>JAKSZT010054202.1:15135316-15277559 GCA_026826555.1 Tolypeutes matacus
CTTGCGGCTTGCAAATGTGGCAAGGCCTGTGGCTTGCAGATACTGCAACCATATATCAAACCCTGTGATTCATCATCCCTGACTAAGGTCTGAATGGATAGTTGATTCAGTTTTCCCATGAAAAAGATCCTCTTTAGGAAGCAATCTGGTCTCTAGGGCCAAACTTTGACTACAATAACCAAAGGAGGAAAAAAATTTAGCTTCCCACCATTCTTTTTTTTTTAAAGATTTTATTTATTTATTCATTATCCCCCCCTTGCTGCTTATGCTCGCTGGGTCAGCTAACCACGCCGTGCGGGCGGGCTTGCCTTCACCAGGAGGCCCCGGGAACCGAACCCAGGGCCTCCCATATGGTAAACAGGAGCCCCACTGATTGAGCCACAGCCGCTTCCCCCCACCATTCTTCTTTTACAAATCCAGTCTCACACCTGAAGACTATATTAGAAACGTGTGCATATTTTATGACTACTTTACTTTCTTTTACATATACATACACACTAATATTGTTTTACATACACACATAGCTAATATTCACATACACATATTCAAATTATGAGCCAGGAACTGTGCTAAGTATATAATATAATCCTCCCACAAAATAGCTATAAAATGCACAGTGACCCCATGAGGAATAATTTCTCCTCGACATTTTTTTAGATGAGAAACCTGAGTTACAGATGATTAAGTAACTTGGCCAGATCTACAAAGTGATACATGTAAAACTCATATCCAGATATATCTTTGTTTATAATAACAATGTAATATTCCATCCTTATATATGTGTGATTGTCTTTGTTTTATGTTTGTCATTCTTTGACCCATTGCTGTTATTATCTACTTTTGAATGCAAGGGCTTAAAAGGTACTACTTTCTCCTTGCTTTACACTATTTCATGTCTCAGTTTAGACATATTCCTATGTAAAAAGTATGATTGATTGAGTGGCTAAACAACTACTAAGAGCATATGCCTAATTTGAACACTGAAGGAAATCCCTTGGATCCAAATACAATGCATGAGGAAGTTGAAGTGAAATACAGGGGAACTGTGAAAGAATGACTGATAGGTGAAACCAGTTACAAAGGTTCTCACAAGAAAAAGATCTCTAAAATACAACAGCAAAAATAATAATAAAATTGTTCACTGATCAATTATTTCCACTTGTTTTTTCTTGTCATGATTTTTTAATTATTAATCTGAAAGAGGATGAGAAAACAAGATGTATGCAAATGTACACTTAACATATTAATTGTCACTAGCCTATGGGCCTTCCTCTTTGGAAAATAAAAGGCATTTATGTGTGCTGGCACACCCCCTTGCACAAACACACACGCACGAACAAATATCTCTACAGGATGGAGTGCAGATAAGATTTGTGCCCTTGTGCCCAATTCCCAGATGGAGCCCTTGGGAAGCAGTATGCTTCCAGAGAAAAAATGGTGTTATGATGGATAGCTTCCATTTGTCCCTCCAGATCCACTCTGACCTTCCTCCAGTCTCCTCTCTACCAAGTAGGCTCATCGGTATGGGCAATCTCAATGGGCTCCCATGCCCTCTGCTTTCCGGTTGAGTTCCAAAAGGCAGGAAAGAGGAATGGGGGAGGAGAACGATATCTGAGGGTACATTCCTCTGGTTCCCAATTTGACCGAAGGCTGTTGTTTCAGATGATCAAAGTCCGCAGTTCCATCTTTCATCGTTTTCGGTGCCCACCATAGTAACTAGCACAACACTATAGGCTCACTGCTGCATCAAATCAAACAAATAAACATCTACACACTGATTGTCTGATGATGGGAAGGACTTGGGAAGACAACCCAATTATCATGCACAGCAATGGTGTCAGCAGAGGAGAGAATTAATAACACATGCCCTGGATGTGAGTCACCAGAATGTAATGATTAGCAGCATCATAATAACACCTAGAATTAACCGAAAGCATATTGTATTGTGTAGTAGGCACCGTGCTGAGGACCCTCTTGGTTTATTTCATTCAACCTTTCACAAAGACCAACATTCTTCCATTTTCTAGATGACGAATAGAGGCCCAGGAAGATGTGATGTTTTATTCCAGCTAGAAAATGGCAGGGTCAGAATTCAACACTGGGTCTCTATGACTCCAAAGTCCAAAACTTTTAGCTACCCTGCTTCAAATTGCCGTGAACATGGCAATCCTCTCTTGGAAACAGATTTCTAGCTTATAGCAACACTGGTGGTATTGAATGATAAGATGTAATCCCTTTCATTGACTGCTGGACTTTTTTCAAATCTTTAAATTTCCCAGAATTTTGTTATCACCGGGTGAGAAAAAAATATTCAAGAAATGGATAATGGATTTATGTCTGCCATACTTGAAAACTGCTGTTCTAAAGAGAGCCCTAAGCAACTCCATCTCCCTGCCTAGGAGAACACTTCACTGGTGGGGTCTTCCAAACAATTTATGCTTGATTTTCAGTTGTTTAGAAAATTAAGACAAAATAAGAAATTTTTTTCCGTCCTCAGAAGCCAAGAGTCTTCAAGTTTTTTTTTTAGAGCAGGACTGAGAACTCCCCAGTGACTATTAAATTCTTGCACTGCTTGAGGTATCAGAGAAATCCCCAAATTACCTTGACAAATACTATTGCTCTTGGGAACCTGATATCCATATTTTTTTTCAGCACCCAGAGAGGGTGCAGGGGCCTCTTCTCCACCATTGAAGTTTCATAGCGCATGGAGCTAGTCCAGGCTGTTACAAATAACCCAGGGCTCAATTTGATACTTCTAATAACCTTGTCTGTTCCCCATTTAAGAGTCAGCCATTATTGCTCAAGTCTTTTCAAGCCAGCTGGAAATTCACCTTGGCAAGGATTCTATTCTTGTTGGACATTTCCCCCTGGCTTTTCAAACTTAGTAAAATGAATTGAGACCTAGTGAGAAATGCCTGCCACTTGCTGCTGTCCTTCTGTACTCTATATGAAATCTCCCACGGGGTTGTCCTGGCTCTGGGTTAATTGGGCTGTTTTATTATACAACAGTATCAGGAAAATCTAAGGGTGATTCTTTACACAAATCCATGGCAATCAGAGAACAACACTGAAACTCAGAATATTATTTGTTTATATGGATGCCTGGGGTATGCTCTGGTGGTCCTTACCCCATTTAAATAAAACACTTATGAATAAGATGCATTGACAAATAGCAAAACCAAAACAAAACAAACAGATACAAAAAGTTACAGACCCGCTTTCTCCTCTCTCCTCCTTGTCTATGTGGCAATCTCTTACTCAACCTTCAAACTCAATTCGTCTTAAATGTCACTTTTCTCCAGGAGGACATCGTGAAGTCCAACTTGGCAGGATGTGATGCTCTCTCCCTGTTCTCCTTAGCACCGATGCCAATAGTCACATTGGCTTATTAGAGTTTGTTCACCAGTCAGTGATTCCCAATAACCAAACAGGATTGGGCCCCTGGGTGTACTGTTATGTAGGCAAGGGCTATTCAAGAGTAGTCCACACACTGTGCTACCAGTCCACAATGAGGGAGTACAGAAATCAAGACCCACATTTAGAAACCTTTGTAGTTGACAGTATTGGGACATTTTGCCAAAGAATCAGTCCACAATAGACTGGATGTTTAAAAAAATTAAATTCCACTAAAAAATTTTTTTTGTTTTAATTAAATTTGGTAAGTATTGGTATAGGAGACATGAAGGCAGGCAGGCAGGGAGGTGGCAGGGAGGGAGGGTGAGGGGAAAGGAGAGAAGGAGGAGGGATGGAGGGGAGGGAAGGGAGGGGAAAAAGGAAGGAGGAAGGAAATAAATCTAACATGCTGTCTTTGTATAGTTATTTACAATATACAAAGTGTTTTCATGCATATTTTATCACTGGGTTCTCACCTCAGTCTTTCTGCTGTTCTTCAAACCCTCCAAACACACATCCATCTCTCTTTCCACTTGCTCTCTCATTTCCCTGGTGTGTGCTCCCTCCGCTGGTTCATTCTTTTATTACGGTCACATTTCACACGTCACCTCCTTAGGACTTCTCTGGACTCCCCCCCCCCTCCCCCCATCTAAAGGTACTCGCCTCCCCCATCCCATGCCACCCCTCTCCATCATATTCGGAGATGTCTGTTTTCCTCTGTGGAACTTAAAACAACCCCAAACTATTTTATTTATGCATTTGTTTATTGTTTCTGGTCGGGCTCCCCCACTAGGATGTGAGGTTCTTAAGAGCAGGCTTCCTACCTTGTTCCCCCTGCGACTCCCACAACTAGAACCATGCCTGGTATAGGAATGAGCGAATGAAAGACAGACAGACAGCCGCATCGGGAGAGGGGAAGGAGGGAAGGAATGCATACAGTATGTATTGACTGCATTTGCCAGGCTGCTGTGACAATTACCGCAGAAAGGGCTGGCTGAAATTAACAATGGGCGTTTATTGGCCCACGGTTTTGAGGCTAGAAGTTCAAAATCAAGGTATCTGCACACCTCATTTTCCTCCCAGGGTCTGGCATTCTGGTGCTGGCTGCCAGCACTCCTTGGTGGTTTGGGCCTGCATCCCTGCCTCAACCTCACAGGGTGATGTCCCCTCCTTCCTCTTCCGGGTTCCCTTGACTTCCGGCTTTCAGCTCCACTTCCGGCTTTCAGCTCCGCCCCCAGCTTTCTCTCTCTGGCTTCCAGTTTCTTTCCCTTTATAAAGCCTCCAGTAATCTGGATGAAGATCCAGATTTACAATGAGTTCACCACACAGGAGTGTGGATTAAAGATTAATAACAGATAAATTGGGGTGCATAATTCAATCAAGCACAGTATTCTTTTTCCAGTTCAAATGTAAAGAAAATAAGTTTTAGGGCCTCACCCAAAGAAAGTTTTCGGATCTTTCCCGAGGATACACATCTTATAAGTAGACCCAGCCTGCAAGTCCACCTGACTTCAAATGCTGAACTCATTCCACCTCACAATATTGTCAGATATCAAATTTTCTGGGGAAAGAGCCTTACACTATCCAGTAAGAAAATCCCTGTAGGTTGTATGGAGCTGTAGTCAGCTTTTGCAGTTTTATTAAATGGCCCGTTTGCAATTAAAGAGTAAACAGTGAAAGTCTAGGCGATTGAGCAAGTATTCTGCTTCCAGCTGAGGTGGCCTCTCACCCCTCATCTATTCCCTTTCTCGCCTCAACAATCCCTTAAATTCCTTCTTTATTATTATAAAATCAAGGACTTCGGAGCCAGACATACTGAGTTCAAATTCTGGGTGTTTCTCTTACTCGGGTAAGTTCCTACACCTCATCCCTCTCAATTTCTTCACCCCCACTTTGCAGGGTATCCAGGAGGATTAAATGGAGTGACATGGGCGAAGTGTGCCTCAAGCACATTCCACCAAAGTGAGTTTTCCTCTCTTTTCCCAGAAGACAGCTCCTTTGTAATAACTAATTATTACTGGTGCCCAGTGGATAAGAGGCTGAATACAAAATGAAGATTTACAACCCACATAGCTTTTCAAGATATCTAAAAGCTGTCCAATTATTCCTGCCTTGTAAATGAGGCCTTCAAATTTAACATCCCAAACAATATTTTAACCAGTTGATACGTTTACATTCTGGCTCACTGGTAAAAAGCAAAAAACAAACAAACAAAAAAACCCTTAAATCGATCTAGGATAAAGAAGCAAATGGCTACTTCCATACCTAAAATACAATTGTACAAAGAAATAATGTTAGTTTTTGAAAGCAAGTCTTCACTTTATTTCTGCTTTTCTCCCTGGGCGGCTCAACTGGTGGAAAGACTATGAGCTTTGGAGACTGATAGATGAGGATTCAAATCTCAGCCCTGCCATTTGCTAGTAAGTCATTTCATGTGTCCAAGCTTTAGTTTCCAGATCTGTAAAATGGGCAAATACTTTGATACATTCTGGGTAGGCCTGAAGAGGGTAGCACAGACTATAGAAGGTACTCAATGAATAGGAGTTTTACTTCCTCCTCTAAATAGTTGTTCTTACTCACAGGAGGAAAAGTTTGCCTATAGAAGCATGAAAAGAGAGTGCCCCTCTACAACAGATAGCACCTGGAACAGAGAAGGCACTCAATAAATATTTGTTGAATGAATAAAATGGAAGGGTGATTTGTTTGCAACTGTCAGAAAAGAAAAAAGGAACATATTCTGAAACATGGCTTGGTGCCCAGAATTTCTATTTGTGACATTGGTCCTAATTCACGAGAACTCCTCAAGAAACTAGGCAGTTAATGTAAAATTTGCCCATCTTTGTGTTCCTCCATAGCTTTAAAAGGTAAAAGTTAAAGAGCTCATGATTTAATTGTGAGTGGTGACATGGCCCATTAAGTGTTGGCTTGAAAGCACTCAAAGTAATGTCTCTATGGCCACCAGTATGACTTCATTCTCCCTGGAAGAAGAGCAGCTCCTCACAAAGGAAGATTCCACGTGGCCACCCTCAGAGCCATCTGGTCCTGAATTAGAAAAGCATTTCATTCAAATCAAGGCCACCACCTGGATTTTCAATTGGGCCCCAACCCTTCCTGTCAAGAAAATGATGCATGAAATGTCATCTGGAAATTAGATAAGAACAGGAAGAAAGAGAGTCAGGCAAAGATGGAGGGACCTGAGATGAATCCTCACTGGGGACTGCAAAGCTACACACAAGTTCAGATCCAGCACTTAGCAGGAGAGATGGAGTTGTCTGTCAGACATCAAGCCTGGTTTGCGAAGCTGTCAGTCACCACCGTGAACTACAAAGTCACCGCGTGAACTGGCCAGGACCCAAGAGAATTTTCAGAAAATGAAAATCCAGATCAAGAAATGCCAGCAAGCTGGGGGAACAGTGGAATTCTTAATAGCACTGGGGTACCAGGAGCCTACAGCCACATCAAGTTCTCTTTCCTTGTCCATTCCCATTTCCTCCTCTTCCTTCCTCTTGCTTTATCCTCCCTTCCCTCACTTCTTGTCTCCATCCCTCAGTTTTGAAGAATGAGAGGAAAGTAATAGAGAACATAAGTTTGTTAGGGAGAGCTTCTATTTATCTGGCATCTAAACTTTCACAAAACTCACATACATGAATTTATTTATTTTTCTCCTCTTTTTTGAGAAAAGGATTAACAACTAGCCAATGTAATAGATTTGTTGTGAAAAATGAATTACTTTCAGGGAAAGACACAAGGTCAATGTAAATGCAACATTATACACCTATATATGTAGCATTGTCTCATTCAGTAAAAACTTCTTGAGCACCTGGCTTAGGCCCTATAGCAGTTTGATATTGTTTATGAATTCCAAAAATAGATATTGTATTATGTTTGTAAACTGGTTTGTTCCTCTGGGCATATTAGATTGTATTAACTTCAGAGGTTTCACTTTTACTTGATTAAATTATGATTAGGGGGAAGCGGCTGTGGCTCAATCAGTAGGGCTCCCGTTTACCATATGGGAGGCCCTGGGTTCGGTTCCCGGGGCCTCCTGGTGAAGGCGGGCCCGTCCGCGCGGCGTGGTTAGCTGACCCAGCGAGCACAAGCAGCAAGTGGGGGATAAATGAATAAATAAATAAAATCTTTTTAAAAAAAATTATGATTAGGGCTTTGATTGGGCCGTGTTAGTAGGACAATTGAGTCCCTGCCCCCTTGTGTGGGTGGGGACTCACAGAGAAAACGATTTGGCAGAGGAGAAAGTTGGTTTTTTTTTGCTGGAGCCTCAGGAAGTAAACACATGGAGAAGCAGATATGTGAGGAAAGAGAGAAGGCTCCATTAGACTAGGCAGAGGCCCCGGGAAGAGAGACAAGCCCTTCACCTAATGGTTTACAGCTGACCTTGTGGAGAGCAGAGCAGCTGAGCCCAGAGAGAAACGAGCCCCAGGAGAGAGAAAATCCTTATGCTAACCTACAGCTGAGAAAGGAAGGAGCTGGGACACGGAGCCTTGTAAGGAAGAGGAAGGCTGAACCCTTGCAGATGTCGGCTGCCATCTTGCTCTAACACATGGCAACAGACTTTTGTGAGGGAAGTAACTTACTCTTTATGGCCTTGTGACTGTAAACTTCTACCCCAAATAAATGCCCTTTATAAAAACCAACAGATATCTGGTACTTTGCCTCAGCATCCCTTTGGCTGACTAATACAGGCCACAACATTCCATCTTCCTCTCTGCTACAGATTAGTTTCACTACAAATTTGTGATCTCCAGCCCCCACTCAGCCTTCAGGGAGGCTTGAAGTCTTTCTCCATTTCCCTGGTCAGCATGTTCTCCTGTTCACAATGGCAACTGTAAATCTTCATACTAATTAAGTCTTCTACCTTGTCACCACTCTCTTTACTCAGAAAAACCTCTTACCTCCTCCTACACAAATAAAATATAAGCCATCAGGAAAGACCCCCCTCAGCCATCTACTTTCAAACTCACCTGCATGGGATCCCAACTTTGAAATCACTATGGGAATTTATTGGCCCACAGTTTTGAGACCAGGAGAAGTTCAAATCAAGGCATCATCAAGGTGATGCTTTCTTCATGAGGACCGGTGTTCTGAGGCTGGCTGCCTGTGATCTGTGGCCCTTGGCCCCTCTGTCACACGCACTGCCCATGGTGGCCTCTCCTTTGGGTTCCATTGACATTCAGCTTCTGGCTGTTTCACTTTGGCTTTTGTGTCTGTCTTTTACTCTGCCTGTAAAGGACTCCAGTAATCTGGATTAAAACCCAACCTGATTCATCTGGGCCACGCCTTAGCTCAAGTAAATCATGAAGAGATCTATTTCCAATGGGTCTACACACACACAGGAATGAAATAAGTTTAAGACCACGTTTTTCTGGGGTACATACAGCTCCAGACCACCACACAGCCCATCCTGTGCCCCATTCTCTGGAAACCTACCCTGTACATCAACCCTTCTCTCTCCAGATTTCTTTCTACTGGTTCCTTTTCTGTCCATATTTATATTTGCTTGAGGTTTTTCTATCTTGAAAACAAACAAGCAGACAAACAAAGCCCCTCTTATCCATTGGTTGGTCCTTCCAGCTCTCCCCTTCTTTATTTTCCCTGCAATATCCTAGCTTTTTAAAAAAAGAGCCAATACTTATTGTCCCCACTCTCTCCTCTCCAATAAGGTTAGGAGCTTTGGATGAAGGTAGGCTTGAATCAGAGCCAGTGTTACCCCAACTAGTTTGTGTGATCATGGACATGGTATTTAACTTCATTACACCTCAATTTCCCCAGGTAAAATGGGGTGCATGTTAATTCCATTCATTGGGTATTTATGAAAATGAAATATGGTCATATTTATAAAGAGCTTCACACAGTGTCTGGCACCTAGTAAGCTCTCAAAAATGTAGCTGTGATCAACACAGCAACCTAAGACAGCCACAGAAAAAACCTCCCCAGAGATACAGCTAATATAAGGTCAAATTCCACTTGCTTTGAACTCTGGAGGATGGTGGAGAGTGTAGAGAGACTCCAAAAATGCTGAACTGAAGAAGATTCCTGTGTGGACCATCACTCACCAATTGATACTACCAGAAACCTTAACAAAACCTGTTTCCTTTGCTCTCCTTCATGGCCGATCCCTAAGTCATCCCAATAGTATCACCTACATATACCTCAATCCAGTCAAGAATCTCCATTCTTAAAGGGGCACAATAGGAGTTAGCTCACCATTGTCTCCTGTCTGTATCACTGTCACAAAATTCCAACTGATATACCCATTGCATCCCCTCTAATCCACTCTCTAACCTATAGCCAGAGTGAGCTTTACTTATCATTTTTATTTGTCAGACTTTTGAAAATATAGAAAAGCACAAAGAATAATAAAATGAACACCCATATCTCCACTATCTGGAATTAACACAATGATATTTCTAAAATAAGCACCTGACCTCTGCAAAATACTCAATGGTACCTCTTTGCCTTATGATCAAGTTTAAACTCACTTACAGGGTTGACAGACTCACCATGATTTCCAGCCTCCCCTCACTCACCCACCTACTCAGCAATCTGAAACCCAGATTCCATCAAATTATTTTTGTTCCCCCTAAAATGCCAACCTCCTTCTTCCCTCCAGGTCTCCCTACCTGTGAGGAGGAGGGCATGAGAGGGATGAGAAACTGCCTGAAGTAAGGGACAGAGGTGGAAATAAACAAAGTAGCTGGCAGTCAGCCCAAGAAGTGATGTTCAGAGCAATACCTTAGATCATTCAAGTGACAGCATCACAGAACCTTAGAATAGCTCGGAAATTTATTTAAACCCAGCCTTCCCTCCCTCTACCCCTGAAGCTGCCTATCATACCTTCAGAGAACCTATGTATGAAAGGCAGTAAAGTACATATAGTGGATGTTTTGCATCTTACAGCTTTTTAATGTACTCAAAGGAGAGTATATAACACATGGAGACAGATGACTACAATTCTCAAGCTCTTGGAAGGCAGAAATCTTTCCCCTGACATCCATCCCAGGGGAGGTAGAGGTGATCTTTGAATGGAAAAGGAAATAAGGTCAGTAACTTCAATTAAGCAGACCTTTTCATGAAGAGAGAAACATCCAAAGGTTTCTGGCAATTCCTTTGTTTTATGAGGTAGTTAAAGGGGAAACCGAGACGGAAAAGAAATCTTTCCACTTCTTGTGACAGGCCTCACAAATTGTCTTATTTTAAGGAAACACTGTTATTTCTTTTGCTGCCCAGTTACAGTAAATGATGCCCAGAAAATGACACAGCCATTGTAAAGCAGAATTCTCTTATTTTAGTCTGTATTGAAGTCCCAGACTTGAAAGACACCTACTTCATTAAATGCCTGACACATTTTGACTTGGTGGAAAAATTAGTAAAGTACCAGTATATCTTGCAAATACACTACCGGAAATATCTGTGAAACAAGTAGCTGGCATGGAGGAAAATGGATTGTACAAATAAGCTGCCTAATCCACAAGGTCATACTGGAAGTTGCTCTGATTTCTGTGGGTGATTTAGGATGGAAGCTTTGGTGCTGTTTTTCAGTATACGATAATTCTTAATGGATTACACCTCTGCTTCTGCAATGATCTTTGTAAAATGTGAGGAGAAAACCAAAGGGACACATTGCTGATTTTTAAGAAGCAATAATGAAAGGGGATGGAAAAGATATCTGCATGTGGTCTCTGTATATGTTATCTAGGGTTTGGGTTGTGGGGTTGATTTTCCCCAGTACATAGAAGAACCTATTCCCCATGGAGAATACTTATTTTGAAACATAACTGACTTCCCAGTAAAGTGAAATATTTTCAAAATATTGCCATTTAGTTTATGTTAAAAGAAGATTGTAAAAAAAAAAAAAAAAAAAAAAAAAAGAAAAAGAAAAACACAATAAAAAATTAAAAAAAAAAAAAAGATTGCCTTTTAGAACATGTGTTTGGAAAAATCAAACTTGTGTCAAGATGGATTTGTAATGGGAAGTTAACACAGATGGCTGTAGCAAGGACTGTAAACTATCTTTTAATTTATTATTTAGAACTTTTTATCGTTATATACATACCCTCGAGTTTCAACCCCCTGGGCACAGTTCTGAGCAAATGGGCTCAAAGTTGTCAGTAGTAACTAAGTGATGCTTTGAACTACTTGGTAAGGTCAGTAGAAGGTAGATGAAAAAGCAGATTACAAAGGACAAGTTTTTTGGAAACTGAACTTTTGTGTGCTATACAGTCCACGCAGTGAGGGCACATGTGTCAGCGTGTATAGACACACACTCAGGCACAGGAATATCTCAGAAGCACAGTTGGAGACTTAAGGCATTGTGAGCTCCTGCTTCTCTCTCCAAACATCACCCACTGGAAGGGCTCAAGCCAGTCCCTTAGAGAAGGTCAAGTTCATAAGTTAGTGGCTACTACTTATTTAGTGCTAACCGTGGGCCATGATCCCGTTGTATCCTCTTAACAAGCCACATTTAGTAAATTACAATATCCCTTTTTTAGTAGAAAATAGAGCTGTGCTTCATCACCAAACCACCAATGACCTTGGAAAAAGCAAGGGTACCTTTTTCCAAGTTTGTCCTTGTTTCAGGAAGGTAAGCTTCCCAACTTCAGTAGGAAGAAAATTTTGCTTTATATTACATCTGTTAGTTTTGCCCAAGGCATTTGTAATTGAGATACAGAGACATGCATGTTTTTCACTTAATTATATTCTTCCTTTCACCACAGTATGCTTTTTAAAAAATGCTAAGAATAAATATTGCCTTAATATTCGCATAAAACTTTATTTGAATAGGATGCACAGATAGAGCAAACTTTGAAGTTAACAAATGTTTCTGTAAGATCTAGCACGTTTCTCTCAAATTTTCATCCATTTGACATTTGGATTCAACGAATGTTATTCTAGCATTCGCTAATGTGCCAGATACAGGCACTGCCCCTGCCCTCATAGAACATTCAGTAGTCAAGGAGACAGATGATTAAACAAGGAATTCTAATGCAGTGTTTTAGGTGCTATAGAAGGGGCTACTTGGGAGGTAGTAGGTGCATATACAAAGGTAAGGAAGACTTTGGAGAAGAAAAAACTGGGTGAACTTTAGCTTCACCACAGATTAAAATTCCTAAAGCTATTCTGCTGCAGACGTTCTCTAGCAAAGGAAATCCCTGGTGGCCATGGAATTTCTCATTCAGCCTTCAGCCCCCGTCTACCCTACCTGCTCATCCGGCAGTCTTCTTGTCTCCAAACTCAAGGAATGAAGAGCCCATCTGACCACGTAGACTGAAAAGGAAAAATGAGAATGGCCCAGCAATTATAGCATGAAGCCCCATAACTAATCTGCGTCTACAATGTGTTTCTCTCCTAAACCACCTTAATCTAAAGCTATTAAGTGGAGTTATTCCTTAGCAGGTATCACTAAAACTGAGTTAAATTCAAAACTGTTCCCTATTTAAAAGTTTTAAACTACAAATATATTGTGGAAGAAAACAACCTTTAAAGCACACTTAAACAGGTCATTTTTCAAAAACTTAGATCTAAAATGTCGTCTTCACAAGTTTTTTTTCTCCTTCTGGACAAAGAAAAGAGGACGTTCCTAATGAGAAAGGGGGAAATGCTTTTGGTATGAGATAGTCCAATACAAACACACATTTCTGCATTTAAAGATTGAATTGTAATGGAGAAAGACTTGTTTAAATGGGGCAGTGGAATGCCTTGAACAAATAACATCCCAAATATTTCAAGTATCCCCCAGGAGGGAACTTCCACTAACATATGCTGCACTTGGCCACAGGCAGATGAGATCCTCTAATTCAGAACAGAAGCCAGGCCTCCAACTATTAAAAAAAAATTCTGCAAGCGACAGCATGCCCTGGCTAGAGAAACAGGCTGACTGGTGGCTGACGACATTCCGTGGCTCAACACACTGCAGACATCGGGCAAGATCCTGACAACGATGAAATATGCTCCAAGAAGAAGAAAAACAGAGAGGCACAGGGTTCACCACCCCAGGAAGACCTTTTGTGAAGTACACCACTTTCTGGGCATGCCCTGCAGGAAGTTCCTCCCAAACACAGTAGCCTCTGAGGGACTCAGCAATTGCTTTGTTATAGAAGCATGTCACGGAATTCCTAAAACATGAAACAGGGACTCGAGTGAAATTTCACATCTCCTTTTAATACACGGAGACATTTAGGTTTTGTTGGTCTTTTTCCTTCCAGAGGCTAAGTCTTGTTACTATGCATTTAGAGAGGTTTATCTCTCTGCTATATCCCAGCCCAAATTCCTTATTTTCCCAATGCAGATCCTCATCCAAACCAAGAATTCAAAAACCTTTAACAGATGATGAGCTTCTGCTCAGTGCTGTGAGCATCCCTATGTACTATCCTGGCATCGTACAAAAGAAGGACTTCCCTCTGCCCACCCCCTCCACCAGCCTGGACATGTCCAAAACCCAACTCACTGTTCCCCTTCCAAAACTGGATTGTCCTCCTTTTCCTCCAAAGATGTAAATGACTACACCATCCACACTCCAGGGTCCAGGCCAGAGATAAAGGGTTCATCTTTGCCTCCTTCCTCTCCCTCACTTCTCTGGCCAATAACCGAGTCCAGCCACTCTGACGATTTAAATCTCTCTCCATCCTCACCATTTCTCTTATCCCCACTGCCACCACTCAGGTCCAGCTCACCACCATCTCAGTCCTGAATTTTGCAACCTGCAATGCACAGTCTTTCCCCAAAGATCTTAGATCAAGTTGTTCTGGCTTAAATCCCTTCCAGTGGCTCTCCATCACTTTTAGGGTAAAGACCATAGTTCTCAGGCTCAGGAAGCCCTTCAACTCATGGCCCTTAGCTTTTACCTGAGTACCCCTCCCTTGCCACACCCCACCTAGCACTCTTTGCTCCAGCCAGGCTGAATTCTATGTGGGTTCCCCAAAGCACTGTGCTCTCTCATCACCCAACCTTTATGTATGTTTTTCCTAAAGCAGGTCTCCTTCAACCAACCACTGCTTGTCCACCAGGCTTCATCTCAACTTCCTTTGCCATCAAGAAGGCTCCCCTGGCTTCCAAGACTCCTTTAGGTGCCCTCCCTCTGTGTTCCCATAACCTTCTTTCACATCTTACCACTTATACCATATTGGTATCTGGATTGCACTCAGGTAGAATTGTGTTCCAAGATTTAGCCACAGAAGCCAGCATATATTAGGCACATAATTGTTTGTTGAATGAATGAATGAATGAATGAACACTTCTTGAATGATGGAATGATCTACTGAATTAATAAACTACACTCCCAGTTATTTCAGTAATTGATAGCACATCTTTCTGCCTCCCACCACCACCCTATCTCCCTGCCTTGTCTTTTACTGTTTCTTGCTGATCTAGTCCCTCTCTTGTTCCTAACCTAATCCCTCTTCTGACCTTCTGGCTTAGTGGATGTGGGTGATATCCCTACCCCCTGGTCTTTGGCTTTCCCATGGTGTCTCTGATTTGGCATGCCCTCCTGCTATCCCATCCTCCTTTGGGTAGGCCCGGCCTCCTGGGATGTAATTTTTGGTCCTAGTTACTCGGTAGTTCAGTTGGCCCATGCCTGGGCTGGCCCACCACCCCTCTTACATCCAACCCATGAAGTAAGGAGTCAGGCATTTTAATACTCAGCCAGGGTTTCTGGAATCCCTCCTTAAACCTCAAGCAAAATGCCACCATTTTTGTCTCCTTAACCATGGCCGTTATGCTGGGGCAGGATGTACCCAGCTTTGTGGGCAGATGTGTGGAAGGTCAAAACAGATATACTCACTTGCTCTTTGACCACCAGTGCCTCCAACAGCCACTGGCATGGCATCATCAGTCCATTTCTTGCTCTCCTTTTTGAAGAGTCATTTGGACACATCACAGATCTGTAATTATCCAATGATTCTAAGAATTGGGGGAAATTTTTCTCATAAATTACTTTTAGAGGACAGTGTAAAGAAGGGCCATGTTATCTCTCCAGAGAGAACTCTGTCAAGTTCTTGGCTACTCTACAGGGCATGCTTGATAGCCCCATCCACCAACCTGTTTGCTGCCAGGAGACACAGATCAGATGAGATGGGCCTAGCCAAGGGTGAGTGAACCCTGGACATATTACCCACCTATGGGCTGATGCCATTCAAGGGCACCTAACAATGTTATATTCCAGGCCTTGGCCCAGAAAATCTGGCCAAACATGTAACTCAGGCTGACTCCACATACAATGGCCCTCCAAATGGCATCCCCAATAGGAGAGGGGAACTCTGACTTGAGAAATCTCCCCCATTTGGCTAAGCTCAGGGATCCCCTGAAGCACTGGGCTTTGCATTATCCATTACCCAATGTCCAAGATTTCTTTCCTATTTTCTCTTTTCTAGATGGAAACCCACCGTCCCACCTTTGCTTCGCACAACTGCTCTCCACCATCTTTCTGCCCTAACTAGACAACACATATACTGCTCTTTCCTGGTGTCACCTAAAGTCATGAACAATTCCTGGCTGCTAACTTCATCTCAAGGGAGCCAGCTGCAATGCTAGGGAGTGATGCTTTTGTTTTTTATTTTTATTAGAGAAGTTGTGGGTTTACAGAACAATACAGGGTTCCCATACACCACCCTATTATTAACACCTTGCATTGATGTGGAACATTTGTTACAACTGAAGAAAGGACATTTTTATAATTGTACTATTAATAAGGTCCATGGTTTAAGCTAGGGTTCACTGTTTGTGTTGTGTAATTCCATGGCTTTCTTTCCAATTTTTATTCTAGTAACATATATACAACCTAAAACTTCCCCTTTTAACCACATTCAAATATACAGTTCGGTGCTGTTAATTGCATTCACAAGATTGTGCTGCCAGTGCCACCAGAGGTAGCCATCAACTCTTAAGAATTTGTGTTTGATAAATTCATCATTCATAAAGGGTAGTTAAGCTATTATTGGCCACAAATTACTTGCCACATACCTGATAAATGACACTCCCATATGACTTCCTTAGGACACTGCAGCTGAGCATCACTGCCCAAGAATGTTTTCACGTGGCACTTACTCTAAGTCCTAACACCAACTTCTTGAGACCTTTCCCATCCCACCTCTCCAGGCACCATCGTCTGCCACTGCTTTATATGTGTTTTACTTACTTTGGTCTTGACTTCTGCCATTCTGACATTGGCCCTGACAGCCTGGTGTTGAACCTGCCTCTGTTCCTCTGGATCAGTGTTTACATCCCAACTTCCAGGTGTGGAACACTTGGCTTCCCTCTCTGGGAAGCCCTGACTGGCTCATCCTGCCAGCTTAAGGTTCTAGCCCCATGGAATCTACCCAACCTCAGGTCCTTTGGATGGAGAAGAAGGGGACATGGTGGAGACAAACAAATAACCACCCAAAATTTCAAAGTGGGCAGTGCACCAAGAGAAGCTTCTTACAGAGACCACTTTCTGCTAAACATTTGTAGACTGGGACGTAAGTCTGGTTTTGGGGGCCAGTTATATCGTAATTGACTGATAAAATGAATCAGGTGATTTTCCAGAAGTATTCTCTCTCCTATTTATGCCACCTCCAGATACCCTGCTGTGTTTCTTTAAGGCATTTTTAATCTTGAAGGTGCAAAATTCTTATGCATCTTAGAACACACAAGGTGGAACTGCAAATACCGCATCAGACATCACAGAAGCGTGGGCCAACCTTTAAGGAGGAAGTTGGAATCTTGATCTCAAAAGCTATTAAAAGCCATTCTTTTTCCAATCCCTTCACCTGCCCACCTGATTGCTTTTAAATGAAGATGCAAGATCTCAAGTAGAACAAGAAATAGAATGTCATTTTTTTTCCTCTTCACTATCTCACAGATAATGACATGGGAGCAAATGCTGCGCGAGATAACCAGTGTACATTTGAAGTTTAACTGGAAGCCTATAAAAGGCCATCTTCACTCCCTCTTGTCTACTCCCTCTCTCACGCAATACACAACACAACTTGAGAGAAGGCCAAAAGAAAATTATCTCTAGAAAACTCAATAGCTATAGACAGTTATTCAGCAAAATGTCCTTTGTTATGCCATAAGTCTTTGATTAGAGAGTTTAATTTAAAGAGATTCTTCCTTCTACACTTAATGTTGAGCTGTATCAAGTGCTATCTTTGTTTGTCATGGTAATATGAAGCATTTATAACCCAAAAGGGGTGTGGATGTGTAAAAGCATTGCCCAATAAATCAGACGTACTTTAGAAGATAAATTGGGAGGCTCCCAGAATGGCTGTCCCATGGCCAGTCTAAGGCACCACCTGAAATTCCTTCCTCCCAGAATCACCGTGAGATTAGTGATGCTGTCCCTTTTGGCTGGGATAGGGAGATCATAATCAGAAAACACATATGGCCCTCCTTCCATGCTCTCAGAAAGCACAGGATAGCTGCAGCAAATCCTGGTCTGCAGTAGAGGGATCAAAGACCTTGAAAATCTAAGACAGACTTAAGACATTTTTCAAATGATCTTAGGGGCAGAACTTCCAGCCCAGTACTGTCAATGGCGTGATTAACTTCTGCAGACGTTAATTCAAAGCCAAATGTTCTGTAGCAGTGCATTCAGAACTTGACAGAAAGTAGAAAAGTTTATAAAAGTCAGGATGCAACCTTAACCCCTTCTTCAGTTTAGGAGTGATTAGAGCAAAACGTGCAAGGGAAAACAGTCAAGTGATCAGGGCACCAGATTTGGCTGCTCTGTCTATAGCTCTGCCCAAATCTACGCCCATGGCCTTGCTGAGAAGACAGTGACCCATGGGACACTTCCTCCACCCCACCAATGGACATCTGATTAAAGGGAGACACTCAGAGTCACCCTAACAGAGAGTTGAACTCAAACACCAGCATCTAGCTGTTTAGCTATAGCAGGACTTGGAAAATCATGGAAACAGACTAAGGTGCTGACATGATCATTTTTGCATGGCTGCCGTACCACCGGGTGTGTGCGAGTGTATGCATGCATGTGTGTGTTTGCATGTATATGTGCATGAAAGAGTGCGAGAGAGGGAATGAGAGACATGACTCAATATTTTCCAGTTGCAACAGCTATACCTCCTGCCATGAACCATTAGAGTCCCCCAAAACAAATCCCTTTTCAATTGAGTTTTCTTAAAGAGTTTCTGTTTTTTGCTCATGACATATTTCTTCCATGTGTCCTTTTATTGGGGCTTGCATTTTCCTGGGTTAGACCATACCTTTGGGCATCTATTATGTGTTTCAACAAAATTCTAATTTTTACAAATGCTCCAGGCTACAAGTGGCTTTGTGACTATGGAATTTTTATTACACAAATTATAAGCCTAGAAATCACATTCCCAGTTTTCAAAAGCTTGCAATAAAACAGAACTGAATTTTAAAATCTCTGTGGTAAAAGAAGCAGAAAGGAAATTCTATGAACCCACTTAAGAATGAAACTGATGTCAAAGGAGCCTCACACCTCTCTCAAGTTTCTGGAATCCTTGAAGACTTTTGTTTTATTTTGTTGTGCTTTGGCAGCTAATTGTGGTGCTAAGTAGGTTTTGCTAGATATTGGAGATAGGAAGTGGCAATCAACTAGAATCTTTGATGCCAAAACAATAAAATTGTGAAGCACTCACTTCCCTTTTCTTCTTTCCTCTGGAAATGGAAACAGTACACAATCAAGTACATCCATTTCAGTGGATAAATGACATTTAAAAACAATGGCCAGAATAAGCAAATATGGCAGAGATTTTTAAAAATCTTACTTAATTCTCTATGTTTGGGTAAAAAACAAACAAACAAACACCAAAACATCCTACTGCTAAGAACTCTTATTAGAACATCTTAGAACTCAGTAATGTTTCACTACATAGGTTTCTTTGTGAGGATTTGCAGAAAGAAGATACTTTCTTATATGTTATTTAACTGTTATGGTCTGGAAGGCTTTTTCCAAGTATGCATCACACGTACACATGCAAACATGTTTCCTGCTGAAAGTTAAGTGTGGCACAACCACCTTGTACTCACTTTGCCATAGGACGTGGGCTTTCAAACTGTAACAGGATATTATATAGGGCTCTTCCTAGGATCGCCAGACGAAATAAAGGATTCCGAGTTAAACTGAGTTTCAGATAAACAGTGACTATTTCACAGGATAAACTTATACTAAAGTAAATATATTCTATTTGCTATATATGGCAACCTTAACTTCTCCTGTCTCACAATTTCATCTGAAGTCCCAAAATGGAAAGCAAACACCCCAACATCCTAAAAAAGAGCTGCTAGACATACCCTTATCTTCAGTTTGGATTCTGCCTCAGCCTTTGTACTTGAGATTCTTTTACTCTCCATCTATTCTGTATGCTCCTGCCAAAACTAATCTTTCTAAGCCTCCACTTTCACCATATCTATAGTTTGCTATAACCTGCAAACTTCTCCAGGGCAGGGCCATGCCCTATTCACCTCTGTATCCTCAGAACCTGAGAATACATAGCTGATTAATAAATGTCCACCGAGATAAAATAGTTGCCTGTGGCCTCCTACATCGAGTCAAGGCTTGTCTCCCTGGCTTCTGAGAACTTTCATAATCAAGGCTCAGCTAGATAACCTTATTTTTCACTTCCTCTGCACAAGAGCCTCCACGTCTATTAAGCTCTTGTTCTTGCTGTTTCCCACACATGCTGTAGGCACCTTGCCTCTCCATGTGTGCTGATATCGGATCCCATCCTAGAATGCCCTACCTCTGCTCACTGCAATTCTACTCAGACCTTACTTAAGATCCTGTTCAAGTCCCCATATCCTTCAGGAAGAATTTTTAAAAAATTATTTCATCTAACGCCATCTCTATTTCAATGAAACATCAATTTTAGACGTTAGAAGGTAATGCAAGATTTTGCCCTCAATGGCTTGCTAACTCTTTTGTCTGTAAGACTCAGTCACTCTAGCTCTGAGATCCTTAAAGTCAAGGGCTGTCTCATAAATGTCTCATTTGTCCCTCTAGCACAATGCTTGCCCAGTGGACATACACCCACTGAGAGGCATTGACTATAATTCCCATCCCCTCCAGTGCCTTGTATCAAACCAACAGAGTCCAACTCATGGCCTAAAACCTCTAAGAGCAACTAAGGAGCAAGATATGGGGGACTTTCATGGTTCACCTTTAGAATTCCTCCACACTCAAGACCCAGTTGCTCGAATTTAGGAGCTGTAAACTTGGGTTGGCTTTTGTGATTCTTTTCCAGAGGCTGAACTCTATGTGCTGAAAACAATTTTATAAAACTCTGCCTTAGGGAAAAAAAAATGGAACTTAGAAAATCGGTTTAGAGAAAAGTTTAGGAGCATGGGGCTTTAATCTCAGCCCTTTGACGAATTTTCAGCACTCCAATAAATTTTTTAATGGTATCTCATTTTGATGTGTATTTCTCTGATGACGAGAGGTCAAATATCTTCATGTTTATCAGACATTTGCATTCCTTCTTATGTCAATGACTAATTCATACATATTATATTCAGTTGCATGTTCTGATTTGGGTTCAGTCTGAAATCTGAGTATGTGATATAGTTTTGGGAGTAAATAGCCTAGGGGTAGTCATTGAAGTAATTGTTTTAATTTTTTTTTTTTATTAAAGATGTTGTCAGTTTACAAAACAATCATGCATGACATACAGTATTTCCATACACCACGTACCATCAACACCTTGCATTTTTGTGGAACATTTGCTACAAATGATGAAAGAACATCACCAAAATATTACTGCTAACTATAGTCCACAGCTTACATTTCATGTATTTTTCCCATAAACCACCCAATTATTAACACCATGTATTAGTATTTGGTATAGTTCATGAGAGAATGTTCCCATATTTGTACCATTAATCACAGTCCATCATCCACCACAGGGTTCACTGTCTTATACAGTCCCTGCCATATACAACCCATCCAAAGTGTACACTCAGTTGCTCTCAGTTTCATCACAGCATTGTGCTCTCATCACCTAAGTCAATTTTAGAACGTTTTCATTGCTCCAAAAGGAAGAATCCCATACCCCTTTATAACCCTGTATTATTGATCCTTAGCATTGATGTAGTACCTTCTTTCCCATGGGTGCAATATTACAATATTATTGTTAACTATACTCCACAAGTTACATTAGTTGTATTTTCCCCATGCATCGCCATATTCTTAACACCTTGTAATAGTGACGTACATTTATTCTAGTTCATAGAAGAACATTCTTGTATTTGTACTATTAACAATAATGCTCATTCACCACCAAGTTCACTGTTATACAGTCCCTAGATTATCCTCTAGCTTTCTTTCAATTGACATGTATTTCTGTAGACTACCCCTTTCAGCCACAATCACATTTATAAATCAGTAGGTTATACTCACTATACTGTGTTACCATAAATTCTATCCATTTCCACACATTTACAATCAAACATTAAAGATTCTACATACCTTAAGCATTAGCTCTCCCTTCTCAACCCTCATTCTATTTCCCAGTAAGCTATACTCTAGAGTTTAACTCCATGAATTTATTCATTGCATTTAGTTCATATTAGTGAGACCATACAATATTTGTCCTTTTGTGTCCGGTTTATTCCACTCAACATAATATCCTCAAGGTTCATCCATGTTGTTATATGCATCCCAATTTCATTTCTTCTTACAGCTGAATAGTATTCTATTGTATGTGTATACCAAATTTTGCTTATCCACTCATTGGTTGGTGGACACGTGGATTATTTCCATATTTTGGCAATTGTGAATGATGTCACTATGAACATCAGTGTGCAAATATCTGTTTGCATCCCTGCTTTCAGTTCTTCTGAATATATTTCTAGTAGTGAGATTGCCAGGCCATACAGCAGATCAGTTGTTTTCAATAAGACAGACCAGGAAGTGTGGCAGTTGTGACAAACCAACTGGGGCTGTCAAAAAATTTGGATTCCTAAAGTTAATTTTTTGGAATTATCCATTTAGCAATGACCAAGTGAGCTAGAAATGAGCAATTTGAAACCTAATCTCTGGCCCTCTGCTCACATTTGATGTTATAGGATTTTGTGAGGATTAAAAAAAAAAATCATGTTTCCAAGAATCAATCATATTGGTAAGTGGGAAATTTCCAGAAGGCAATATCAATAAAGCTGTGTCTGCCACTCCAATGTGACATTGTTGAGCCAGAGACATATCTGCCAAGGAATAGCAGTTGCACTGGGTTCAGGACAGAGCTGATAATGGTCCAAAATAATGAAACTGTGGCATCTGCTCTGACTGGGTATAAACTGTCTGAGCAATTTCTCTGGCAACTGGGCCAAAGTCAGCATTTAGCCAATGCAGACTGGAGAGTCAGAAATGTTGATATAGAGTTCAACAATAAGAAAAACAAGGCATATTGCTGTAAGTCAAATAGCTGTCTCATTAGCTGTATAAGGAAAAAATTTGTAGACATGCCAAAAGGCCAGGATATGCCAATAGCCATTTCAGTGCAACAGAATATGTCTGCGGTATGAGTCCAGGCAACTGTGCTTGACCAATATAGCCAGGCTCAAGGGGCCCTAATGCTGTAACCAAGAAGTGTAGAATACACCGGACTCTGCTAAGATTTCACCTGCCTACGGTTTGGAGATCATGAAGGCTGTATTTCTTGCTCCACATATCAGGAAAGAGGGTCAAAAGATGATGATAAAGCTCCACTACTTATCCTCACCTCCTCCCAGTTAGTTTATTTCCAGCCCCTATTTGATGTGGTTTTTTATCCTCTACCTATTGCACTGTTGTGACTTGTTGGCCATTATTTGATTTTTATATGGGAAAAAAAAAAAAAAAAAAGCTTTGCTATAGAAATCAGCATACTATTTTTTTTTTTAATCTGGAGGAGAGATATTATGGTGACTGAAAATATGGTAAGGTGTCAAATATAAATGTATAAAGCCTTCTTGCTGTCTTGTCATACTGAATCATTTTATATTTGTTGGCAATATCAAAGGTTGCTTTTTTGTGTGTGTAAACTCTTAATTTCTATCAAGGTGTCATGGATTTTTAAAATTAAGTCTTTTATTGTAAATGTCTCAATTTTGATTAATTTTTGCAAGGACCATTACTGATCAAGCAAATAAATTCAACAGCCATTTGGGGGAAAGAAAAAATAAAAGTTCCCCTACTGTGGAATCCCATTACAGCTCTGACATCCTGGAACCAGAATAAGCAGGGAGACTGTGAGGCTATCCAGCGATGCTTTCCTCACTCCCAAATTTAATCATCAAAAAAAAAAAAAAAAAAATTACGGTAACAATGATGACAGTAACGAAAATCAACAATTAACAAGGGCCTCCTCTGTGCCGGGTATTGTGCTTTATTTAAAACTCAACACAACCCCATGAGGGAGGGCGGGTCTTTTCGGAAGCAACTCATGGTTTGGCATAATCTTCCCAGAGATATTTCGTATCTCCAGAACTTCCTCAGGATGCAGGCGAGAAGCAGTATCCTCGTTATTAGAGAAGTGGCACTCAAATCTAACCTCACAGGGTTTCATTTTTTCTTCATTATTTCTTCATCATTTCTTCCTCTCTGACCTGGGTTGACTGTGTAGCTAGATAAGACAGTAGATTAACCTCATGAGTCAACGCCATTAAAATTGAATAGGAACACGTCCAAACTCAGTGTTGTCCCAAGATTTAAGGAGGAATGGCTGTGGCAAAAGACACTGACTGGTTCCTCTGGATTCCCAGTAAGAAAATCTGGCCCACTACTTACCAACCACTCTGAGATCTTGGAAACACATGGAAGAATCCTTGTTTGCGTTCTTGTGCTATTCTTAAACAGCTATTTTTGTGATTAACTACTATTTTAAGTGACAAATGGGAAAAGAAATCCTTGAACTTTCCTACCGAACAATTGTCAAGTTTTGTTTTACCAGAGTGACTCAGAGAATACAGTTATATAGTCCAGACTTCAGAAGTCTTCATTCTTGTTTTGGAAGGTAAACAAACTAAAACAGCGATTTTTTTCTTCTCCACTGAAAAGATGTTCAGTATTCTGTTCTGGGACTTTGTCGATCCATTTTATGGTAATTGCTTTCTTCCCCATTCTTCTTGTCTATTTATACTGTTAACTTTGAGTCTAGAGTCTTTCGAACATTAGTTAAAAATTTGACTCTTCATTCATTGGCAAGTTGTACTCCTTTTTTATCTGACTTTGTTACTTAATCATGTAACAATATTAAAATAGTAATGATAATAAAATAATAGCAGTGAAAATGACTTGTGACAGAGTAAAGCCATCTATCAGAGAGACTTCAGGAGACGGTTGATATCAGGAAAAGATCTCATTCATTTGGGAAGCTTTTAGTGGTACCATACGCGAGACAGTGGCGTGTCCTATCTTTAGGATAGAAAAAAATGGAGATTAACTGGAGGCAGTATCACATGGATAGAGCATGGGCTTTGGAGGCAGGTGGGGCTGGCCTTAGCCTACCCTTGAGGATAGGTGGCAGTTGCTTTTACCACTAGCTACTGACTGGGGTCCTCTCGGATCACAGATGTCACTCACTTGATTTCTTAAACTTTTATTTGGAGATAATAATATATTCACATGTAGTTGTAAGAAATAAAGAGATAGTATACTCTTCACTCAGCTTTCCCCAGTGATAACATCTTGCATAACTTAGTACAACATCACGACCAGGAAATTGACATTGATACAATCCTCCAAACTTATTCAGATTTCACCAGTTTTTTATGTACACATTGTGTGTGTGTGTGCACACGCATGCATTTAGTTCTATGCAATTTTATTGCAGGCGTAGATTTATGTGACCTTCTCCACAGTTAAGATATAGAATAATCCATCACAAGGCTCCTTCCTGCTACCTTTTTATATACACAGTCAACTCGCTCCTTTCCTAACCCCTGGCAACCACTAATCTGTTCTCCATCTCTATTATCTTTTCATTGCAAGAACATTGTATAAAGAAATTATACAGCATGCAACCCTTTGAAATTGTTTTTGTTGTTGTTGTTGTTTAGCATAATTCCCTTGAGAGTCATCCAAGTTGTTGTGAGTACCAATAATTTGCTCCTTTTTGTTGTTGAATGGTATTCCATGGTACAGATGCACCACAATTTATTCATGAATTCACCCATTGAAGCACATTTGGGTTGTTTCCAGTTTGAGGCTATTATTAATAATGATACTATGGAAATCAATGTATAGGATTTTGTGTGAACATAAGTTTTCTTTGTTTGGCATAAATACCCAAAAGTGAACCTGATGGGTTTTATGGTAAGTACATACTTAGTTTTATAAGAAACGGCCAAACCATATTCTAGAATGGCTGTACCATTATACATTCCCACCAGCAGTGCATGAGTGATCCAGTTTCTCTGCAGCCTAGCCAGCACTTGGTATTATTACTATTTTTTGTTGTTGTTTTAGCCATTTTGATAAGTACACAATTATATCTCATTGTGGACTTACTTTGAGTTTGTATTTCCATGATGAGTAATGATGTTGAACATCTTTTCGTGTGTTTCTTTACTATCTGTATATTCTCTGCAGTGAAAGGCCTGCTCTTGTCTTCTGCCTCATTTCTAATTGGATTGTTTGGTTTTGTTTTCACTGTTGAATCTGAGAGCTCTTTACATATTCTAGATATGTCTTTTGTCAGGTAAGTGGTTTGAAAATATTTTCTCCCTGTCTGTAGCTTGTCTTTTAATCCTCTTAACAGACTCTTTCACAAAGCAAAAGTTTTAAATTATAATAAAGTTCAATTTACCAATTTTTTCATTTGTGGCTTATGCTTTTTAAGTCTGTACCACAGATTTAAATGTAAAATTAAATGTATTTTTGTATAAGGTGTGAGCATAATCAATAATGTGTTTTGAGGTTTTGTGGGTGTTTTTGTTGTTTTTTTGTGTTGTTTGTTTGCCAATGAGTGTCCAACTGCTCCAGCGCAATTTATTGAAAAGGCTACCTTTCTTCCCATTGAATCATTTTTGCACCTTTGTCAAAACTCATTTAGGCATGTTTGTGTATGTCTATTTCTGGGGTCTCTGGTTCCGTTAATCTATGTGTCTATCTCTCTGCCAATACCACACTGTCTTGATTTCTTTAGCTAAATAATAAACCTTAACATCGTAGAGTGATTACTCCCATTTTATTTTAATTTTCAAAATTATGTTAACTATTCCTGATCCACAGACCATGGAATTGAGGCCTTCAAGGTAATTTACCTCAAGGGTTAGGTCAGCCTTGAGCTGACTTTTAGATTACATATCTTTGCATTCCAGAATGAGAAACAATAGAATATTGAAATCTTTCGTCCTTGGGTGATTTATCTCAAGCAGAAAAGGGGAAAAAAGGTTCTTTGTTTTGATATTCAACTTTGATCTTTTATTCTTTCTCTAATGGCATAAATGGTTGTTTATATATGCTTCCATGAGTTGACTCACTCCTGAGGATTTTTGCTTTGTTGTTTGTTGGTTTTGTTTTTTCCCTGCTATGGATTTTAATTCAGAAAAGCCTGCGACCTCTACCTGCCATGTGTCGTGTTCCTTTGACTGTGGGATCGTTAGCCTTATCTTCACTTGGAGTGCACAGTTAATTACATGCAGGAATAGTGTGTGTCTGCTGGTAGGAGAAACCAGGGTCCGAGTGTGCCCTACAGGCAGCCCTGAAGAGCATGGAGGACGCTTTATATCATGTGGACCTGCTTTTCTGGCCAAGGGTGCACAGCTAAAGCAAGGGCAGCCAAACCACAGCCTGTCCGTGACCCCTGGGCCATAGGGGAACAGACAACCTACAATAATCGGATTCTCTTTCTCAGGTATTTGAAACAGGAAATGGGAAAGTGTACCCCAAGGAAGGCTATGGGGTAGATTTAGAGGTCGCGGGAGTCATGAGCAAGTAAGAATTTGCAGGAAGCAAGTCAATAGAAGAGGAGGAAGCAGATGGAAGAAAACTGATTTCATTGCATCAACCTCAACACGTTCCTGCTCCAGTGAGCACAAGCCCTTCCCTTTGCTTTCCTTCTTACATTCATTTTCCTCTTCTCATCTCGTCCTTTGTTTACCTAAATCCACCAAGGAAGACCAGTTAGAGTTTTGCCATCACAGCTGAATGAACCCCTCCAATTGCCTTGTTCTTCCCAACCCATGCTCCGGTTTATGAAGGGTACATGGACCGTGTCATCAGAATCAGGCATGATGGCACCAAGGCCTTTCCTTGTCGTCCCCAAATCCCCAGAGAGATACAATATCTGTGGACTTAAGGTTTCCCCTCCACAGCTGCCTTCTCTCGTGCTGAATCTAATTGTGGCACTAGGAAAAAGAGAGAGAGAGAGAGATTGGCTCTGGCAAACCTGCCCGTGAAATGTGACTGTAACACATCATTAGCTAAATAAGAAAAACAAGGTCAGCGTAGCGTGGGAGAAGCGACACTGTTATCTTTGCTGTCAAGGAAGAAATGGTGGGTTTGTGAGGAAAGGTAAAGGAAATTTATATGGAAGTAATATTACTACAGGCCACGATAAATAGGTGTGCAGGGAAAAAATAGAGTCAAACATATTTTCAGGCTGTGGCAAGCGGATGTGGCTCAAGCAGAATTTGTAGCTGTAAGTGGCATCCCTAACACTGTAAGATTGTGCACCAAAGCTACTTTTTTAGGTTTTGAGGATCCAACAAGTAGGTTCAAAACATAGGTAATAGAATAACAACTGCTGCTTAACAGGGAGCAGGAGACAAAAAATAATTTGCCACATTTTGCTGGATTCCACGTTGTACCTGTAACTCAGCAATCCTGAGCAGTTAATTTATTAGAGTATGTGCTGGTACCACAGATGAGGGAATATGCTCTCAGTGATGAAAGAAATGGTAAACATGAGATCCTTACTCAGCAGTTAAAATAAGAGTAATATTTTGGAAGCTGAAGAAGATACGATAGCAGGTGAACTGAGTTTGAAGAAAAGAATTCCTAGTGAAAGGAGATCTCTTTTCCCAGATAAGTTTAAAAAATCTGCATAAAGGAATTCCATATTTAATTTTTTAGATACTATTTTAAAATAGGCCATTGCTTCCATTAAAAAATTGAATGAATTTCCTGAAATTACCCTGTTTTCTACCTATGGCACCAGTCATGAATATCACAGACCAAGAGGCACTCCCAAACACACTCCTTCCCCCAGCCAATCTCATAAACAAAAGATCTGCCTCCAGCAACCCTTAAAAGAGTTTGAGAGCCATAAAATCACAAAAATGAAATTTTAAAGCTGGCAGGCTGCAGGCTGGCTAAAGATGACACTTCCAGCTCCCTCTCCTTGTCAATCCAAAAGAAGAACTGGATACAGATCTCTTGAGATGCTCATGGATAGGTATGAGGCACTTTAATGAAGAAAGAAAAAGGATTTGGAACTCCCATTTACATTCTCCCACTACCCACTCCTTCCTTACCTTTTCTCTTTGCCACCCCCACTCCAACTCACACCGTTGTACAATAGTCAGGGACAAACAGGGTAAGAATGCTGAAGAAAGAAGGTAAAAACACTTGCTCTTAAGGGTTGATGGGAGCTTTGATCCAAAGTACTGAGTAGAGATTGTTTGAAGCCCTCATCAAAACAATATAAAATAATAATAATTTAAAATACTGCTTCCCTTTCTCCTGAAAATTTCTTCCCTGATCTGGCAAATAGCAGTGCACTAAAGGATATTTTCATCAATATGTCCAAATATGTTATTCAAAGTAGGATTTTATGTGAGTTAGTTCCAGGGAGCTTTCTGGGAGAAAAGGGCAGCTCCAAATTCGGATGCACCAACTGCTTTAAGGTTTTAGGATTTGGCCAAGTATGTTGTGCCTTCACTGCCCTCCAAGCCAGGAATATAGAAGAAAAGAGTTCAGCTTTCCAGACACTGCAAAGGGACTTGCTTAGTATTTCAGTAGGTTCACAAGAAGTCTGTAAGCAGGAAAGGCAGTGCCCCTGACCTAATACAAACCAGACCCCTAAGCTGCTAACTGGCAGGTTGCCCAACACAGAAAATAGGATGAGATTGAATTTGTGGGTATCTCAGGCATTGGAGCGGCTGGAGGGATGCTGCAAAAGGACCATGGGAGGAAGAGAGATTGGGAAAGCAAAGATGGAGGGGAAGGCAGATTCTGGAAATGGAAAGCTATTGATCAAGCATAGAAGAATAACTTGAAAAAATATTACTGGGGAAGGAATGCATAAAAACGTCCTCAGCAGAGTGAGGTGTGAAGGGGGCTTAGCCTTCCCATGGGTCATAAAATATACTCTGCAGCCAAGACCTCCTAACCACAAAGTCCATGGGTAAATAAACAGAAAAGTTCAATCAAACATAAGGATGGGAATCTCCAGATAACAAGCCACTACACTGAGTATTCACACTCCAGTTTCAGGCCAGATCTATTATCAGAGCAAAAATGTAATCACACACACACTCATGTACACACCCAGAGGCAGAGCATCCCAATGCCTGCATGTTGAAGGAAATGGGGAAACTCATTCACCAGGACTTTTTAATTGTTTTGCATTTGTTTTCCATCTTCTCCATCATTTCTTCTGATAGTGATTATGATTGTATTTTGAAATCATGATCCACAACTACAGCTCTGTTATTACATAAATGTAGCATTATAAATGAAGCTTAGGGCCAGAAATACTATTAAAAAATCAGAGAGGGGTATGATTTGCCTTTGTGGATGCAAGTGCACGTGTTTACACTTATAAATACTTCCCATTTTCATGGCATTTGGAAATCACTTGCTAATTCAAGCAAGGGGTCTTAGGAAATAGAACAAGACCCTCAGTCCCATTTTCAGCTGAGGAAGATGAAGGTTAGAAGAGGCAGGTAAGAGTAAGTCTTAAACTGTGTTCAGATCCCTCAACTGGCCTGCAGTTATTTCATTCATCCTTGCCTCCAGAGAACAACCCATAATCTTCAACCAATAGCAAGCAGAATTGGTAGATAAATTACCCAGTGTTTTCCACTCAGGAAAAAGGAACATTCTGAAGTATTTTCCACAAGTTTCACACAGGGTTTGTGGCGGTTCTAAAATATATCAACAAATTCTTTGAAATACCTCCTTTCCAATGGTGGTGTCTAATTCCCCTCCCTTCAAAGGTGGGCTGTATTAACAGACTCACTTCCAATAACCAAAAAATGGTAAAATTGAGGCTATGTGACTTCCAAGGCTATGTAATAAAAATATGATTTTCCTTTTGGTTTGCTTATTCTGGGGAAAGCCAGCTGCCATATCATGAGGACTCTCAAACAACCTGTGGAGAGGTCCACACATCAACAAATGGAGGCAACTTGCCAACAGCCAGCACGAACTTGCCAGCCATGTGACTGAGCCACCTTGGAAATGGATCCTCCAACCCTAGTCATGCTGTAAGATGACTACATTCCCAACTGACATCTTGACTATAACCCAATGAAAGACCCCAAGCCGGAACCATGCAGATAAGCCTCTTCTGAACTCCTGACCTACAGAAAGTGTGAGTAAAATGAATATTTGTTGTTATTTTAAGCCACTAGATTTTGAAGTTGTTTGTTATGCAGCAGTAGAAAACTATTACAGAGTTCCAGTGGTATTGAGCCCCAGTTTCCCATAGCTGTAACCTGCTCATCAATGTCCTCAATGTGTGTCCTGAGATCATCTCCAAAATAAACTACTTGCACTCAAAATTCTTGTCTTGGGGTTTGCTTTTGAAGGCTAAGAAATGCCATATAGGGTAGATATTATTATTATCCTCATGTTAGGAGTGAGATAATTGAGACACCTAGATTAGGGTTACACAGCAAATAATGGCAGAAAGAACGAAGGTTTTCTGAATCTTAATCCACTGCTTCTGCTTCTTCACAGCTACAAATCTCTCTGTCCCCGCCCCTCCATCTTTTGCAATTTTGAGAAACCTCCCTTCTCTCCCCAGAAGAGCAAATCAGTTAATTTGCTTATTCACTGCAGGCCTAGACACCCATTGTAATAAAAAAAAAATTTTTTTTAAACCAATGTAAGCAAATTCAATAACAAGAGCAGAAACTTTGAGTTGCTCAAGTCTAAGTGTATTTGTTTTGTCTAACGATACCTGTACACAGCAGGGAGGAATAATTAGCAAATTAATGGATAATTCTTCTGTTGACATTAATGCAAAGGCTACATGTGACTCTACCTTGTTTTCTCTCTAAGCTACAGGTGCTGACCTGAAACTGCTGGCCAGAAACTGCTGACCAGTGCTATTCGCAATTTACTGAAGTTATGGATAAAAAAAACCACTCTGTGTGGGCAACAAAATTATGAAGATGAAGCCTAGATGAGCTGTGCTTTCTGTTCTGATCAAATAAAATGTACAGCCAACTTCATCTGTCAGATATTTAATCATAATCATTATTGTGCTATGTGGTAATTAGGCATAAATGGGACATAAATGACTCTTCCTAGCATCATTTTATGCATCAAACAACAAATTTTGTGTTTTTCTTCTCTCTGATAGTTTTCCAGTATTTATCTCTACTCACTGTCACTGTGGGTGGTTTCCCTGAGTCAGAGTGGTAAAAGAGAAAGAATATGGGCTCTGGAACCAAACCAGCCACTCAAACTGTAAGATCTCGATGAAGCCACTTTACATCTCTGGGCATCTTGTATGAAATGGGAATGACTGGCTCTCCAGCAGAATTGCTGTGAGAATCAAATGAGATATGAAAAATACAATAGCATTTGTTAGTATGCAGTCGGTGCTCAACAAAGGTCTCTTATATAATAAATAACATTTATATATAACTGTCTCATATCAACACTACACCCACATACATTAAATGTCAGAGTTCTCGATCATCTCCCCAACAATTATCATTCCTTGCCCTGGATTCCACTCCCAAGAACACCTGCCTTCATTCGCTAAATTACACTGTACCACGCTAATATCCCACACTTATCAGTTCTTCAAAAAAATATTTCCTATCAACTGAAGGAAAATGTATGCAAAACTTTATATATATATATGAACAAATGGCTTTGAGCCCAGAAGTGGAAATGAAATAAACGGTTTTAAAATGCAATGGGAATAGGACTGTCAACAGTTCTGGTCATAGACAAATAATGACAGTTTCTCTTTCCGTTTGATTTAGACATGGCTGGTTAGATCATTGGAAAAGACTGGTCACAGAAAGGGCTAAAGGAAGAAAACACTGCTTTGGTTTCCAGTTGGGTTCATCCAATGGGAAGCTGACTATATTTTGCAATAACTTGGCATACACATTCAGACAGAAAGTATGCACAAAAATATTTCACGCCCTACATGGTTGTGTTCTCTCCTGGGCCTTGGCACACACTGTGAAGATAAGATTTGTGAAAGCTGTGGGCCATTTTCTTTCTGATAAACACAACATCTCATAACAACGATAACAAATAGTAATAACCACCTCTTACAAAGAGCCTAACATTTATTTGCATACCAAGGTTAACAAATCACTTTTCTGTCTTTTATCTCATTCAGTCCTCCTGAAGCCTTGGGTGGCGGATATTATTATTAACTCCATTTTCCTGATAAGCAAACTGAGATCCAGAAAGGTTTGATATCATACCCAACCAGCCCATAAATAGTAGGTAAAAGAACCAGGTCTGGAATCTTAATGCCATGTTATTTTCTCTTATCGGATTCCCCTATTAATAAATAATCAGTTTCTTTGTTTGAAGGATAAATGGAAACTCATTCATAAGTTAGCTTTTCTTGCCATATATTGGTTTTTAATCCTACAAAGTCACATACCACACATGGTGGTATGGAAATAATTTTAAAATAATTGTTTAATGATCTTCAAGAAGAATTCCTTGCTATAAATAGAGAGACTATTTCCCTGGGAAACAGCTGAGTTAAGCCCGTGATAAATGGCCTGGTGATAAAGGGCTCATTCTTTTGTGCAATTGTGCCAGCAAACTCCTTCAGCCCATGCCTGTATCTTCTGCAGAAGGAGGCATTCAGACTTCACCACAAAACAGCAGAACTTTCCTGGGTCAGCTGCAAGGTAAACTGACAGGTTTTTTTCGTCTTCCCCACCACAGCATGGAGATGTTTGGCCACAGATATCAGATTTATCTACAAAGCTCTCAACCTTACCAGAAAAGAATCACTTTCAAAATAAGAAAGTGAGGCTTGGAGCACAACCAACACAAGTTGGTCAGGCACTGTGCCAGAAACGGGGTCCTGCCCTGGAGGAGCTCAGAAAGCAGTGGTCTCCATCTGGCTGTTCATTAGAGTCCCCTGGGGGCTTTTATAAAGCCCCAACGCCCAGTTCTCACCAATTAAATCAGTACGACTAGGCGTCTGTATTTTTCTAAAGCTTCTGGATGATTCCATTGTGCAGCCACAGTTAAAAAAAACTATTATAGTGGGATCTGGAGTTTTGCAAAATTGATTTTGATAACCACTTTAAGTCTTTATTAAAAATACAGATTCACAGACCCTGACTTATATCTCCTGAATCAGAATTTCCAGGACAAGTGCTTGGGAAGATGTATTTTGAACAGGAGCACAAAAATTCTAATGATTTGGGGATTTGGGCAAACCTGATATTGTCCAAAACCTCAACAGCATCCTGTTGCTTTTTTATAGCCTCAGAGAGCAAAGAACCCAGGGTCCCTCAGTTCTCATCTCTAAAGAAAAAAACAAAACACGCTTCCCCAATTGCCTTTTCTTTCCTCTCTCTCTCTCTCTCTCTCTCTCTCTCTCTTTTGGGAAGCCAGAGCTCATCCACTGAGCCACACCGGCTCCCCTGAGTTGGCCTTGTTGTTTGCTTGCTTGTTTGTTTTCTTTGCTTATAGGAGGCCCCGGAAACTGAATCCATGACCTCCCATGTGGGAAGAAGGCACTCAACTGCTTGAGCCACATCTGCTCCCACAGCTGCTTTCTAAGCAGGGTAGTTCAAAATTACAGAAAGGCCAGATACTTGCTGAATACAAATTGGGACACATTGAGACAGAAATAAATTGCTCTGATTTAGAGAGGTGTGAGCTTTAAAGATAAGTGGCTGGGGAGATGGCAGATGAAGGGAAGGCATCTTCAGGAGCCTGTGCCTGTATGGGGGAGGAGTGAGAAGGGCTGCCCCAGTAGACTGCGGGGCCCTCAGGAAGTACCGTGTTCCTTGGGAAGAGATGGCCCTGTACGTATGTCATGGCATGTGTGGTGAAAACCCTCCTCCACATTTCTTATGAATATTCTGCAGTGAAATTCACTCACTCACCAATCTTTTGGTGTCATGGAACCTTTCTGTGAAAAGTAGAGGGCATAGGAAATAGCATTACTGGGGAAGTTTCGATCCTGCTTATTCTCCACCAGCTGTCCCCACCCACTCCATTCTCTGCCTTTCTCTGCTTTGCTCTGTGTTCCAGAAGCCAAACTCCATAGAAAGCAACACCTGAGCTCCCTGCCTTCTAGCTACTGATAGGGTCCAACCAATGGGACATACTAGAAGGAAATGTGAGGGCCAGAGAAGGGAGCAGGTCAGGGCACTCTCCCCCGGCATCATCCCTTCTTCAGCACCACATTTCTGGTGGTGGCACCAGCCTTTCAAGGTGACAAATGTTTCTGGGCAGCCCCTCGACCATGGCTCTGGTTCTCACATGGCTCCAATCACAGTTCTCTCCCCTTGACCCTTTAGGTTTAGGGAAGGTATAGGCTTCTCTTGATGCTAGACACTGGGTATCTTGGCATCCCTTGTAGGTTCCCTAGGTCTTGCCCACACCTCTGTCAATAGTCTATTCAACCATCCATCTGAACAGAATTCAGCTTCCATCCGGGACCATTTGGCTTCTGGTTTGTGGGGTGGGGGTTGGAAGACAAAACAAAAAGAAATCAGGAAAGAAGATTGCAAACCAGCCAAGCCCACCGTGGGTTTCCAAAGAGAAGACTGAACCCAAGCTTGGCCATCAACACAGACTATTACCATCATGTGTGCAACAATAGGAAATGCTTTCATTGTGTAATCCCATACTCAGTAAGAGCTGAAAATACTTCCAGTCTTGGGGTACCCTATGGTTGAAACACAGAGACAGAAATAAAAACATCCCAACCACTTGACTGGACTATAGTTGTCCCCAAAGCCTTAACAAGACATTAGAGAGGTCCTGGTAGGACCATGTGTTGGAAATACTCTCTTTGATCCTCAGGAAGAAGGCAGCCCCCCTGGAAGTACTAGAGGGGAAGAAGTCAAGAGTAAATTATCAGTATGAGTGGGAGGAAGGCAGGTAAACTCTCTTCAACCACTGTGGGAAAGAAAGTTCTATACTTTCAATCACAGAATAACCTGTCAGGAATTCTTATTTTAACTTCTGAACTCTCAGGCTAGGCTTGAAATTGGTTGTGTTCTCAGGGATAAGTTCTTGACAATATCATGGGGAAACTTGACAAAAAGGTCTCCTTGGGGTCCTTATGGAGTTGCCAGTGTCTCTGAGCAGGGGGGAAAGACAATTACAAACTCTCCCTTCCCCACCCCCAACCCATTTCCCCAAGCTTCAACAAAGATTTGAGAGGTCCTGAGACACACAAGAAAATTTCAGTGGGTTTCTGTTAGGAGAAAAGGTAACTTCAGAAAATGCAGAGGAGATTGTTTGACTTGGAAAGAAAAGCTGAGAAAGGCGACCAAAGAGTGGGAGTGAATCCAAGTTGGTGGCCAGAAAGTGAGCAGGTTATGGAAATGGATGGGAGCAAATGCACACAAGTGTTAAAATGGTCCCCAAATGGCCCATTTGTTCTGTCTCTGGAAGGCTCTCCCCTAACCCTCATTTTAGGCAAAGAAATTAAAAACAATGGCTGGGGAGTAGCTATGTGCTTTGGAACTAAAACAGCATCTGCAGTATTATTAGCTGGACCAAGATGTGCAGAAGCTATCAATCTTTCTTCTTGGGGAATAATTGATTGTCAAAGGGGTACAGGCAGGCTGCTTCTCTCTCCCTGAGGTCTGGCCCTGAGTTCAGCACAATTAGCTAAGTGCTTCTGTACTGGAGGAGGCTGGGGCACAGTCATCTCCCTCTTAAGCACAAGGTGCTTCAGAAAAGTAAAGCTTCAGGAGCTCTCTGCCTTATCCACATCCCCAAGCCAGGACCAACACCAACCATTCACATTTCTTCTAAGCTGAAGCTCTGATTAGGGTGGGGATTGAGCTCTGCTTTAGGCTTTGGCAGTCTGGGGAAGCCTATAACCCCCCTTCTCCAAATAAGGTTTTTAATGGCAGAAACTGAGTTTAAGGGAATTGAATGATGGGTGGGATCACACAGGATTACAAAGGAAACCAATTATATTGGAATACATTTATAAAAATTTTTTTTTTTTTAGAAAACAAATTAGTGAAGTAGTAGTATTTGTGCATCTTTATCAAACATTAAATAAGAAGATCTAGTGGTGGGTGTAGTAACTTAGGAGTCATGGAAATAATGAATATTTTAAAATATCTACAATATCTATGCGATATGAAAATATCTGTAATATCTATTGGTAATGTTAAATCTACTATGGAATTCTTGCCTACATTTATCACTGAAGGAAGTGCTTTGTTTCATTTAGACATTATTGAAAGTAATTAAGAAATATTTTTTCCATCCAAGGTTATAGAATTTGCTCCACGTACCCCAGATTAAGAGCTTCTGCTCTGAATGGTAATTTTAAATGATGCCCTAAATGGAAATGACCCTCTCCAGTCGTGAATGCTGTAGGGAAGCATGCATTCACCTTCTTATTAAACTGTGTATGGTGCAATTCTTTTGGACCACTGGCTGCTTTGAAGGGCTTGAAACCTGGAATGAAATGGCAAAGAAAGCATCATATACAGATAATAATGCTTATCAACTCCAAATCAATCCAAACTAATTATTGTGTACCAACCCCCTTCCCGGCTGTCACACAGAAACACAGCACCAATTCTTTCTCTCCTTTTTCTGGGTCTTTCCCTTTTCCCATGAGAGTTCCCATTGGGAGTTTTGGAATAGATGGCTACTGAGCCCATGGTGCTCACCAACTGCACTGTGGACAATCTGGGACTTTGATATGGCCTTTCTTGGTGACATGATCAGGTTTGTATTTCGGGACAGTCGCTCTGCTTCAGGATTGCAAATGTGTTTTCAGTCCAATAACTCTTCTCCATCTCCATGGTCACCATGCTTGTCTGGGTTGCCAGCCACTTTTGCCTGGCCTACTGCAAAGTAGCATCTTTCCTGGTTTCCTTGCATCCTTTCTTGCTTTCCTGTAATCAGGCTTAACATGACAGCCAGAGTGCTTTTCCTAAAAGTAATGAAATCCTATCACTTGCTTCTTTGAAATTATTCAATGGCTTTCCATAGCATGTAAAATCAACTCCAGGGAAGCGGCTGTGGCTCAATCAGTAGGGCTCCTGTTTACCATATGGGAGGCCCCGGGTTCGGTTCCCGGGGCCTCCTGGTGAAGGCAAGCCCACCCGCGCGGCGTAGTTAGCTGACCCAGCGAGCACAAGCAGCAAGGGGGCGATAAATGGATAAATAAATAAAATCTTAAAAAAAAAAAAAAAAAAAAAAATCAACTCCAATCTCCTCATCATACTACATGGACTGACAACCTATAGCCTACTGGCCAAATCTGTCTTGCCACCAGCTGTATGGCCTGTGAGCTAAAATAAGTGGTGGAAATTTTTCTCTCTCATTGTATAAATACCTAATAAGTACCTTGATTTTTCCTCTTGGTACAAAAAGCCTAAAATATTTACTATCTGCCCCTTTACAGAAGAAAGTTTGTTGTCCTCTGCCCACAGTATATCAGTCAGGCCCAGCCAAGAAAACAGAAATTAGTCTAGATAATTCAAATGGGGGAAATTAATTCAGAGAATGGGATATCCAGGAGTTAGAAGAGATGAGAAGACAAACAGGACACAGTGAGGCAACTTGGAGTTTAACAACAGCATAAAATAGCTACCACCCCAAAGTTGCAGGACTTAGGGAGAGAATGCTTTAAATAATCATGGCCGAGGACCAAGTATTCACTAGAAATAAAGGAGATATAGTTGTCCAAGAGATGCCTCCCAAGGGGAGAAACCCCTGGATTCTCTCTTCCTCTCACCCTCAAGAAAGCAAGGGAAGAAAGAAGGAAATTGGTATTAGAGCAAACAGGCGAATGTGAAGATAACACCCACCTTGCAAATTTGCTGCAAGAGATAAATAAGATGCCCCACATTGTTCCTGGAACAAGGTAACGGATATTATTATCGTCACTATTACTATCAACTTCTACTCTGTACTTGGATTCTCCACATTGGGTTCTCCAAGCTCAGCATGAAGGTGTGCTCAGAAGACAGGACTGTAGCTGACCTGCCTTACCTGGAAGCTGTGAAGAATGGCATGAAATTGGACCACATCTATAGCTCCCAAACATACCACGGGGATGGGACCCAGGAACTGACACCAAACGCCTCCTTCCAGGCAAATCATTTGGTAGCACCCATTGCAGGATAGAGGGATGGTGAGATCAGGAATTTGCTGTTGCAAAATGCAATCGTAGATTGTACAACTGGGGATTTTTAACACTAGAAGTGTGTACATTGTCAGAATGAATGCATTTCTTGTCCGCTCACGCACACTCCTTCCTTCCCTAGAACTGTCTGCTGTGCCAGCCTTTAAAACCACAAGCATAACAGCTTAGTTTAACAAGCTTCCTCTTTTAAATGCCAACCAATAAAATCAATGATGGGTGTAATAAGACGAAGAAGGTAGCCAGTAGGGAAAGTTCTGCCACCTTAAATGTCAAATGCCAGGACAAAAGTGTGGGCAGACTGAACATGCATCACCAACTCAGGATGGCCATCCAAGCAGAACCTCTGATGACAGGCCACTGGAAAAGTGACCACTCCAGCACCCCTGGCTCAACTCCTTGCCAGCTGAGCACAGAAACCCCAAGCCTAAGGGACATTAGGGGCTCCACTTCTAGATTTACAGAGAGATCCGTGCCTTCTTACTTCAGGCTTCCCTGGAGGGCTTCATAAACCCTCTTTTCTGCCCTCTCCACTGATTTGTCAAGGTTCAGGAAGGGTGTGAGTAATGGCAATAAACAATGCATGATTTGCTCTTTCAGCTGGCCCTTTTCTAATTCTGCTCCTCCTAGACTAGTTTCTGGGTTAAACTTGTAAGCATAGCAGTCAGTTATGTAAATCAAATCAAAGACTTGATGTGAGTGTATTATTAATTTTTTCTACCCAGTTTTCATATTGGTTCCCAGAATAGCCCTTTTACTGAAGACCAAAGAGTGGGTTGGGGTTGGGATAAACTTCTGGGGAGCTGACAGCAGAATGAAGAATATTTTTCATCCTGAGCTAGTGGTCCCCAAACTTCAATTATTCTCACACCATTTTAAAAATTGTTTGCTGTATCCAAGTGTCACCTCTATGCTTATTTACTTAACATCTTGCTTTTAATTGACTGATATTTTTTTCATTTAAGTTCAATTTTAAAGAAAACTTTACATCAGTGCCATAAATGGAAAAGCAGGATCTTGTGCCATAAATAGAAGGCAACAATGAAAACAAAATGTGGCCTGCTGAAGGCTCAGAATCTAAGGCTCACTCTCTATGTTAAGAAGGAAAGAATTAGCAAGTGTCAAGAGAGTAAAAGATAAATACTGACACTAGATTCAAACTCTTTCTTTTAATCAGAAGGGTTGAAATATAACTGAAAAGGAAGTGCTTTCTTTCTCTGTATGATTCAGTGTTCATTCACTGCCATGTCCACACACTGCCTAAGCTAGCTGCATCTTATGTTACATAAGAACAGCTATCTAATTTGCAGAAACCAGTGCAAAATGAAAATGTGGGGCCCCCTTATTAAAAATTATTAATAATTTCAAGATGACAAGAGCAGAGCATTCAAGCAAGCACGGGGCCCTCCTAAGTGCAATTGAATAGGTTACACATCCATGAAGCCAGTCCTGATGGTACAGGTCCCCTCTTTGTATAGTCAGAGAATGCAAGCATCCAAGGGAATAAACACATGGAAAAACCCTGCAGTGCTCTTGAAGTCTGAAAATCCCAGAGGAAGTCCAGGAGTCCATCAACACTGCTTGAGGCAGGAAGCAAAGCTAAGCTATGGGACCAATGACTCCATAGGGTACTGATGAGAACAGCTACGAGAGAGTCAGAAGCAATAATGAGGAATGTGGTTAGAGGGATTGTCTGGAACTGCCTGTGACCTACTCTTACTCCAGCTCCGTCCTCCTTAAATAGCCAAGGTTGGATTTGAGAAATATTAAAGAGTTGGAAGTGGCATGACTTGGTTTATCTATCATTGTCCTAGCAAGAAACATCCAGTACCCTCAAAGATATATCTAAAGAGAGTTTAATGAAGGGACAATGCACAGAGGCATGGGCAGGGTTAAGGCCTCCAAGAGGGATGATGAAACACCAGGACAAATCACAGCAGGAAGCCATTACCACCCCTCACCCTGTAGCAGCAAGGGAGGCAGTGGCTATTGGAACTTATAAATAGCAGCACCCAGCAGGAGCCAAGGGCTTAGATGGAAAAACACAGCACCCTCCAACCAGAACCCAGCAAGGAGGCAGCGGGAAGAATAAATGCATTGACTTTTTTCTTCTCTTGTTGCCTGAACCCAACCCAGAACTAGAGGACAAAAGATTCTGGATAATGCAGCTTCCAGAAGTCAGATTCCTGGACCATGGAACAGGGAGGACAAGGCAGGGAATGGGTCTGAAGGACAAATGGAAATGAACCAACACATCTGGTGACATGAGCTTCTGGGAGGAGAAGAGTGTGGGTGTGTTTGAGGAGTAGCTCATGAAAGAAAGACAGCACCCAACTTTTTGGCTAAGACAGACTGGGTGGAAAATGATGCCATTCACCAAGCTAGGGAACTCGGAAAGAGGGACAGTTTGAGGGGATGACTTAATGCATTCTCTTTTGGCCATGCCAAGTTTGGAGGCCTAAGGGATATCCAGGCAGAAAAAAAAATCACCAGGACTGGCACTATGACTCTGGAAGACATGGATGTATGTTCAGTGCAAGTGAAGTAAATGAGAAGGAAAAAAGGCCAAGAACAAACACCCAACACCATCGATATTTAAAAGAGGATCTGGAGGGAAATTTTAAAAAATAAAAATATGTGCCTAAAGGAAACTAAAGAGTGGCCAAAAAGTTAAGAAGAGAGCTAAGAGAGTTTAGAAGTTTTTTGCGGTGTTATTTGGTTTTTGTTCATTTGTTTGCTTGTTTGTTGGAGGGAGGGGAGAGGAAAGGCAGTAAGAAACCTGGGCAGGGATCAAGAGGCCGTTAGTGGAATCCTGCTTTGCGTAGATGTTTGGATGAGATGACCCCTTAGATATGTTCCATCCCTGAGTTTCCATCATATTCCAAGGTGCAGTAGCTGCAGCACTTCTCAGCTCCTCCCCCACCAAAGTTCCCAGTCTGCCCCAACGATGGAAGGCAGTGCTCCAACTCAGGGAAACCACCTCTGACGTCCACGCTGCCTTAGTTGGGATGGGGTGCACTGGAATGGATGAGGGGTGCTTGAAAATATGAGGAACCGAGTGTCCCTTGGAATTTATATGGCAAATCAGGACCAGCACTCCGGCCACAAGCCCAGCCAATTTTGGCCTCGGGTCAGCTACTCCTGGAGGTAGGTAGCATAGAAACCACTCCTTCACCAGCCTGAAGGAGATGCCAAAGCTCTCCCCCAGCCTTCAGCAGCCTCAGCTCTCTGTCAAGGGGCTGCTGCCCCTCCCCACACTTCTGCATCCCTCTGCAGCTATAGCACCTCACTAAGTGTCTCCTTCTCTCCATGGCATCCTCAACCTTCCCTGACTCCATGTTGAGGAAGAAGCCACACATGGAACAAAGAGAAAGAAGGTCAGAGGGAGCTGCCCTGACCCTCCACCTACACACACTCACAGCCAGATTGGCCCCGTCCCCAAGCATCACAGAGAGGCCTCCTTCCAGCTCCTTGTGGGCCCAAATCTCTCCTTCAGGGAAAGCCATGGCTGACTAACAAGCTCTCATCTGAAAAGCCTGGAGTACTTCCTAGAAAGAGCATTTGACTTTCATCAGAACTCATTCCACAGTTCAGCCCTGTTTGGCTCTCCAAGAAAAGCTGTTTTAACCTAGAGGCACCTCAGGCAACTGGCCAAATTTGCTTCTCATTTGCTTTCCTGTTATCTTTGTCAACAGCATTCATGGGTGAACAAACTTACCCTTAATGTCTGTTGACCTCTGGAGCCACAGTTTCCTCATCCACTGAGGTAGCTAAACTAGATCACTTTGAAAGTCCTTTGGGCTCTGTAATATGTCTCTCTCTGATCATCTTGCCTCCGTGTGAATGTACAATAGGAAATGATTCGAGATGGACTGACTTGTAATCCCTTCCCTTAGAAAACCTATAGTCTTAGGGGAGAGATGGGCATGTGCACAAATAACCCTATCAGAAGATACATAAGGAAGTACCTAATGAATACAGAGGCGGAAATGATTAAATCCAATTAGGCAGCAGGAAGATTTCAGTATTACCAGCTATATTTTACTGAGCACCTACTATTTTTTTAATTGGCTTTTTTTTTTTTTTTTTTAGGTACCAGGGGGCCGGGGATTGAACCTGGGACCTTGTATGTGGGAAGCCAGAGCCACATCGGTTCCCCAGAGTTGGTTTTGTTGTTTGTTTGTTTGTTTTTTAGAAGGCACCGGGAACTGCACCTGGGACCTCCCGTGTGGGAAGCAGGTGCTCAACCACTTGAGCCACATCTGCTCTCTAAGCACCTTCAATTAAGGGCCAGGCTTTGATGAGCTACGTACACACTTATCTCTTTAACTCTTATAACCTACGATGGAGCCAATCTTATTAGCTGTGTTGGATAAGGAAACTGGGGCTCATAAAGTTAAGAACTTGTCAAAGGTCACACAGCCACCAGTGACAGTTTCCAATCTCTCCTACGCCAAAGCCCAGGTTCAGAGCAACCAGAACCGATAGCAGACGATTATTAGGCACTTACTGGCCATCAGACTCTGCCTCAGGCATTTAATACTCGCACGCACCAAAATTACCCCTGAGGAAGGAAGGTATTATTTCAATTCTCCTTTTACAAATAAGGAAACTGAAGTTACTTGCCCAAAGTTATCGGGAGAAAAACTCAAATCTAGATACCTAATTACCACACAATTCTGCCTATAAGGTTAGAAAGCTGAGTATGTGAATGAGGTCCAAAGGCTGTTAAAAAGGATATATGTTTTCTTAGTTTGGGTTTCCCTCAAAGCAAAGCCTGAGGATTTAGGGATTTAGGGATAAGTAGCTTATCTGAGAGATGATCCAAGGGAGAAGAGGAGGACAAGAGAGGAACGGAGGGAAAGGGAAAATAAGGGTTCGTGACTGGGTGTATTAGCCAAAGGGGTGCTGATGCAAAGGACCAGAAATCCATTGGCTTTTATAAAGGGTATTTTTGGGGGGTAAAAGCTTACAGTTACAAGGCCCTAAAGAGTCTAACTCAAGATTATTTCCTTACCAAACTCTGTTGCCACGTGTTGAAGGAAGATGGCGGTGACGTCTGCGAGGGTTCAGCCTTCCTCTTCCCTCTTAAGGCTCCGTGGGTCCAGCTTCTTCCAGTCTCAGCTGTAGGTTGGCATAGGGCTCATCTCTCTTCCCAGGGCTCATTTCTCTCTGAGCTCAGCTGCTCTGGTCTCTTCACAAGGGCAACTGTAGACTATCAGGCAAATGTCTCATCTCTCTTCCCGGGACCTCTCAGTGTCTATGGAGCTGTCTCTCTTCCTCTGTGTATCTTCTCTGTGTATCCACTTCTGTGTTCTTGGTTGAGTATTGGTTATATAGCCCACCAAGGGGGTGGGGACTCAACCCTGATTGCCCTAATGAAGTGGTTGAATCAAAGCCCTAATCTTAACATAATCAAGTAAATGTAAATCCTTTGAATCTAATACAATCAAAGGGCATCACGCCCAGAGGAACAGACCAGATTACAAACATAATCTACATCTCTTTTTAAAATAATGGGACTCGATTCAATCAGACCTCCCTAGAAGCCTGTAGAATGCTTCCCAGAATTGGGCTCCCAGCGGAAAGGATGCCAGAGCATTCCAGTGGGCGTCCTCTCTCTCTCCCTGACTATGTGAGCTCTCTCGGGCATACATCCAAGGAGGCCTAGGGCAGAAAGCAAAGACTTAAGGCTTGTTCTTGAAGCAAGACACTGAGCAGGAAGTGAAACAGGAAGCCTGCTGTGGCTGAAATCAGAGATGATGCGGTGAGGCTGTGAGTCTGGGCCCCAGATGTGTGTGCCTCCCGGGCGATGCGATGGGAGGGGAGACCCAGACAGCAGGCAGCCGGACCAAGAGAGGAGCAGGGGATCCTAAACTGAGTATGTTCTCCCATACACTTGCAAAACTTTCCACTGCCCCTCTACTGAGAGTCCCCACAACATCCACCACTCTGAGTTTAAAGCTCTCGTCTTGAAATTATAGAAATAAACTCTTGGTCAGTGGGATAAACTGACGTGGAACAATCTTTAATGCTAGAGGCCAGTGGCGGGTTCCTCTTTCTTTCCAACCAACCATGAAAAAGCAGCCCTCTTCACCAGGCAGTGGTGTCATTGGGCTCTCAGCTGCTAGTATTTTCTAGGGTGGCAGTATAGCAATGTGGTTGAATGCTTGGTCTATTTGCATGTCCTTGGGCAAGTTATTAACTTCTCTGAACCTCAGTTTGTTTCAGCTCAAAGGCAGGCAAAAGATACCTAGCTGGTAGAGCTCAGTGAGGGTTAGAGGATATTTTGCCTGTAACGCATTTAGCACAGTATGTGACATCCAGCGAGCATTTGTTCATGGATGGATGTGCATATTTTAACATTTCTGAACCGATTCAGTTTGCTATCAAAGGGGAGGACAAGAGTCACTAATTTATCATTTAACTTAAGAAAGAGAGTGACATAATACAGAGAGTTCTTGGCTTGCGAGAGAAAAGTCATTTCCCACCTGTATGATCTCAGACAGGTCTAGAAACCTCTCTGAACCTGGGTTTCCCGGTCATAGGTGGGGATAACCATTCACCTGCTTCAAAGCAACGTGAGGCACAATGGAGATCCCAAATGCAAAAATGCTTTGTAAACACTAATGTGACATAAAAATGTTACTGTTGTGATTATAACATTGATAAGAGCAAAGCTACCCCTCCAGGACGCACACACGTCCACACTTCAGGGAGCTGACTGTTCCTCAGCTGCTGGGGCCAGAGCAAAGCCTTTTTCACCTTAAGGTCACCCCATCAGAGGGAGTGTGTGATTAATATCAGAGACACTCGGTAGCAGCTGTTCGGGGTGAGCCATTCATACCATGGGTCACAAGGCCTGGGCTACTCATTTATTTATGTATGAGGATGACAACCAGGGAAAGCGATTAGGACGCGGGCATCTGTGTTTTCGTGCTTCCTGATCACCGGGCCCAAGGCCGTAGCGTACCATGGAAACCCCAACAACAGCTGCTGCCTGCTAACTACCTTCCCCTCACCATTGGCTCGGGCTCGCTGTCTCTTTATGTGCCAAATAAGGCATGTTTGTGCCCCAGTCCCTCGTGTGGCCCCCACCGCACGCCAACCCAAATTACACGACAAGTGGCAGGAGTGCTGAAGGGAAAACAGGCTTGCAGACAAAGGTTTGGGGAAGTTCTAAAGGATTTTCAGAGTTCTTTGCTGCTATCAATTAATGAATCCCTGCAACAACGCGAGAAAGTAGGTCAATATTATTATCCCTGAGAAAACAGGCTTATGAAGAATGACTTGCCACCAATCAGAAGAGCTGAAGCAGAATTAGATGGAAGAGTTCCTAACTCTGAATCCTTGGCCAAGTAAGTGCTTATTTAGCATGCAGAAGGTGATCTATAAATGAGGTAGACTCATTGACTGAGCCCTCCTATGATGCATTAATACCTTCCTGGACGCAGTGGCAGAGGCCAGGTCCAATTCCGTTCTGAAAGCCAGAGGAGCTTTTAAGTACAGTAACACCTGAACCATCCAAGAAAATGTCATTGGATGCACCCCAGTTGTAAGAAAGATGAAGAAGAGGATTGGTCTTTGTAGTGGACATTGTTTTCACAACTCAACATCTGAATAATCTTTCTGCTTCCCAGGAACCCCAAGAGAGGTTTGCAGGAGCTCTTTCCCTTCTCTCCAATCCTTGCAATGACACAAATGGGGGGACATATGAGACCAAGATGCAAGGTCACTCAGAGAGTAGATGCAGCAAGGGAGGGCAAAGTTGGAGCCAGGGTCCTCTGGCACCACGGAGCTGCCCGGTGGTTGCAGGTATAATATCAGGGTCTTCACGAGACTCTTCCCATGGCAAGTCCCTGGCTGTCCTTTGCTTCCTTTACCTCCCCAAAGCCTGCCCTCCAGTTTCCCGGGGGATTCCAATAAATTCTTTTTGGCTTAAGTTAGCTGGATATTCTTTCTGTTGTTTGTAACCTTGGCTAGTACAGTCTCTGACCTAGAAATGTAAGTAATTGTCAAAGAGAATTAAAACTGCCAGCTTCAAATGCCCATACATGACTTGTTGGAGGGCACTTGGGCAAAACACCCACAGAGGGCAGTTTGCCAAGGGCTGTCATACACCCTTTCGTTTAGCTTTTGACTTGGGAAATTTATCCTGCGCAATCTCACAATTGCCAAATGACTTATGCAAGTGTATGTGCAGGGTCATTCATTATCACGATGTTTGTGAAAGCAAAATATTTGGAAGGACCCAAAAGTCCATCAGTAGAGGGCTAATTAGACAAGTTATAGTGCATACACATGAGGGAAAGCTCTTCAGCTCTTTTTTTTTTTTAAATGAGGATAAAAATTTTTAAAGATTTTTTAAAAATGAAGATAGTCTCTACATACTGATAAGGAAAAATCCCCCAAATATGCCAGGCAGCAAGTGAAAACAACAAAGTGAACAACAGTGTATAATAGGCTACCTTTCATGAAATTAGGAAAAAACTAAGAATCTGTATTTGTTTTTGCTTAAATAGACAAAAGGCAATTCTAGCAGGATACAAAAGAAACTAAAAGCAGTGGTTTCCTATAGGCAAGAGAGGGAATGAGGCAAAGGAAAGGGCAGGATGGGAAGATGGAGAATTTTCATGGGGTAATTTTTTATAATTTTAAGTCTTTGAATCATGTCAATAGGCACCCATTCAAAATATTAAATGTAAAAAGTGGCATCTCAGAGAGTGAAAAACAGCACAAATCTAATTCGTTTGAGTTTCCCTGACTTCACACCAATCCACCCATCACCTTCCCTCAGCTTGTGGAAGGGCAAAGTGGTGAAGGCTTGCCATTGGCTCGGAAGATCCTGTTGTATGCAGAAAGCTGCGTCGCAGACTTTTCTTTGGAAGATCACTTTCATCCAGTAAGAATAGAGAATCTGGTCCAGATTATTGAGGGGAAAAGGACAGAATAGGTTATTGAAAACCAAGTGAGATGGTTTCTAGTGTAGTAAAAAAAGTTTAATAGCTTCTTTTGATTGGTGAAATACAAAGAAATTGCATTTCAGAGAATTACATGCTCCTAAGAAGGGTCTCTCCAAGTCACCTCATGCCATGGAGACACCCTTTTCAGAACCAGGAAAACAGCCTGTTCAGCATGAGTGATTGGGAAATACCATGTCTCGGCAAATTATTTGCACCAGTGGAGTATGTCTGGTGTGATTATTCCACAAACACTGCCTAAATGAAGAGTTTTTTTTTTTTTTAATTTTTTTTAAACTTTATTTTGTACATTTAATAATTGAAAACATAAACAATTAAAAACTAAAAAGTAAACACAGATGAATAAATATATACATTTCTCAATTAAATGTTATGGATACATGTAAATTTTTTTGTTGTTTTGTTTTTTGTTTGTTTTTTTGTTTTTTTTGTGTGTGAATCAAACAATATATTACACAATATATTTGGTTCATAGTAATGCATTCATACAGTATTTGTCCTTTTGTGTCTGGCTTGCTTCGCTCAACATAATGTCCTCCAGGTTCATCCATGTTGCCATATGCTTTATGACTTCATTTCTTCTTACAGCTGCATAATATTCCATCGTGTGAATAGACCACAGTTTGTTTATCCATTCATCTGTTGATGGACACCTGGGTTGTTTCCAACTTTTGGCAATGGTGAATAATGTGGCTATGAACATCGGTGTGCAGATGTCTGTTCGTGTCACTGCTCTCAGTTCTTCTGGGATTTTAGCTTTCTCTGATCAAACCCAAACCAAGGTTCCAAAGATAAAATGTACGTATTTATCCTCTAAGCCATCCACTTGAAAATCGATAATATTTCAAATCTAATGAGTTGTAAGACAAGTAATTTAGAGTTTGGAATCAGCAATATTGATTAGATTATGCTGTCAACTGGAACCCATAACTTTCCTCTGTAATTACGTGTTCCGTTTAGGGTACAGTATGCTCAACGCTGGCTGCTTTGATGAGGGTAGCAGAGGTCTGCCCGTGTTCCTGCAATGAAAGCCTTTTCCATCAGCTACTAGCTGACAGCCCACGTCTTACCTCGTATGGGCGTGCCTACCCTTTTTCTCAGCCGCAGCAGGCTTCAGTGATAAGTGGCTTTCCCCAAGCACTAATCACCCCTTGCTCTAGTCACAGAGCTTCAGCAAATTTGAACATCAAAATGAAGGACTGCAAGGAAAAAAAAGAAAAATCATGGTGGAAGAAATTGACTTTTCAGTAAAAGCGCTTCCCTGGAAATGATATGCAACTGTTGGGAGCTGCCTCAAGAGTTGTCCTTGCACTTTGCATTTCATAGAAGCTTGAGGATGGACAGAGTAGATTTCTCACTACATCAACTAAAGAAGGGACAAAAGGGCAGAATTTAAAACATCTCCTGTCACCATTAGGCATCAAACGCCCTACTTCTCGCAGCCGGAAACTACCTTGCCGAAATCCGTTTGTTTTCTGCCCCTTCCTAGGGGAATCCTATATTTTTTAAAATCTGAGAAATGGTTGTTTTTAATTAATTAATTTAATTAATGTGCAATGGAATTTCTGGCCTTGTAGTAATACTGGATTTTTAGACCCAAGTGCTGCCCAGCCCATAATTTCTGAAAGAAAATTCAGATATTGCATGAGAAATTGTAGCCACTTTGCAGATTCCCCAGCTGTGTTAAATAGGAAAAGCAGAAAGGCAAGCAGCTCTGCCCAGTTCCTCCACACGCCGAGCGTGGAGCTTGGATGGGCATAGGAAGCATGTTTCTGGAAATAAAGGAGGAATTTGTGGGCTTTGGATACAGGGAGACACTTGGGGGGGGGAAGCATATGGTTGATATAATTTGACAAAGATTGTACTGGAGCTGGAGAACCAGGAATGGGTGGGAAAAAAAGGGGGAGGTAATTGGAAACAAGTGTTTGTCTATTCTGCCTCTGCTCCTTGAGCAAAGAGATGCTCTGGCAGGATAAAACACACACACATTCCCACACACAGAGGATTCAGAATTTAACAGACCTGCGATCTTGTCTCTACTATTTCCTGGCTGGATAAACTTGAGCAAGTTACTGCTCTCCCCAAGCCTCAGTCTCCTCATATGTATGATGTGGATTTGATCGTTACCATTAAAAACTGTTATGAAGATTAAAATAAATGACGTGTGTGTAATAAGCTGAGGGAAATTGTATAAATAAATATATTTATGTATATATGCATATATAGGTCATTATAGGTAGATATAGATCAGGGGTTCTTAATCAGGGTCTGTGAACTTGAACTGAAATTCAGAAAAACATTATTCTTGTAGGGATGTTTTGGTGTGGGTGTGATATATTTATTAAATAAATATATTTATTTAATATCTTGTGAACTTAGTAAGTTAGTATAGTGTGAACTTAGTAACGGGTCCGTGGTTTTCACCTGATTGGCAAAGGGGTCAGTGGAACAAAAAAGGTTAAGAACCCCTGATATAGATAAATAGAAATTAGAGACAGAGAGTAGCTGGTGGCAGAGTTTCTGTAATGTCAGGTGAATCTCTAAAGGCATGGGTTGGATTTCTAGGGGTTCTAGACCCTGGCTACATATTTCAAAACACCTGGGGTTGCCTTTTCAAATAGATCAATATCTGGGCCCCACCCCAAAACAGTTACATCAGAAGCTTTAGGGGTTGTGCTGAGGCCTTAGTATTTTCAAAAGTGCAGCCCAGGGGAACAGATGAGGCTCAAGAAGTTCGGCACCCACCTCCCAGATGGGAGGTCCTGGGTTCGATTTCTGGTGCCTCCTAAAGAAGATGAGCACGAAAGCGAGCTGATGCAATGAGATGACGCAACGAGGAGACACAACAAGAGGCACAACAAGCAGGGAATGGAGGTGGCTTAAGTGATTGGGTGCCTCCCTCCCACATGGGAGGTCCCGGGTTCGGTTCCCAGTGCCTCCTGAAAAAGTAAATGAGCAGGCACAGAGAGCACACAACGAACAGAGAACAAACAGTGAGCACAAACAACAGAGGGAGGGGGAGTAAGTAAACAAATAAATAAATCTTAAAAAAAAAAAGTGCAGCCCAACATTGAGCCCTACTGTGTGGAAAGAAACAAAAAAGAGATAACAAAATCACTCTGTACAAAAAAATGAACAATAGTCGTGGGGTGGAGAAAGCAGATGAGAAAGGAAAGAAGACTGGAGAGGAATGAAAGAGAAAGGAGATTCTTAGGCCATGGTGGGGTTCTGGAACTCCAGCGAAAGAAATGGTGAAAGGTATTCTTTAAGAGTAGAGAAATCCAGTATTATATTTAACTATATTGTTGTACCGTGTCATTTCTCTAGTGGAAAGCCAATCACACACAGTTAGTGTGTGGGATATTTAGGAGATAGAGAGAAAGACATTCATCAAGGAGAAAGGGCCATCGACTCCCATTTGGGTTGACTCACTAGGGCCAATATAGAACTATGAAACAACCAGAGAATGAGGATTCAGCAAGAGTCAGAAGTAGGAGGCAGAGATGACCGGGAGAAATGCAAAACCATAGGAAATTACAGAAATCACGGGGAAAGCATTGGGCTTCTGTTATAACCCAGGAGATCGACCACACTCAGACTTTAACTACTTTTATGAAGTTTATTGAGCTAAGCCTGCGGGTGTCTGCAGCACCTCTCATGCAGGAGAGAACTGCAGCCCCGAGGTTCTAAAATGGCTCCCTTTTATAGGGGGTTGCAGATGCAGTTTGCAAGCAAGCAGGATGTACAGAAGCGGATTTTGGCAGTTAGCTAGCGTTTGCACAGAACGCCCTGATAGCCTGGGGCATAGCTGCAGGGTTAAGATGTCCTTGCAGGATTGTTCAAGGGAGGGGAGGTTGTGTGCTTGTCTGTCCTTGCAAGATTGTTCAAGGGAGGAGAGGTTGTGTGCTTTTCAGATAGGACACTTAGGAGACAGTGGAAAATTTTCTTTTCTACGTTACTCTGGTTACCATGAAGGCCTATAGGTAGACTAATTTAGGGTTCAACACTTCCTACATAAGAAGGAATGTAGCTGTGAATCCATTGTCTCTAGAACCCAACAGGAAGGTTGAACCCAGCTGATTTCCTGATTACACATGGACACACCTCACTGTGGGCAGAGTCACATTGCATGGTGGCAGTTTTAAGTAGGCCTGACATCCTGAAATCTCAAATCCCTCCATGTTTGATATTCTCCTGTATCAGAGCCACCACTATCAAAACCCCACTAACCAAGGCAGCAGTTTCAGAGATGCCATTGTGGCAGCCTAATACACATCAGGTTTGTATTAGCAAATAAGTCTTGGTACATGGACTTTGATGACCATTTATAAAATTTGGAAGAGACATAGCCTCTAACTAACACATGTCCATTAAGATCCCCAGTTCTCAGAATCCTAATATTTGTGACCCAAGAATCAAGGACATTGAGGGAGGGGAGCTGTGCTGTGTGAGCACATATATTCACCCTCAACAGAACGATGCTCAACAGAACTCAGATTAAATCAAGTGACTGTGCATCATACAATAGTCATTGAGCACACAAATTTTCTTCCTTATAGGGGGCCTCTTAGAGACCTGATTGCATTTAACACATAGAGTGAAATCATTTGCAAAGAACCATCACCAACATCCAGTGCGAGGGTTTCCTGCCCCACAGGAAAACCTTTTAAGCTCTCAAGGTGTGCAAGGAGAATTTCTTCTTATGCACCTTCATTTAAGAATCATAAAAGTCAATTTGTCCCATTAAATAGCCTTGAATCCCTTGGCTTGATTACTTTCTATAAATGTTTAAGACTTCTGATTTATCTTCTTTTTCTATGAAATAAGAAGGAAATTCTTAAGAAAGGAGACCTTATTTAACTGGCTGACTCATACTCCTCCTTCTAATCTCAGCTCAGGTGTCTTCTCCAAGAAAATTCCCTTGACCCCCAGGCCAGAGAAAGTCTTCCTTTCTCTGAGTTTCTTTAGCAGTCTCTAAATCTGTACCTCACAACTTCTTATGCTGAAGTTCTCTTTATATATACAGTTCACCTTTGAGCTTGTACCACCAGCACCTAGCACTGCACCCGACACAAAATAGAGAATCAATATTTGCTGAAATGTTGAAGTCATCAGAAAACGAATGGATGAAAATTCAATATATCCTAGAATCTGTTACTATAAACAGGGACATCTGTTACTTTCCTCCTTTCCTGAGAAATACCAACTAGAGGCAATCTATCGAAAGAAGATCACTCACATGATGCATGGAGACAACTGAAAATTCTCAAAACCAGCCACCACTCTCAGCTCCGTGGGGTGAAGGGATTTGTCCTCCCTATTGAGTTCCAACCCCAGGACAGCACAGGGTCTGGCTGGTAGTAGCCACCAGTGGTAGATACTGAAAGGCATCGCCCAGGTCCCCCTCCAAGAAAGGACCCAGATAGCACAGTCAGCCCACAGCCTTCAGCACTCAGCTTCTGCAGGGTCTGACTTGGCTGCATTACCTTGTCCCAGGTCATGCCTGCATCCGGGGACCAAGCAAGGCCCAGCTCTGGGGTCCAATGCAACCACAAGACAACTCTAACAGGCAATTCCTGTCCAGATGTCCCCACCAGTACCCCGAGTCTGTGTCCTGTATCACAGTTTGACTTTTCCCTCTGCCCAATTATGTTGCCTCTCTGTTACCTTCTAGATGTTGGTCCCTAATAAAAATTTTGGACCCCAAACACCATCTCCATGTCTGCTCCAGGAGAACCCAACCTGTGAAACCACCAATAAATGTTTGTTGAATGTATGAATGAGTAAATGAATGAATGCTTAAATAAAATTAATGTGCAAAAAATGCATAAAGGAGATGAGACTAGAAAATATTTCAGCTGTGCTAAATGACCTTCACTATGAACTAAAGATAGAGTTGGAGAAATTAGGGAATCCCCCTAACAGCCCTATGTAGATGTGTTTTGCTTCCTGAGCATGACCTCTGTTAAATTCTGTGCTAGCTCGTGTAATCCTTCCAACTGCCCTGTCTACTGGCCCCATTCCCATAAGGGAATGAGTCTCCCAGAGGTGAAGGAACTTGCAAAAGATCTCACAGCTAACGAGTTGCAGAGTTAGGAGGCAAATCTGTTCTGCCTGGCTCCAAACAAAACTACTCCATGGCTCATGTCATTCTTGACGACCGATAGCAAATGTTTTAGCTGGTAACCTCTTCTCAATATGGCCAAACAGACCAGTCGAAAACAAACATTTGGCCTGAACATTTCCTTCTATCCAGCTGGCTGCTCCAATAAGAAACGATTACCCTTGTTCCAAACTTACCAGCTCATCCTTATGTGGGCAAATAGACACTGCCTGGCCAACTCCACTTTTATTTTTGTCCCTAGCAACACATGGAATGCTGTTTTTCTATGTGATAAATAATAATAAAATACAACAACAATAATAATGAACAGTTATCTTTACTAGCTTAAAACTTACAAGAAAATTTCTTGCAACATTTGTCTAAAAATGAGAATGGGATCTTTTATGCTAGTCATGCAATGTTAGAGTGTTTTCCAAAGTAATTTAAGGGGAACTTAAAAACGTGCTTCTGAATAAACTCGGTGAGGGACTCTCAGGTCACGACAGCACCCTCCCATACCATTCAGGTAAAATCGAAATATCACTGTAAAGTAGACATATGAACACAGCCCTAAGCTTTTGGAGAAATCCCCTCTATTCACCATGAGAAAATGACCCCTGTTCCTCACCACTCTCTGTATCCATACTCTTTGCCATGTCCATTTATAGCGCCCTCCCACTTGGATGCAGGGATTTAGCCAATGGGATATTAGCAAACGTGATGCCGGTGGAAGCTTGAGACATGCTTGTGAGATTGAGCAGGAAGGCGCTGCCCTGATGATGCAAAGATCTACCCTATATTTGAAGAAATGTTCTTACAAGTAACAAGAATATTATACTCTCAACAGAATTTAAGAAGATGTAGAATTTATGAAAAAGCTGAAAGAAGGTATCAAAGAAAAAGACTGAATTTTGGCCTTAAAAATGGAGCTGTTTAAAAGAAGGAGAGAGTTCAATAAAATGAAAAACACAGTGAAAGATCAAAAAGATGAAAAAGAAACTGATAAATAGGATGGAAATGAGAGATCCAGTTTATGAATAATCAGTGATAACAAGAGAAAAGCACAACAATTTAGACAGAAGCAAAACTCAAATGCTAGCACTAGAAGGCAATGGAGCAAATCTATAAAGTTTTGAAGCAAAGTGTACAACCCAATAATTCTCTACCAAATAGGTTGTCAACAGAAATATATTCTTAGACAGTAAACTGTACACGTTATCTATTGCCACAATAATGCTGCAAAACAACCAACCACAAAACCTTGGTGAAATACAACCACAAACATTTCTTTTTGTTGGCAGTATTATGAGTTGGCTGGGCAGTGCTGATCTGAGCTAGGCTTTTTCATGTGTCTGCAGCCTTGGCTAGACCATGGGTTGACTCCAGTGAGGACGTGTCTCATCCTCCACCGTCTGGGCTCATTCTCATGGTGGTACCAAGGACTGGAAAGAGAAAGCAGTCATAATGTGTGCTTTCCACTCTATGCTTGCATCAAGTCTGCTATTGTCCCATTGGTCAAAGCAAGTCGCATGGTCAAGTCACAGTCGGAATGGGAGAGAACTACAAATTCCTGGGGAAAGGAGGTGCATACAAGGAGGCCAGTAATCGATACCATCATTGCGATCATACCACCCGCCGATGACCTCCAGCCATCGGCCACCAGGAATACATTTGATGTCGAACAAGTTGAGTTTTTTACTTGTTGCAGTGAGGAAGAGCTCACATCCTGGAAAACCCCGCAGCGCCTCGGGAAGTGGGTATTAGAAAGGACTCATAGGATTTAGGCTTGAGCTAAGTGGTTTTGGGGTGGAGGGCTATCGGGAAGCAGGGGTGATGCTATGATTGTGTATCTTACTATATCCTGTCTGGGAAGAGTGAAGCCTAGACAAGAGCTAAAGACGGAGCTGGAAAACAAGCAGCACTCACTCGCATTAGCCAGGATAGGGGGATGTCGGGCCGTTTGTGTGGTTTGGACAATGCTCGTGGTTTTCTTGTTTTGTCCTGCGCCATCACAGTCGCAGAGTGGCCTTGGCTGGTAGTGCTAGTCTGTGAAATTGTTTGTGTTCAACAGGAGAGCCTCAAAGCCTAGAGATGAGTGCCGGCCTAGCTCCTGAAAGGCAGGCACTGCTTTTCTCTTTCTCGTATCACACGCATTACTGGTGACCCTGAAATTTTACCTAAGGTCTCATCAGTCATCCCAAGAAGTGATTCAAAAGAATCATCAATTTGATTTAAAAAAAAAAAGCTTTGATATCAAAACACAAACAGTAAACACTGGACACTGTTAAACACAGGGCGATGTCTGATGCCTGTTTCTATCCAACTGTGTTTTCTTTTTAGTTTTTTTAATTATTTATATTTCCAATTATTAAATGTACAAAATAAAGTTAAAAAAAATAAAATAAAATAAAGGCTGTCACATGCTCCCAGCAATAAATAAATAAATAAATAAAATGTTATAAGGATAGTTACAAAATATTTTTTTAAATTATCAAATGAGAATAAATAAGCCATATTATGATATTTTTATTAATAGTAAGAATTTAGGTATAAAATTCCAAATTATATTATCAAAAAAGCAAGAAGGGAGAAATGGAATGTGGGAGAGGAAGGTAAAATACATAATATTTCTCATTTTAGAAAAGAGGAAGGCAAAAGACACTGGTTCATTTTTTTTCCTTTGATATTTGGAGAAACATAGGCACAAAATGTCTCTGAAAAATGTTCATGAGAAGGTTTTCACTTACAGAATTTTTAAAAAGAAACAGCATATACACCTTCCAAAAGATTGGGGGAAATAAAATATTAAAAGGTTCTGTAGCATAAGATAGAAAACAAATGAAATATCAAGAAAGCAATTTTTTGAGCATAAAACAAAATGGCTGAAGTGAGCCCAAACATGGTCATTAACTTCCTGTCCTTGACACACCTTTTCCCCTGCTTTAAACCCAGCTCTGATATGCTTTCTCTCTCCTGAAATATGGCAGGCGGCCTCCTAATTGGTCTCTCTCCCTCTAACCTCCTCTCTACAGAGTTGAAGTACATCTGAGCCACTCAAAGGGTAGTTCATGGAGTGGGGCCATCAGCTTACAGGTCTGCGAGAGATCAGAACAGAAATCGAGAGTGGACACTTTCATAGCGACTTGACAGAGCTACGTCTGTAGGAACTGTTGAAACTGAAACTTGGGCCTTGCATTTCGTACATTTTTAAACTTCTTTTATTTTCCAGGAATTTATTTTTATTATATTTTCTGAAAGCATTGGTCCATAACATATCAGAGAAGGGTGGGAGAAGTGTCACCGCAGATGGCACCAGCACAGTTGGGTCCAGGGGACCACGTGTCGGATTCTGTCCCTCCTCTGCTTACAGATACTCACTGGCTCCCTCTTGCCTCTAAGGGCAAGTCATTCTATTTAATTAATTAATTAATTAATTAACTCACCAACGAGCTTTCATTAGAGCTGATTTACAGGAAAAATCATGCAGAAAATGCAGAGTTCCCGTAACAAGGCAGTCTTGATCTTTTCTCCCGCTGGCAAGCCAATTCCTAAGGGCGATGCTGTTTTATCAGCCATGCCTCTTAGCACACAAGGGTTCTGGAAGGAGTTGGGGAGGGGAGCACAAGGGACTGGGGGAGGGACAGGGGATGGTGGTGGCGGGGGTAATACCTACAAAAAGGAATTGAGGAATGGTTGGGAATCTCAGAGCTGGGAGGGAGGAGGGAGGAATGTGCCCTATGAAATAAAAGACCCAAAGATTCAGATACACCAGGAAGATGCTGTGTGCCCTCCCCTCGCCCCCTCTGGGCGGCCCTGGCTTTGCTTCCAGTGCACTTTACCCTCGGCCCCCTACCTGTCTGCACCCCTGATCTCTGCAGGCACCCAGAGACTGTCCCCCGAGCACACCATGCGCCCCCCCCCCCGCCTGCTCCTCTGCTCCCTCTTCTCAGACTGCCCTATCTCCCTCCTCCACCCCCGACTGCCAGAGCCTGCTGTCCCTTGGAGCCCCAACTCCACTGCCACACCTTCCTCGGTCCCTCCTTTCTCCCTTGAGGGGCTTTTCTTGCTCCCTTGAGACAAAAGCTCTAAACCTGCGGGGTCACTTTGACCCTGAGACTTTACAGCTTTGGTTTTTTTTTCTAAGGAAGAAATTGTGGATTATGCACAATTTTATTTACATACAAAGCCATTAAAGTCAAACTCATGAGGGGTTAGTTGAATAATTAGTTCTTTTTTTAATAACTTTATTTCAAATTCAAAAAATAAAATAACAGAGAAAGGCAGCTCAACAAGTTATGGGAGAACCACTCCCCAAAAGTTCTTTCCAGGCAACTTCATTTCATCCAATTCCAACTACCAACTCAATTGTTCCTCCAGTGTTCCAGAAAATCACGCAGATGAACATAGAGTAGTCAAGTGACACAGTCAAGGCTTCCCTACTAACGAAAAAAATGAAGAAGAGAAAAAAATGCTTCACCATGTTCATATGGAATAACTAAGTTCTGTCCATACAATAGAATAAGATATAGCTATTAAAATGATGAGGAAGAATACTAAATGATAAGGAAATATGTTAACAATACATTATTAAGTAATAAAGCAGGTTATAAAACAAAATGTGTGTGCACATGTATGGGATAAGTTCATTTTAAAAATATAGTTATAGAGGGGAATGGATGTAGCTCAAGCAGTAGGGCGCCTGCCTCCCACATGGGAGGTCCCGGGTTCGAGTCCTGGTTCCTCCTAAAGAAGACGAGCAGATGCCGCAACGAGCAGATGCCACAACCATCAGATGCCACAACCAGCAGGGAGCAGAAGTGGCTCAAGCAGTTGGGCACTTGCCTCCCACACGGGAGGTGCTGGTGCCTCCTAAAGAAGACAAGCAGACAACGAGCAGACAGACGAGAGAGCCATGGGGGGAGGGGATATATATAGTTATAGAGATAGAAGCACAATATGGATCAATTTATAGATAAATGTGTAATTGTAGGCAAAGGCACAGGCATACATGCAGATACAGACCAAAATGCTGGGAGTTTTATTTCTGGGTTGTGTGATAAGAGGCAGTTTTCTTTTTACATAGCTGTATTTTCTACCAGAAACATTATTTTTTTGCAATAAGAAAAAAACACATTAAATAGGGACTTAATTGTTGCCATGGAGCCCTGCCCGGCCTTCTCTGAGAGCACCAGCCCTTCCACCTTTGATTACTCACTTTGCACGTACCCTCTGCATCACGGCTCCGAGAGTTAGGGTCACCCTATCTTCCTCGTAAACTCAGCACCCCGCGCCGCGCAGTCACTAATGACAGGTTTGCAGAACGAAATTGAACGTATTGAGTTGCCAGAAGACAAACGCTGGGCAAACAGGCACCTATGCCATTTCCCGGGAAACTGAAAATTAAATTGATAATCATGAGCAGACTGTGACTGGAAACACAAAACCGAGTCTTCCGGACTCACCTGTCTGGATGGAGTGTGAGTTGGTCTTGGTCAAGGGGAAGGTGAACAGATCCTGTCGGGAGCGCTCGTCAGCCTTGATGGGCCTTCACTGAGCTGTTCTCCCTAGGACTGATGGTGGAAGCTTAGGCTGTGATGATTTGGCCAGTCCGTATTGATCATTTTCAGGCAATTCAGAGAGAAAGTTTTTCATGAACCTGTCTGGGAAATGGAGCAAATCCCTGGGAGGGGTATATTAGCAGCGAGGATTTTTCACTTAGTTGCTGGGTACTCCTGTCTCTGTGTGATTATAATAGATGTGAAACGTGTACCCTGGCTTTCCCCTGAAGAGGACACAGTTCTTTCACACGTATTAAGTCTGATTTTCCCATTTCTCATGTTTCTATCCAAGAGTGTGCATACTTTGAAAGACACATTGGCTCTGTAAGGCATCTAGACTTTTATTTACTGACAGACAGCTGCTGTCCAAGGAATAAAGGCAGCCTAATGCCATCTGACTATTTTGGAGTCCGGAAGCACACGGCCACCCCAGGCCTCTCATTCATCCTTACCAATATTGTGTGAGAAAAGTAATGGCAGGTATAACATCTCATCGTTGTCGAAACTGAGGCACTGCAAGCTAAAGTGACTTGCCTAGCTTTGTAAACCTAGTTCATAAAATCATGATTCTACAACACACAGACAGATCCTAGCAGCACAGGGGACTCTGTGTGTTTTCACAAGCATGTATGTTTAGACTTAATTGTTCAGCCCTGATCTCTTTTATATGTATGCCCCTAAATTTGTGGCACGAATAAGGTGGGACTGAAAAATGTGAACCTCAAAATGGACACATTTTAAGCAGAGTATGAGTTATGAAACATAAAGAGACTTGGTATTTTCTTTCTCTTCCAAATCACGCTATCCCTCACTCACCCTCAGACACTACCCAGTATTTAACTATATCACCAACCTTGGAAGGTAGTATATGTAGAAGTTTAAAACAGGCTATAGAGGCAACATATCCACAACTCCCTGAGCTCTGTGACCTTGGCTAAGTTACTTAATCTCTCTGAACTTCAGTTGCTTTATCTGTACACTTGGATGACGCAAGTAATAAGCTTGGCACAGAGCCAGGTCTACAGTACTCAGTCAATGTTGAAAGTGCTCAATCAATGATGAAACAGATAAAATTTGGTAGACCATGAGTTAGGTATAGAGATTGAAAGCAATAAACCGCAGATAGAAATACAATACAAGGCAATACAATACAAATCTGACCACCACTCTCCATTTTCCACCTCATTCATTCTTTGAGGTTAGGGAATACATAATTAAATTAGGGAAGGATAAAACAGAGAAGCTGGATGGGGTAGATAAAGTAGAACTGGAAAGCAGGAAGAATCACTATGAAGTGGAGAAGCCCAAGGAAGGGCATCTAAGGCCTTTCAGATTTGTTGGGGGAGGAAAGGTAAAGAACCAAGGTCATAGACCTTGGCACAGTTTTTAGTATAACGGAGGAGTGTTAGATGTACCCCATTGAAGAACACTAGGGTCAACAGATTACACAATAGATGTCAGCAGTGGAGGAGATATAGGTTCTATTAGGTGATTCCCAACATGGCTACCTGAAGAGGCAAGGGGAGCTATGCAGAAAGAAGCTAGAGGGTTTTCACTGATTCTGAGGGAGGAATCTCGAGGGGCTTCCCATTACAGAGGTGCAACAATAGATTCAGGGGAATCCCAGAAAAGAGATTCCCACAGGACACTCCTGCAGAGCCACACAAAGAGGCCGTCATGGGAGAAAGCAAGCTTTAAATATCTGATGGGCTTGGAGAGCACAAAGCCACTCAGCTAAGTGAGAACTAGCCCATCCCTTATTGTCTTTTCCCACCTCACTGGGGAGTGAGACTGCACCTCTGGCTGGGAGTACAGGTGGAAGGGAGAACATAAATAGGCAGGTACACTCTACATTCACCTTTCCCCATTTACAGGCTTCTACTCTGATATAGCCCTATCTAGAGGAAGGAAGATTTACTGCCAAGTCAAACTGGGATTTGTTTATTTCACAAGAAGAAGCATACTAATCTCCGAATTAAAAGTATATATAGGAGTTCTTTATATATTCTGGATATTAAACCTTTATAGAAATGTAAATTCCAAATATTTTCTCTCATTCTGTCACTTTCTTGATAATGTCCTTTGATGCACAAAAGTTTTCGATTTTGATGAAGTCCAATTTATCCATTTTTACGGTCTTAAAAATTTACCCCTATGTTGTCTTCTAAGAGTTTTATGGTTTTAGTTCTTATATTTAGGTCATTGAGTCAACTCAACAAAAAAGACAACCCAATTGAAAAATGGGCAAATAAAATAGACATTTCTCCAAAGAAGACATACAAAGGACCAATTAGCACATGAAAAGATGTTCAACATCATTAGCCATTAGGGAAATGTACATCAAAACCACAATGAGATACTTCATACCCACTAGGATGGCAATGTTGTTTTTTTTTTAATGAAAAATAACAAGTTATGGTGAGGATGTGGAGAAACTGGAACTCTCACGCATTGCTGGTGGGAATGTAAAACGGAACAGTCACTATGGAAAAGAATTTGGCGATTACTCAAAAAGTTAAACATAGAATTACCATATGACTTGGAAATTCCACTACTAGATACATACCTAAAAGAATTGAGAACAGAGGCTCAAACAAATATTTACTTATACACAAATATTCATATCACCAATATTCACCATAGCCAAAAAGATACACAAACCAATGGGTGAATGATAAAATATATATATATGGTATATACATACAATGGAATAATATTCAGCTGTAAAAGGAATGAAATTCTGAAGAACAAATATAGCATGATTCTGCCTATATGAGCTATCTAGAATAGATAAATTTATAGAGACAGAAAGTAGATTCTCTGAGTCTAGTGTTTATCAGGTGCTGGGGAGAAGGGAATGATGAGTTAGTGCTTAATTGGGTAAGAGTTTCTGTTTGAGATGTTGAAATAGTGGTGATTATTATACAAACATTGTGAATGTACTTAATTCCACTGAATTGTAAACTTAAAAATGATTAAAATGATAAATTTTATGTTATGTATATTTTACCACAATAAAAAAGGTTTTCTTTTAAAAAAGTTATATGAAGGACTTGAAATGACTGTACCACTATTACCTAAAACAAAAATTTACATTTTTAGTACATGGCTAGTCATAGTTGTTCAATATACTTTTACTCTTTAAAAACACAAGAAATTTCATTAAAGGTCAGAAAATAATGTAACAGTCTACAAATATCCATCACTCATATAACAGACATAAACATTTACTATAATTTGCTTCATCTCTCTCTCTCTCTTTTAATTAGATAGCTATTACAAATATAACTAAATTCTCACTCCCATCTTTCCCTTACTTCTCAACCCTGAGGCAATAATCTCAATCTTGAAGTGGGTAAATATAATTCCCATGCATGTTTTTATAATTTAATTGTGTATTTGTAATCTTTATAAGTTGCCATGAAGTGAATTGATGGAGGATGGCAAGAGTGAAGGGGGGAAATGGGTTGGGAGAGCAGGGACGTGTAATCATGGTAGCCACGGGTGATGGACACAGTTACCAAGGGAAAACATGAAAGGGAGAAGAGGAATGAGCTCTAAAGTGAGATCAGTTGGAGCCACAAGGGAGCAGTCTACCACACAGGAAGGGGTGCCAGGAGAGAGGTTGTTGCAGACACCAAAGGAGAAGAGGCTTTGACCCAATTCTAAGCAATTGCCTCTACACCCATGGTATTTGTTGCCTTTTGCCAGTGATTCTCATCTGGAAGAGATTTAGCACCACAGGAGTCATTTGGCAATGTCTGGAAACATTATTGCTGATCATTACTGGGGGATATTATGGTCATCTATCTGGTAGGTAGAAGCCAGGGTGCTACTAAACATCCGACGATGCATAAGACAGCTCTCCACAACGAGATATTCAACACCAGATATCAACACAGCTGTGGTTGAGAAACCTTCCCTTATGCTAATGCCCACCAAAAACAAGGCTGCACATTATCCTTGCCCAAATAAGGACCTGGCAAATTTTTCAATTTTTGAAGGCTTTTGAGAATCATTTTATCAAGGTGGTGAGTAGGATACAAATTTTGAAAAGAAAAAAAGAAAGTATCACCAAGAGATGAAAGCCATTATTTTCACATAAATTCACTCTACATGTTTGGAAGAATTGCTGATGACATTTTTATTTCCTAAGTCCCAGCCAGGGTTCAATTAAGGAAGCAGAACCACTATGGGTATTAGGGAATAAGTGATTTAGATAGAACTAAGACCGTACGCAACTATGGGAAGTGCTGGAAAAGAAAAGGAGTTGGTGGAGCAGAGAAAAGTCACCAGCCAGCCTTCCTGAGGCATCGGCAGTGGTGTCAGAGCCTGCAGGGAAACCTGAAAGCCTGTCATGTCCAGGTACTGGTGTGGGACCTCAACGGAGCTGGTGGAAACGTCAGCGGAGGTTGTTACCCCTGAGTCTGGTGGTAGGTCTGGGGCTGCTGTTGGTAGCAGGGCCAGGAGTTGGGAAGAACAGCTGGACATGGAGCAGGAGATTGTGAGGAAAAGCTTAAATCTACTGGCATCTCTGCATCCACCTCTTATCACTTATAACCACAACGACCTTCAGAAAGTAAAGTCTGTTGTTTCATTTCCACCTTCCAAATCACAGGCAAAATTCTCATTTGGTCAACTCTAATCCAAAATTCTAAAAAGAAGGGGATTCTGAGACCACAATTCCAGATTAGACAAGTTGACACCATACAAAATCATTATAGATGTGATTGGGCAAGTTATTTGACCTGAGTCTCAGTTTCCTCAATCATAAAGTGGGGATAATATTAGCACCAAACTCACGTGGTTGTTGTGAGGATTCACGGGGAGGATACAGATAGGAGAACAGTACCTGGCACATAATAAGTGCTTGATGAACCTTAGCTAATTTAATTGTTGCTGTTGAATTAAGATATATTTTGGAGCTGGTTTTCTTTCAGAGGGTTCACCTTACAGACTTTTATGGCTTGACCTTGACTTTGGCAAGGAAAATGTAGCACAATGTAATTTCAGATCACTCTCTAGGCTAAAAAGGGAGAAAAAATGAAGATGAAAACAAATCTTATCTTGAAAATAGTATTTCATAGGTGAAACAAAAAGGACAAGGCTTGGAAGCCCACTTTGGCCAATGACTAGTTATATGACCTTGGACAAAGTCACACCCCCTGTTGTTTCAGTTCTCCCATCCATGAAATTGGGAAAATACATCCTGCTCCTCTCTCCCTCCCAGAATGACTGGAAGCAGAAACAAGACAGGACTTTTTGAGATATGAGAACTCTCAGACAGAAAAACACTATCACAATTCTAGGTAATCTTCACTTTACAATGACATTTTATCTCCATGTTGAAAAATGCTCCCTTTAAAGTACATCTGTGTGGAGATTATCACAGAGCTTGGATTTTTTTTATTAGAGAAATTTATAGAAAGATCATGCAGAAAATACAGAGTTCCCATATATCCTCCCCCTCCCCGCCATATACACAGTTTTTCCATTTGTTAACAGTTTGCTTTACTGTGGTACCTTAGTTACTATTGATGAAACAGCAATATTATAATTATACTATTAAATATAGCCCATAGTTTACATTAGTATTCACTGTCTGTGCTGTGCAAACCTATGGGATTTTTTTCTTAATTTTTATTCTAGTAACATTTATACAAATGTAATATTTCCCATTTTAACCACAAATGTCATATAAAATTTCCCATTTTAACCACATTCAAATATAAAATTCAGTGGTGTTAATTCATTCACAATGTTGTACTACCTTCACCACCATCCCTTACCAAAACTTTTCCATCACCCCAAACAGAAACTCTGTATCAATTAAGCACTAACTCCCCATTCCCTATCCCCACCCCAGCCCTTAGTTTCTGATGTTATAAATTTGTTTTTTCTAATTAGTTCATGTCAGTGAGATCATATAATATTTGTCCTTTTGTGTCTGGCTTATTTCAGTCAACATGATGTCTCCAAGGTGCATCGATGTTGTCACACGTGTCAGAACTTCACTCCGTTTTATGGCTGAATACTATTTTATCACATGTACATACCACATTTTGTTTATCCTTCCATCTGTTGATGGACACTTGGGCAGCTTCCATCTTTTGGTAATTGTGAATAATGCCACTATGAACATCGGTGTGAAAATATCTGTTTGAGTGCCACCTTTCAATTCTTTGGGGTATATACCTAGAAGTGGGGTTACTGGGTCATACGGTAGTTCTATACTTAACTTCCTGAAAAACCACAAAACTGTTTTTCACAGCAGTCTCACCATTTTACATTCCCATCAACAACAAATGAGTGTTCCTGTTTTTCCACATCCTCACCAACACTTGCTATTTTCCATTTTTTTTAAATTGTAGTCATTCTAGTGGGTGTGAAATGGTATCTCATTGTGATTTTGATTTGCGTTTCCCTAATAGCTAATGATGTTGAGAATCTTTTCTTGTGCTTTTTTGGCCCTTTATGTATCTTCTTTGCAGAAATGTCTGTTCAAGTCTTTTGCCCATTTTTAATTGGGTTGTTTGCCTTTTTGTTTTTGAGTTGTAGGGTTTCTTTATATATTGTAGATATTAAACCTTTATCGGTTATGTAGTTTCCATAAATGTTCTCCCATTCTGTAGGTTGTGTTTTTTTACTTTCATGATGAAGTGCTTTGATGCACAAAAGTTTTAAATTTTGATGAAGTCCCATTTATCTAGTTTTTCTTTTGTCACTTGTGCTTCTGTAAAGACTAAAAAACCTAACACAGGGTCCTAAAGATGCTTCTCTATGTTTCCTTCTAGTAGTTGTAGAATTTTAGATTTTACTAATATATTTAGGTCTTTGATCCATTTTGAGTTAATTTTTGCAGATGGTGTGAGGTAGGGGACCACCTCCATTCTTTTGCATATGAAGATCCAGTTTTCCCAGCACCATTTGTTGAAGAGACAATTCATTCCCCATTGAGTGGACCTGGCACCTTTATCAAAAATCAATTGGCCATAGATGTGAGAGCTTATTTCAGAACATTCAGTTTGATTCTATTGGTCTATATGTCTGTCATTGTGCCAGTACCAAGCTGTTTTGATTATACTGTGGCTTTGTTATAGGTTTTGAAATCAGAAAGTATGAGTCTTCCATCCTCCAACTGTGTTCTTCTATTTTATGATGGTTTGGCCTATTCAGGTCCCCTTACCCTTCCACATAATTTTTTTTTTTTTTTTAATTTTACCGGGAGGTCCCAGGGATTGAACCCAGGTCCCTCCATATGGCAGACGGACGCCTAACCATTTGAGCCACATCCTCCCCCCCACATAAATCTGATGATTGACTTTTTCATTTCTGCAAAGAAGGTTGTTGGAATTTTGATTGGGATTGCATTGAATCTGAAAAATGCTCTAGGTAGAATTGACATCTTAGCAATATTTAGTCTTCCAATCCATGAGCCCTGAATGTCCTGCCATGTATTAAGGTCTTCTTTGATTTCTTTCAGAAATCGTCTTCTGTAGTTTTCCATGTACAAGCCTTTTACATCCTTAATTAAATAAATCCTAAATATTTGCTTCTTTTAGTTGCTATTATAAATAGAATTTTTCAAATAGTCTCTTCAAATTGTTCATTATTAGGTATAGAAACACTACTGATTTTTGCTTGTTTACCTTGTACCCTTCCACTTTGATGAATTTGTTTATTAGCTCTAGTAGCTTTGTTGTGGATTTTTCAGAATTTTCTATGAACAGGCCACGGCATCCAGAAGTAGGGGAAAGTTTACTTCTTCTTTTCCAGTGTGGATGCCTTTTCTTTCTTTTTCTTTCCTACCTGTCCTGTCTAGAGCTTCCAGTACAATGTTGAATAACAGTGGTGACAGTGGACAGCTTGTCTTGTTACTGATCTTAGAGGGTTTGCTTTTAGTCTTCCAACATTAAGTAGGATGTTAGCTGTGGGTTTTTCATATATACCTTTTATTAAATTGAGGAAGTTTCCTTCTATTCCTAGTTTTCTAATTTTTTTTTAATCAAGAAGGGGTGCTGGATTTTGTCAAGTGCCTTTTGTTGTCAATTGAGATGACTGGGTATTTCTTCCTTTCATTCTAACTTTGTGGTGTATTAGTTTAATTAATTTATTTATTTTTTAAATTTATTTATTTTTTATTGTGGGTAAAAATAATTTATTTAGTAATAAATCTCAGATAAATCCCACTTCACCATGGCATATCATTCTTTTAATGTGCTGTCGGGTTTGGTTTGCAAGTATTTTGTTGAAGAACTTAGATTTTGAGGTCACTTCTCTCTCCTGGTATCAGGCACTGATCAGCAATAGGTTTATGAAGAGGGACTGCTTCCCTGGTACTGCTCATAATTTCCCATGTAGGAACAACATCCAAAAGTGACAGTGAAGTCTCCCAGGAGAATTGCTGAGTTTGCCAAGGAGCTAAAATGTTTATATATTAAACCATTATGCTTACTCCTGTCACCATATCCATTCACAGACCCAGAGGAATTAAATGTTAAGATTAGGCTGTAAACCCTTAAGAAATAGCCCCTCTTCTCTCCTTCCTTCCCCTTCCGTCAACAGGATAAACCACAGACAACACATTCTGCCATATCTAGACTCAGAGAGACTTAGCAGAGGAAGCAATGTTAAGGGGCAATCAGGCCAATCCCCTCATTTTACAAATTTGAACACTGGGATCCAGAGATGTGAAAAACTTGACCAAGGTCACAGAGTACATTAAAAGCAAGGACAATGGTCAGTTCTACAATTGCATGTAATTTCTAGTCCAATACTCATCCCTCCACATCAACAGAAAATGAGAGTTGTTATTGAGCTTTGTCTCCCATTCCCACCCCCTTTTCACTGGCACAGTGAGTCAACATGAGCCACCCAGAGCTTAACTAAAGATCAAGTCTTCAAATGCACCCAGGTGATCCCAGAGAAAGGCTGCGTTTCAGTGATTTATTATTTAGTTACAGCTTCTGGTTGCCGAGCAAAATCCATCATAATTGTATTTTATTCACACACACACACAGTGTCCCTTGAGCCAAGATGAATGTACAGACATTCTATAGCTCTTTCTTCATGCTCTTGGACTGGAAGATTCCAATTATATCCTTTGGTAAAGTATTATCTGTGGGAGAAAGATAAAAAATAAACTGGAAGTAATGAGGACTACCTATGAGCTCAAACTTTCTCCTTCTCAGATTCCTTCTTCCATGAGTGTGGGGGTTTTGACTCACCTCTTTGGGGTCTACTTCCCTGTGGCCCTACCGATCACTACCACTGACCCTTTTTTTTTAAGGTGTGTCATGTGTTCAGTCAAGCCTAGCACTTCACCTTGAAATTGGCAGACCTATTACCATGCTTCAAAGCCAATAACAAGACTCTCTCTTCTCTGCTTTAGTCACAGCTCCTTTTATCTTGCTCTCTGTAACCTGTCTTCCTTCTGGCTCCATGCCTCCCTCCCATCTGGCACTGACCACTAGAGCCTAATGCCTGACACTGCCTCTCTGAGATTCACCTCCAGCATCTTTTATTCTAGTGGCTGATAAATAGCAATTGAATGGTCACTATTTCTAGGCCCTGAGCTAGTGGGTACTCTAGGACAAGCAGAACAGATGCGATCCTCATCCTCCCGGACTACTTACTCTGAATCCATCTAGTTAACCTGTCTGTGCCTCAGTTTCCTCATCTATAAAATGGGGGTAGATAACAATAGTACCAACCTCACCCAGTTACTGTGAAGATCAAATGAGTTAATGTATCCGAAGCCCTCTTTTAGGGCCCAGCACATGATGATAAATATTGTCATCACGATCGTTGTCGTCCAGAAGGCAGACATTAATGGAATAATCACAAAAGCAGATGTAAAATTCCAATCAGCCCACGAAGGAGAGATACACAGTGCTAAGGGGTGCCTGACAGGGGAATACAACCTCGTTGCATTGGGATCAGGGAAGAGTTTCCTGAAGCAGTGACCCCTAACCCAAGATCGGAAGGTTGAGTAAGAAGTGACTGGCACAGGGGGAAGTGGAAAGATTTCTGGGCCAGGAAATAGCATATGCAAATGCTTTGAAGCAGGAGACATGCAAAACAAGTCTGGAGAGTCAGGGAGGGGTCAGAGCAGGCAGAGCCTGGTAAGACATTTTAAGGCATTTTTAAAAATTCTAATGACATCTATAAGATTTAAGGGCAGGGTTACATAATCAGATTTGCACGTTGGAAAGAAGACACTAGCCATCCCTAACCTCTTCCAGTTGGTCTTAGAACTCCTCCTCAGTTACTACCTCCATTTGCCCAGAATCATCATGTATAGCTGTTCAGGTTGGGCACTGCACAATATTTGTGGCATCACTCCCATTGGCCACAATGTAAATGGCCTCTCCTAATTACACATTGCCCACTCTGCACAACTGCATGCAGTGGCCTTCCATCTGCTCCCTTGACTTGAATTTTCTGCCTGCAACTCCAGGTAACAAACCAACTCCCCAAACCCCATGCTTTCAGGGGCCCATATGACCTGCTTTGCTGACAATTTATTTGTGTCCCTACAAAAGACACATACAGCCTTATGCTGCAGTTTTTTGTGTACGTGGAACTCAGGCAGGTGTGTGATCTCTAGGATTTTGGAAGGCCATGACTTTGCCTAGGACAATGACTGGCCCACATAAGGAGCACTCAGGAACTGGTGAATAAAACACATCTTTTGAATAGCTAAATAAATGAATGAACAAACTTCTTTATAGGGTAATTCTCACATTTGAGGAGGTCATGAACAACTCTACTTGAGCCCAGATCCCATCAGATCTTGACACAGTCAGGCACTTGGCAGAAAAGATTATCTGACACATGGCTCAAGAAAGTTAATGAAGGAAGGACTTACTGCGGTGTGGGAAGGGTTCAGAGAACCCACAAAGGATCTTGAGGTACCCAGAAACTAGCAACAGCAAGAAGCCATTACCACTCACCTCTTTCCCAGGATTTCAACACCCTGTGAGAAACCTAACTTTCTTGGTCTCCTCAGTTCTTCTCTTCTCCTCCAACTGGTTGATTTTAAATCTCTTTTCAGAAGGGGAAGATTCTTTGATGCCATAATCCTGTATCCTTTCATACCCTATTGTTAATTCTCATGTCTGAGCCCTCCAGGCTTAGACTAAACTTATTTTGAGCCATGCCTTCTCTAGGTCTCAGAAGAAAAGCTCTTTATATCACAAATGCCTAGTTTTCATAAATAGAAATCATCTTGGCTTTCAGACTTTTGTTCCAGCTATGGACTCTAAAAACTCTTAGAATCTGAAGATGACAACAATGTCTTTGTTATAGGCTATAACCATTTTCCTCCTTAAGAAATGAACGCCATTGATTTCGATGGAGGAGAGACTGGAAGGACATCTAGAAGCATCTAAGGATTCCTAGAAGGGAAAATATATCCATTTATAAAATGCTATCCTGCTAACTTTGTAAGCCATAGGGGTGGCTCTAAATAGGGGAGCATGGTGAATTATGGGGTACATGGCTCTACTCTGACCTCCCCTTCTGGTAGGCATTTTCTGACTCTTAAGAAGTGCAACACAAATGATTAGATTTAGGCTTCGTTAATTACAATCACACTCTAATCATTCATCCTCAAGTGGAACGATCCAACATGACCTTAGTGGAATTACTTTTGTTCTTCTTGTCTCTTGAATTACTTTTAGAACTGGCTGAATCCTCCAGGGTGTTTGTATTTTATTATGTATATTGTGGATAATAATTTTTATCCTGGTGTGCTGAGAGTGTGTGGTCCAGATGGACCTGGAGTTAGTCAGAGAAATTAAAGGCAAGGGAAATAACTTACCTGACTATCCTTAACCTTCTCACATGGGTTTCACATGCCTTTGGACTCCAATCCTTAGGAAGAGAAATGAGTCTTCTACACTGGATGTAAAGAACAAGGAAGGAAAGCCTGAATTGGTACCCTCCTAGCCACCTGTAATTTCTCTTTGGCCAAGGAAAAGAGAGATTTACAATTTGAGTGCTGGGTGATGGGTCTTGGAGATAAACTCCATGAAGCTTCCTGGACCATGGTTTTGGTTCCTTTGGGCCCACTGATGAGGTTGTTCCAGCAATTCATAATTCACAAAAGCTCTACACTTGTCCATCTCTCCCAAGGTTGTTGCAACAGGTTGAGATACATTATTTTCATTAATGAGCTCTTAAGACCCAGTCATTAGAAGTAGATGCCTAATAATTATTGGTTCAACTGTGTTATCTTCCTTAGACAAAGTTTAATAACACCAAGAATTAAAACCATACTAGGCTTTCTCTTTAATGTCTGCAGGGCTTTTGTGTGTGGAAAGGAACATTCACTAGTATTTGTACTTTGCTTAGTGCTCAATTTGCTAGATTCAAATACCTAATAAAGAAAATGGTGAATGTCTATTTTTCTTAAGCATTTAGTCTTCGATTACATGTTTGATCAATTCAATTCTTTTATACAATTTAAACTGCAGTTACAAATTTAGAATAAGTTTGCCAAAGATAAATAAAAACATATGGTCACAAAAAGACTTGTCCAATAAGGTTCATAGCAGTTTTTTTCATAAGAGCCAAGTGGAAACAAACGGAATGTCCATCAACAAACAAATGGAATAACAAACTGTAGTAGATTCACACAATGAAGTACTACTCAGTAATGGAACAGAATAAACTGCTATATGGATTGTATCAAAAATACTATGTTGAATAGAAGAAGCCAGACATAAGAGTGCATATGCTGTTTTTCCATTTATACAAAATTCAGAAGAAGGCAAAAAGATGATGGTGATATGGTGATAGAAATCTCAACAGTGGTTTCCTAGGTAGGGTAAGGATAGACTGGAAGGAGACATGAGGGAAACTTCTGGGGTGGCAGAAATATTCTGTCTCCTGATTGCTGTATTGGTTTCATCAGTTGAACTTGTCAAAATTCATCAGGTTATACACTTGAGATCTATACATTTCAGTGTATGTGAATTTTACCTCAATATATACAAACCCATCCTACCCTCTCAGGAAAAAAGCACACACACACACACCAAAACAAAGCAAAGAAAAAGTCTGTTTGGGGCACTAGGGAACACCCAAGCAGCGAGGACTTGAGGGGACAAAATCCCAGAGGGAAAGGTAGCTCATAGAAGTGAGCCCACATTTGGTTCCACTTTCCCTTGGAGGCAATTGCCGGTTCAGGAACAGAGCAGACAATCTTCGTAGCAGAATTTGGGGCAGTTTAAGTGGAGTGGGGATGAAGCATAGTCAAAGATGGGGTGAGAGATGAATCCAGGGTCCACCTTGGAGGAGAGACCTGGGTAAACACTCTAATTTGTAGTTGAGATGCCCAAAGGATTACACTCTTAAGTGTAAGGGAAACCTAAATAGACCAGTCCACCAAAGATTGAATTCCAGGTTCAAATCAACTCAATCTTCAGTTAAATCAGAGGTATCTTTCCCTAACCCAGCTGCCTGACAAAAGCAGAACAAATCCTCTCTGGAAAAAAAAATTACCTAGTCCACAACCTTAAACATTGCCAAAACATTTCATAAATAATATCCAGCTTTCAATCTAAAATAACCAGACTTGCTAAAAGATGAGAATTAATCAAAGATCAAAAGAAAATAAACACAACAAAGACAGACTACTGAAGATATAGGTATGGAAATTATCAGACATGAGCTTTAAAATAATTGTGAATAATGATTCAAAAAATCAAATAAGATAGAGAATTTCAGAAGAAAACTGGAAACTATAAAGAAAGGATCAAATGGAAATAGGCTAAGAAACTCAATAACAGGGTAAGAACTCAATAGATGGATTAAAGCCATTAGTATTATTTATATCTTATTAGAATTAAAATAACTAAAATTAGTAGGGTCAGCTAGAGGTTTCTTTATCTGAGAAATAAGTGCATCTATTGTTAGTTTTCCTTTTTAGGCTATTTGGCCAATTTATAATTTTGTAATACCCTGTTTGACCATCTTTTTCAATAGTTAATGTTTATTGCTACTGGGATAATCAACTGTTGGCTCTTCTACCTGGTTAAGAGATGAAACCGCTGATTCTGATCAGTCTTTTTTGTTTTGAGTATCAATATCACTTGTTTTATTCCTGTTTAGCTTAAAGACAAGTTTTGTTCATTTTTTCTTGTATATACAGATAAAAGATGATATGTATCTATACTCTATAATAAATATTGCTTAAATGAGTAGCAAAAATATTTATATATATTCACACTCTCCTACTATTAAAATCAATAAAAAATAAATGTAAACTTATAGTCATTGTGATGGTTAGGCTAATGTGTCAACTCGGCCAAGTAGTTGTGTCCAGGTGTTTGTTCCAGCAAGCACTGGGCTAATTGTAATACAAGAGCATTTATGGACTTCAATCACCAGTGAGTTTACTGCGTGGACGGCTGATTACATCTGCATCAATCAGGGAGATTACATTATCAATGGGTGGTGCTTTTATCCAATCAGTTGAATGACTTAAAAGTGGAAGTGATTTCAACATTCAGAGAGAATTTCCCAGCTCGTCATTGGACAGGCAACTTCTCCCAGAAACTCATCAACAACCTTTCATCGGACTTTCATCGGAGCCCCTGGTTTGCAGCCTGCCTGCGGAACCTGGACTTGTGCATCCCCACGGTCGCGTGAGAGACTCTTTTAAAATTTCATATTATTGATAGATATCTCCTGCTGATTCTGTTTCCCGAGAGAACCCTGACTAATACAGTCATCCTTCTTTTGTATTGTATTTTCCCTTTTATAAACTTTAGATTAACATTCTCTTTTAAGCATCACCCTAAGCCACGGCTTTGTACAAAACCAACTAGTGTCAATTGGCCACTATTGTTATTATCATTGATAATAATTTTACGACCTTAAATCAGCTCTTTTTATTACTTTCCTGGCTGTTCTGAGAAGCATTCTTATTTCTTGGTAACAACAGCATGTTTCACTTGGCAATGTCTGGGGACATTTTTGGTTGTCACAACTGGGGAGGAGATGGTGCTGCTGATATCGCCGAGGCCGTGAATGCTGCTAGATACCCTGCAACGCACAGGACAGCCCCTGCAAGAAAAATGTTAATCATGCTGAGGTTGAGAGACCCTGATGTAAGGAGGCATGGGCTCAGCTAACCTCCACCCAGCTCTGCTACTCTTTTTCAGAGTGTCAGAATTTTAGAGACAGAAACCTGAGTGGTGCAGCTACACAAAAGGGTTGTCGATGAGCTGGACTGCTGCTACCATTGTAACTAGGCTGATAAATATATATATATATATTTTTTTTTTTTTTTTATAAATGGCTTTATTTTATTTTTTATTTTACTGGGAGGTCCCGCGGATCGAACCCAGGTCCCTCCATATGGGAGACGGACGCCCAACCAGTTGAGCCATATCCGCCCCCCAGGCTGATAAATATTTATTTTCAAAGTTTGACTTCAAATTTTAAAAGTTGCAATTTATCTCATTATATTGTTGTACACCAGCTTTCTCACAATATGTAGTTTTCTCAACCACGAATACTTTCTCCAAGTCAAGAGTCACCCATTCAAGGTGGTTTTCATATATAACAGCTATAGTTCACACACTGACAATACTTCATCAGTCAGGGATGGATCGTGACAAAGAGGACTCTAAGAATTTTAAGAAAATTTCTAGTCACAGCCTTCCCATGGATAAACACTGCCGATCCCCAGGTTGTCTTGGTGGGCTGATCGTTTCTTGGTTATTAAAGTAGCCACGTTAAAAAATAATAGTATCTTTGATCTTTAGAGTAAATACTGGAACATTAGTGGAGACCTAGAGGAATGCCAAAATCTCTCTCTCAGACCACATTTCTTTTTTTCTTTTTAATTTCTAAAGAAGATTTAGATTACATAAACATTACATTGAAAATATAGGAAGACTTAAAAAAAAAAAAAAGAAAATATAGGGGATTCCCATATACTCATCCCCTCCCCCTCCTATACTTTCCCACTTTAACAACATCTTTCATTAGTGTGGTACATTTGCTACAATTGATGAACACATATTGAAGGACTGCTACTAGCCATGGACTATAGTTTACATTATGGTTTATACTTTACACCGCACAGTTTTATAGGTTTTGACAAAATGTATAATGGCCTGGATCCGTCATTGCAATATCATGCAAAACAATCCCAAGTTCCCCAAAATGCCCCATGTTACACCTACTCTTCCCTCTCCCTCCCCTCAGAGCCTCCGGTGACCACTGTCTTTATATCAGTGTTACAAGTGCTTCCATTACTAGAATAATAATAAGTCTACTTTATTATTATAGAATAATAATAAGTCCATAGTTGCACTCCCCACTTATGTGTGTTCATTGTTCAATCTTGAGGATTTGGGGATGGTGAAGCCCACTCTGCTTCTGATTGAGAGGGGGCTTAGATCCCGTGGGGCAGATGGATGGAACTGTCTTGCTTGCAGTTGTAGATACTCTCTGTTTTTTGGGATGGGCCTTGTCCATTAACATCCTTTTGTTAGTTGTCCCTGGGTGAGTCAGACTACATTTCTGATATCTACTTTGGATATTTCTTCAAAAAAAAAGTTATAATATGGAATCCCCTATATTTTCAATGTAACATTTATGTAATCTAAAGTTGCTTTAAAAATGATAATAATTGGGAAGCGGCTGTGGCTCAATCAGTAGGGCTCCCGTTTACCATATGGGAGGCCCCGGGTTCGGTTCCCAGGGCCTCCTGGTGAAGGCAAGCCCGCCCGCACGGCGTGGTTAGCTGACCCAGCGAGCACGAGCAGCAAGGGGGGGATAAATGAATAAATAAATAAAATCTTAAAAAAAAAAAAAAAATGATAATAATAACAAAAAAAAATTTTAAGAAAAAGTTATATATTAGCAAATTCTTATCATAGAGAGTCTAATAAAAGAAATACAGCATTTCCCTGCCTTCTGAAAGACAGATCATAACTGGAAAATAACGGGCATTTGGAAACTTTTATGTTTAGTGCAATAGTCTTTTAAACCAAACCAGTAAACTCTCTACCTTAAATAAGTATCCCTGCCTTTTTTGAATGTGCAAACGCACACACACTTGCACACAATCCACTTACTTTCCTAGTCTTTAAAATTTTTGAGTCAAATATTCTATAGAAGATGCATTTGTTTTAGTCTCCCCCAATGTAAAGTAAAGGCAAAGAACCCAGCTGGATTCTAATTCACTATTGAAAACATATTTCAAGCCAATTTACTGGGTAACAGGTAGGGAGCTCTACTCTGAAAAGATGAATGGGACAGAATGAGCCCCAAATGGGGATCAGTATTATTCCTTTGGGCAGTAGGTTGCAATTTGAAGTGCAAAGTCTGTGTTCTTTTACTTCCTTCAGATTTTCAATTTTTCATCAGAAAACTGAAACAAATCTTTATCAGCTCCATCTTCAGCATAGCTGCAGATGAAAATTATCAGGCAACCTGCAATGGATAAGCATGGCATCCAATATTCCCCGACAAATGCAGGGCCAAGATGGCTTTTGCAAGTTATAGCTACAGAATTGTGCAAGCATTAAGGGCAGGGAAAAAATCTAAGCTGCACTTTTTCAGTTACACAGCATGCCAGTATGTACTCAGTGTAATGGCTGTTTATACAAAAATCAAACCCAATTCAGTGTGTGTTAGATATTAGATAATTAGAATGAAAAGAACAGACACATTTTTAGAAGGTCATCAACTCCAACTAGAAAAGAGAATGAAACCAACATTTATTAAATAATGATGTGCCATGGAGGAAGACGTCAAACCTATAGCTAGCTAGCTAAATAGCTAGCTAAATAGGTACATAGTTAGATAGATTGCTTGGTAGATAGATATAGAGAGATGATAGATAGAGATAGAGACAGAGATAGAGATAGATGAAAGAGGTAGAGGGAGAGGGAGAGGGAGAGGGAGATGGGGAGAGAGAGAGAGAGAGAGAGAGATGATAGAGATAGAGATAGATACATAGAAGATAGATGGATTAATAGATCTATAAAATCTTATTGAATCCTTAAAACTGTGCAAGCTAAGTTTTATTTTCCAGACTTTAAAGCTGGGGAAATTGAGGCTGAGAGAGTTGGAAAAACTTGGTCCAGAGCTTGAATTCAAACCTACTATTTTTCTGATTCTAAAGCCGTGGTTCTCCCACTATGTCAAGGATTCCACAGTAGAATTCTCAATATGAGAAATCAGGCTGAGGAGAAATATATATTCTGAAAAATGTAGGTACACTGCATGGACTTAAATTAATGAAATAAACATGGGAACATATGCATATAAAAGAATTCTTCCAAAGGAAATGAGCTTGGCAAATGCCATCTCACTTTATTTACATAACCAGATTTTGGAGATCAGGTGTAATCTAAATAGAGTAAAATAATATGTTTCCTATGGAATTGATGACAGATTTTAAGTGGTATGGATAATATCATTGGATATAAATTCACCTACTTCATAATTTTAATTGAAGACATTCTATATAAAAGCTTGGGAAAACCAAGTATAATGGTGAAATTTGTGAGAAAAGACACTTTTAATGTTAGATTTTGGTCACTGACAGCATGTCAACAATTTCCATGATGTGTTCTATGGACCGCTTTTATTAAAGGAAATTAGGACTCCACAAGTAAAATACTGGTTTAACAGAAAATGGCATTTCTTTACTGCAGTCCTTCTCAGAACCTTTAATACGGTCTGAGAAATGTAAATCTCCAAGAAGAGGGCAAAGTATGCTGCAATTCCCAAGCTTCTTTGTCTAAGGCATGCTGATTTCAAAGAGGATGTAGCAGAACACATTTTCCATAAGGGAGAATTTAGGAAATGTTTGTGCAATTGTTAGTGAAGAAAAAATCTTGAGAGGAGTTACGAATCTGTAAGTTATGAAGAACATGGCACTGCTCAACAACCTTCACGAGTTCTTATGCTTGACCTCAGTCTTCACCTTTGGGCCTGAGCAAGATTGGAAAGTCCTTAAGAGCCATTAACATGAGATTCTCATTTTCTTCAGTTTCTATAACCCAATTTCTTTAACCGTCATTAAAATAAAAGCACCCAAACTCAGGACAATTGGTCTAATAATTACGTATTGCCTAATGTTTCCTTTTCCCCTAAAATTAGAACTAGGAACCCATTTCCTCTACCTGATTTCATTTTAACAACATACTATTGGTCTTTGGGGAGAGATGAGGAAATCATTGGGAAAGGATTTTGAAGCTCAGTTGGCACAATTGTAAGAGAATTAAATCTGTTAACCTTGACGGATGTGGGGCATGTTCTATACATTTGATTTTATTTAATGGACTGCCCCCAAAGTGTCCAAGAAATGCTTAGGGGTAACTTTTAAAAGTGGGCAAGAATAAAACTTCTGAAGAAATGTATGAAAAGCTATGGAAATACAGAATTCTACATTTAGACTTCACCACCCTCATCATAACCTTAAAAGGATTCTTTGTCCTCCATTAAGGGTTTGATAATTCTCAGAAGGCAGTTGGGAATTATTTCCTATGATACACAGGCAAGGTTATGAGAAGAATTTCTGAGTGGAAGTGGGAGATGGGCTGTGGAGAAACAGAGGAATGCCACTTACTGGACATTTTGCCAGGTAGACTAGCATCTTGACCCTGAGTTGAAAAAGAAGACAATGGAAGAAAGAAGGGATGGACATTGACTGAGAACCTACAATGTGTCTCAAAATTAGGATTTTAAGGCTCTTGACAACCCTACTATATTACTATAATTGACCTCATTTTAGGCTCACAGAGGCAAAATAATACCTGAGTTACAGAGCTGGAAGCGCAGAGCTAGGATTCTGTCCCTAATTTGTCTCATTTTAAAGAGTGTGCCCTTCTTTTTTTTTTTTTTCATTATTATCAAATCACTTTAATAATTAAAGATTTTTAGTTTTAGATGTATACTGTAATTGTGGTTTGCCAAAACACATTCTTTTTTTTTTTTTTAATATTTTAAAAGATTCTTAGATTACATAAATGTTACACAAAATTACAGGGATTCCCATGTTCCCCACCTCCCACACCTCCCACAACCTCCCACATAAACTTCTTTCATTAGTGTGGCACATCACCTGCAATGGATATACACATCCTGTGGCTTTGCACTAAGCATGGATCATAGTTCACATGAAAAATCTCCCACACAGTTCTGCATGGTATATGATGACATAAAACAGCCTATATCTGTCATTGCAATGTCACTCAGAATAATTCCCAAGTCCTGAAAAAGCTCCTGTATTACCATTGCTTTTCCCTCTCCCTGCCCCAAAAGTGTCCAGGGAGACACCAGTAAGTCCACTCTAGTCCATAGGTCTTCCCCCAGTCCTGAGGAGTGTGGGATGGTGATATCCACTCTACCTCCAAGTGAGAGGGGGGCTTATATCCCATGGATAAGATGGATGGGATTATCCTGCCTGCAGCTGCAGATTCTCTCCATTCCCTGGGATGGCCGTTGTCCATCATCATCTCCCTGCCAGGTGTCTTGGGTGAGTCCATTGAGCCGTAGAGTAGGAGTTGCAGCTCCACCGAGATTCCGGGCACAGCTGGCACATGGGCAGGCCAAAGGCTCCAGTCTCTGGAAGTACACCTACAAACTCCAGCACCACATATAGGTTTGAATAGAAGGGACTGATGTACCATGTGCAGGGAGGACTTATTTGAATCCAACTCTGTCACTCTCAGGAGCACAGATTCCAAAGTAGAGTCCACTGATAAGGCATCAATCTCTGGAGTTATCCCCCCTTATATAGGACCTGGGTGTCTCCAGATCCAAAGAAGATACCCTTTTGATACAAAACATGCCTCCCAGAGGAAGGGTGGTCTTAGTTCCACTTTACTATTTATGAGAAGAGGAAGAGGAAGAGTTCATTGAGCTCCCTCCTTCTCTGGAAGCTATGAGGGACAGGACTCTCAAGAAGAAAGAACATGTCAAACATCATTAAATTCCCTCAGTCTAGGTGCCCACCAAAAGTAGAATCTAGTGCTTATATATTTAGCAAAGTTATTCAGTGGATATGTAATACCCCAAGACATTGCTGATTCAGCAATGAAATGAAATATTTCCCACCCTCAAGGATCTCACAGTATCATGGGAAGACACATGCAAGTGTCTCGTTTGGCAATAATTCAGAACCAAATGGAGTTTAATTTTGCTTTCTTTTCGATTAAGGCATAGCTTACAAATATTAATGAGCACAGATCTAAAGTGTAAACTTGGTGCATTTTTACATATGCTTACGCATGTGTATCTACCACTTATACTGAGATATAGATCATTTGAAGCATTCCGGAAGGTTCTATCATGCCCTCCCAGTCAATATCATTCCCCAAAGTAACCACTGGTCTTATTTCTGTCACCATAGACTAATTTTACTTGTTCTTCAACTTCTTATATTGGAATCACAAAAGTGTTCTTTTGAATCTGGTTTAATTTGTTCAACATTATGTTTGTGAAATTCATCCCTCTTGTTGCATATAGCAAAAGTTTGTTTTCTCATTGCTGTGTAGTAAATAAATATAGTGCAACTTACTTATTCACTATACTATCGATGGACATTAGAGTTGTTTCCAGTTTGGGGCTATTATGAACAGCCTTAAGATACGAGGAATGGAACTGCTGGGTCATAGAAGAGCCATATGTTTAGCTCAGACTACTTCCAAACAATTCAGGACACCTCCAATAATACCTCCAAACAACATTCCAAGAGTAAAGGTACAAAGCCATTTTACCAATTTGCCCTCCTACCAGCGATGTATGAGGGCTCCAATCCCTCCACATTCTCACCAACATTTGGTGGTGTTAGTCCTTTTGATTTTAGCCATTGTAATGAGTGTGTAGTGGTATCTCTTTATGGTTTAAATTTGCATTTCTTTGGCAACTAATGATGTTCAGCATCTTTTCATAAGCTTGTTGATTATTCTGATTTCTTCTTTTGTGAGGTTAGTGCTTGCTCAATTCTTTGAAAGAAGTTCAATGCAGCTTGGGACAAACCAACTTTCTTTCCAAGTTCACATTGCATCAGATTTACTAAAAGATACGTTTTTCTTTTCTCCAGTCCTTCACCACTCCCAATTCCCCCCCCCCACGCTCCCACTCTCCACACACTTTGAAGAGCTTATATTAGGTAGCGATGGGAAACTATATTTTAGGCTCAGCAAGAAAACCCAATTTTGCTTTAAAATCCTGAAATAGATCATGACACTTCAGAAGGGCTCATCTCTGCCTGCTTGTTTTTTGCTTAATGTCCATTTCACATCTCTATTACAGTTTTGTGATTTACCATCCTGGCATAAAAGAAGCGAGAGGACTCCCTATCTCCCAGTGTGCTAGAAATATGGCATTACATATATTTTAAAAATCTAAATCACTGTGAGCCCAGCAAAAAAAAAAAAAATCTCATGTATTGATTTAAACATGTCTTTTTGCATCATGCTTCTCCACACACACTGGGAACATGAAGTGACCCATAAATATTCTGGAAGGACCACTCATATTCTATTCTTCTGTCACCATGAGCCGCAGAACTCTTCTTCCCCTGCCTGCTCCAAAGATTTTAAATCAACAGACAGGCTGGCTGAGAGAAGAGAGCTCCAGGTTAAGTAGACTGCTATGGGCCTTCTGGTGACTGTGCTCTCTGATCTCCCTTTAGTCTGGTTCTAAAAATAATAACGAGCCATGATTTAGCTTCATCTCACCCTTCTCCCACAATAGAGAGAGTTCAAAGAGGTTGTGGTCTAGTTTCATTAATTCCACAATAGCCTTCTGAGGGAAGGAAGAGTTTGCTACTCCAGGTTCTGAGAAGGAGCCTGGGGTGAGTATGGGTTCCAGGCCAGGAGTGGCCTCATGATCCCCAGGACCTCACAGAGCTACAGGGCCTTGGACATTGGAGCTGGAAGGACCAGGACCAATGTCGTAGAACTCACTGATTTTCAGACGAAGGCCTTCAGACCCAAAGAGTTTGGGGGGTTTTCCCACAGTTATACAGAGAAGAGGATGAGGGGCCTACCAATATCATGTAGAGAATCAATGACAAAGAGGACATGAATCAGGTTTTCTGACTTTCAACCCAATGATCCAAGAGATTAAACAGCAACAAGAAAAAGGGGCTTAAGAAAGAAAAGGTGAACTGTTATTGTTCTTAAGACTCCAAGGTGGTGAAATCAAAGTTTAGCTGAAGGCTTTGGAACCCTTCTGCCTCTGGTAGGTCAAACAGGTAATAAGTAATAGATTAGAACAAAGATCTGACTGCTACTCATGTATAAACTCTGGACCACCCCTCTCTACTGGTAAATAAATATTTGAAGTGCTTTACTATGCTCTATAAAAATACCTAGGAATTTTCTTTAGAGGATTCTAGAAAACCAGACAAGTGGTTTAAGGGTGAGGCGGGAAGGAAAGCCTTTTACTTTTTATTTTATATCCTTTTCACTATTTGAATATTTACTAACCATTGTGCACATAGTACATTAATTGTTACAAAATGGTTGACATATTTTAAGGCTGTTTCTGAACTATAAAATGTCATTTAATTAAAATATTTTTAAAAAAACTAAATTTTTCTCCTAGCTCAAAATCTGTGCTCCCACTAGGGCATTCTTTTATCTTCTTTGTAGCATTCCCAGTGTATCCTCACCCAATATTCTCTGACTATATTTTTTATATATCCTGTGGGTTTCTTACATGACAATCATGGTTAAAAATATGCTTGCTTCTGCCCACTCCCAATTTATTATTTTTGTAAGCTCTCGCTGCGCACAATATCTTTATTATGAAGAATTTGCATAAGACTCTCTTTTCCTTGTTCACTCAGGAGACATTTATTGATCACCCACTACTTGCCAGGCATTTCATGACCCCTGCCAACCAGGAAGACAGAGATGTAAGCAAATTGTTACCTTAGAATCGGGGGAATACAAAATTATGGCATGTACAATGTGCTGTGAGGAAGGGTGAATAAACCTGCAGAGAGAGTTAGGAAAGTGTTCACAGAAGACAAGAAATTTGCCCTAGGCTTTGAGAGGAAATGGCGTTTTCCAGGAGTCAAAGAGGAAGCAAATTATTCTAAGCATGTACGAAAACTGTGAGGCATGAGGAATGAGATAGAGAACTTTATTCACCAGGATTTTCAAGGGCAGCTCCCCGGAAGAAAAAAAGGCAGAGTGGGAAATGAGCCAACACAAGCCAGGTGGCTGTGGGAGGCAGGGAGCCACAGGGCAGCTGATAGTGTGTGAGCAGAAGCAGAAAGTGAAGGAGAAACCAGTGTGCAGAGAAGACTGAGCAGAGGGAAAGAATAGCAGGAACTGTGGGGCATTTTCCTGTGTGATGGTTGGAATGAACACCTGTACTACCCTCAAAAAGAAAACCATGCTGTAAAGGCTAGGGATACACCCTTGGGTGATAAAATGATAAAGTAACTCATGGATGGGAGTACTGCAAAGTAGGGGAGTGGACACTTTTGGGAGAATGCAGGGGTTGTGATGGGTCACAGTACACGAGGACTTCTGTGCGGTTAGCAATACTCTGTTTTCTTCACCGGGGCAGTGGTTACAAAGCTGTTCACCATATGTAGCAGTTTGATATTATCGATGAATTCCAAAAAGAAATATTGGATTATGTTTGTAAACTGGTCTTTTCCTCTGGGCATATTAGAGTGTATTGGATTCAGAGGTTTTACTTTTACTTAATTAAATTATGATTAGGGCTTTGATTGGGATGCATCAGTAGGGCGTTGAGTCCCCGCCCCTTGGTTGGATGGGGACTCACGGATAAAAGACACAGCAAAGGACAGAGTTGGAGTTCTGATGCTGAGTTTTGAGCTGAAGCCTGGGAAGTGAACACAAAGGAAAAGAACACAGAGGAATAGAGACGGCTCCTTAGACACGGCAGAAGCCCTGGGGAGGCAGAGCCGTTTGCCTGATAGTCTACAGCTGGCCTTGTGGAGAGAGGTAAAGCCTAGAGAGCCTCACAGTCTACAGCTGACCTTGTGGAGATAGCAGAGGAGCTGAGCCCAGAGACAAGCAAGCCCCGGGAAGAGAGGAACCCAGGAAGACTGAACCCTCATAGACGTCAGCAGCCATCTTGCTCCAACACGTGGCAACAGACTTTGGTGAGGGCAGTAACTTATGCTTTATGGTCTGGTAACTGTGGGCTTCTACCCCAAATAAATACCCTTTATAAAGACCAACCGATTTCCGATATTTTGCATCAGCACCCCTTTGACTGATTAATATGCCATATAAATCATTAAGTTTGTTTTGTTTTTGTTTCTTGTAGTTTCTGTATCTAAGTTTTATTTTACAATGCAGAGATTTACAACAATCTGTACTAAACATGCATCTTATTTTTCAAGGCCTCTGGGTGGACTGTGGGAGTTCAGGGGTTGGTGGTGGGCCTCCTGGTGGTTCAGCCAAATCCCACTCACCTGTGGAAGAACCTGGTGTACTCAAGGGGTATTCCAGAAGTCACTGGTTAAGAGGGGATGGGGTGCTGTAAAGAATCCAGACTTGTGACAGAGGAGGGAGCAGGCCCTCAGAAAGATCCCAGGGGAAGCGAGGCTCCTTCCAAATGTGGGTCTCACATCCACAACTTCTAACCAGGAGTCGCACCTCAGCCTCCCGAAGATCTAGGTGATAACAGAGGAGTCCCTTGCTTGCAGGCAGAGTAACAAAAGCAACATTATTCTGGGCAAAGGGAATACCGGGAGCCCTCCCCACTCCGGTATGGACTGACGCAAGGAGGCCTCCTCAAGCAACCTCATCTGGCCTTCAGTGTGGCTGGGACAGAGTGTTCCCTGAGGCATCAGCTCTCCTGAAGTGCTTGTCCCCAGGAAGCAAGGACAAGGATCAAATGGCTTGGGGAGGGGAGTAACACACAGTGAGTATGTGTGGTGAGACCAAGAGGGAGTTTGTACCCCTGCCCCCACCTCTCCCAGGAACTCGTCACACAGGCAGCCCCACAGCAGCTGCTGGTTTCTGCACACTCTGACTGCTCTACTGAGGGCGCCATTTTCTCACCTTCATTTTCACCGCTGTGGCGTCAACACCAGTCTACACAAAAGAGGGTTTGTGTTCAAGGATCCAGATGAACCAGGCCCTGACCTGGCCTTGCCACTTATGAACCCTGTGGTCCTGAGAAATTATTTACTCTCTCTGACCCTCATCTGTAAAATGAAGACAATAGCATCTCACTCAAGGTCCACGCTTGGATTAAATGTAATAATATCTATGAAGTACCTGGCATGATTCTGGCACTTAGTAGTCACTCAAGAAATGGTGGTGTTTGTGGCAGTTATAATTAGGTGGGATTCAAAAACATTTAAAAAATCCCACAATGAGATAACCTCCAGAATGGCTAAAATCAAATAGACCAAAGATACCTAATGGGGGTGTTTTATTTCCCAAGGTTACTTAAAGCAGATTCCATGAAACGGGTTGGCGTTAAAGTTTAAACAATGGGAATGTATTCACTTACATTTTGAGGGCATGAGAATGTCCAAATCAAGGCATCATCGGGGCAATAGTTTCTTCCCAAAGACCTGCTGCCAGCAATCCTGGACTCCTCTGCCACATGGCAAGGCACATGGCGGCATCTGCTGGTCTCTCCCCTCTCTTCTGGGTTTTGTTGATTTCAGCTTTTTGCTTCTGTGGTTTTCTCTCTCTCTATGTCCATTCTGTTTATAAAGGGCTCCAGTTAATAGGATTAAGTTCCATCCTCAATGAAATGGGTCACACCTTAACTGAAGTACCCTCATCAAAAGATCCTACTGTGGACTCACATCCAAAGGAACAGATTAAATTTAAGAACATGTTTTTCTGGGGTACATACCACTTCAAAACACCACACTCCACCTTCTGGATGCCAAGAAGACATTAATGGATGTGTTGATTCCATCACAACATCCCAAAAGTCTTACGTTATTTCAGTAACAATGCTAAGTACAAAGTTCTATCAAAATTGGTTATAGGTGTGTCCTGTCCTGGGGCACAATTCCCCATATTTGGACCTGTGAAACCTAGAGAATGAGTTGTCTGTCTGCTTCCAATATACAATGAAGAGACAGGCATAGTATAAACATTTCTGTTCCCATAGAGAGAAATTAGAAGGAAAACAGGGGTCATGGGTCCCAAACAATTCTGAAACCCTGCAGGGCATACCCCTACTGGGGTATTTTAAGGTCTAAGAGTCATCTATGGAAAAATGTTTTGTCCTCTGGGCCTCATAGAGCAGCAACCCCACTCTTTCCCTTGTGCTCCCCAAAGACTGTGGTGGAGACTCGTCATTCTTCAAGCATTGAGGTGATGGCCATGCTCTCCACAATCCTCAAGGAACAAGATCCACCCCTTCAGAACACTGAGGTGATGGCTCGATTCTCCAAAATTCTCAGGGAATATGCTCCCTCTCTGAAGACTGGGACAACAGCACTCTTCCTGAACAACAGGGTGGAAAGCTCACTCTCTCCATGCACCAGAACATATTCACCTTTTCCCCACACATGAGTGGGTCCACTCTCTTGGCCTGAGAAGATCTCTTTGTTCTAGACCTCAGCTTCCATGATTCTGCCCTTGATGATTTTTCCTTCAATCTGTCCTTTTATATCCCTTTTAGTCCAGGCTTGCAGTGGTTCTGTTCATAGAGATCTGGCACAAAATTTGTAGTTTTGCACATAGAACACAGGGGTCCAAAGCATCAGACAGTAGGACTTTCTACAGATCCTTCCTGGATAACTGCATTTCTAATCCTGACTTGCACTGAAATGGCCGAATGGTTCAATGTTCAGTTAAACCCTCACATGGAACACTATTCTCTGGGAACTTGCTTTCTGGAAGCTCAGAATTTATTAACCCATGAATTTCTGATCTCTTTGTGCCCAGGAGTTCAGTTCTCAGCTTATCCCTTTCTACTTGCATTTTACCTTAAGGTGCAAGGAGAAACCGGGCTGCACTTCTCATATTTATCTTGGAAATCTCGTCAGCCAAATATCCAATCTCATAGCTCTCAAGTTCCATCCAACATCAGAACTCAATTTTGCCAAGTTCTCTGCCACTTTAAAACAAGGGTCACTTTTCCTCCAGTTTCCAATAACACAGTCATCATTTCTATCTAAGCATATCTCATCGGAAGCACTTTTAGCACCCGTATTTCTACCAACAGTCTCTTCAAAGCAATTCCAGGCCTTTTCTATCAAGCACCTCACAATTCTTCCAGCCTGTACCCCATTACTCAATTCCAAAGCCATTTCTACATTTGTAATAGCAGCATTCCATTCTCCACTACCAAATCTGGAGGCTACTTAAAGCAGATTCCATGAAATGGGTTGGTTTTAAATAATAGGAATTTATTAACTTACAGTTTGAGGCCTTGAGAATGTCCAAATCAAGGCATCATCAAAGTGATGCTTTATTCCCAAAGACCAGCTGCCAGTGATCTTTGGCTCCTCTGCCACATGGCAAGACACATGGCGGTGTCTGCTGGTTTCTCCCTTCTCTTCTGGGTTTTGTTGAGTTTGGCTTCTTGTTTCCATGACTCACACTTGTGTTCTCTGTGTGTGTGTGTGTTCATTCCATTCATAAGGGGTTCTAGTAATAGGATTAAGTCTCATCGGTGGTTCACACTTTAACTGAAGTTACCTCATCAAAAGACCCTACTGGCAATGGATTTACACCCAGAGGAATGGTTTTGAATTAAGAACATGTTTTTCTGAGGTGCATACAGCTTCAAACCACCACAGGGGGAGAAAATTAGGAGTAATGAGAACTCCCATATATTGCTATTGGGAGAGTATATTGGTTTCCAACCACCTTGGAAAACTGTTCGGTAGATTCTTCAAAAGCTAAATATATGCACCCTCTATGACCCAGCAATCCACTCCTAGGTATAATATATACCCAATAGAAAACATACTTGTAGGTTCCAAAAGATAAGAATGGTCATAGCAGCTTTGTTCATAATAGCCAAAAATTATGAAATTATAATAAGTCCCATCAGCAATACAATAAATATATCTTAGTGTATTCACAAAATGGGATATTACACAATGAAATCAAGGAGATTCTTGCTCCATGCCACAATGTGAATGAGCTTTACTAACCAAGTATTGAGCAAAAGAAGCCAGACACAAAGAAACATATCCAGTATGTTTCCATTTCTATATATTTCAAAAACAGGCAAAACTCACCTATGGGGTTGGTAGTCAAGAGTCATTACTCCTGGGGTAGAGACTGTAGGCTAGTGTTTGGGAAGAGGCGTGAGGGGCTCTCAAGTCCTGCAATATTCCATTTCTTGATCTAGGTGGTAGTTGCTGGATGCGTGCATGCTACAATAATTCATTAAACTATATACTTGTTATCGGTACACTTTAGCAAGTGTGTTATAATTCAGTTAAAAAATATATTGGCTTCTGGGAAGATGGCAGACTAGCAAAACACGGGACTCTCTTCTCCTTAAGAAGAATAACCAGAGGACAGGCTGAAACAGCCTAGAAAAAGATCTTCCAAGGTTTAGGACACCAGGTGAAGCCTGGACTCCTGTGTGTTGAAACCAGCGGCTGCTGCTGCTAGCACCATCCCCCACACTAAAGACTCTTCAGAATTCTCGGGCCTCTGGGCCTGTGACTACAGACAAAGGGCACTCCAAGGATCTATGACCCCAGGAAAGGGGAGAGAGAGGGACACAGCCTAAGGCCAACTTAGCTTCTCACCCACAAATTTGGTCTGCTGTGTCCTACAAGCCCTTCCAGACCAGGTGGGACCACACAGTAGTTTGCCCTGGGAGCTGTAGAAGGACTGGAAAAATCCAACCTTCTCAATCTTCCTCTCTTCTTGCTGGAACTAATTGTTGACAATGCCCCCAAAAGGGGGAGAGAGAGAGAGAGACACAGCCTAAGGCTGACTCAGCTTTTGACTCACAAATTTGGTCTGCTCTGTCCCAGGAGCCCTTCCAGGCTGGGTGGGGCTGCGCCATTGTTTGCCTTGGAGCCTGCAAGGGGCTAAAGATATACAAACCTCCCAATTTCTTCTTCTACTAACAGGGACTGATTGTTGAGGACTCAGAGGGCAGTGGAAATATTTCTGACCCAGGGAAAGGGAGGGGGCTGCCAGAGAAGGCTGGAAAACTGTCTCAGAGAAAGTTTGAATTACAAGGCTCCTAGCCTCCAGACAGGAAGCTCTATCACACTGACCACATTTGCAACAAGCATTGACCTGAGAGCTGCCAAAGAGTACCATCTGCTGGCAGACCAAGGAAGTGCATGCTAGAAAATGAAAAATAAGTAGAAGAGGCTTTTCCCTACCTCTATAGCCTCCCTCCCCAAGGCCCTAAGAAGTAACTCTACATCCAATTACTGGGTCCGGTGCCCAGTTTTGAGCAACGAGCAGGACAATCCTAACAATCCAGGTCGAGCCAAGAATCAAACAGCAGTGGTAACACACAGTCTCCTGCCACTAAATCCCTACAAAAGAGAGAGAAATTGAGCATCTCAGTAAACTGCATCTTAAACAGATGCCTAGATATTAGCAAAAAATTATGAGCCATACTAAGAAAATAGAAGACATGGCCCAATAAAGAATATATCAAAGCCCCAGAAGAGATGCAGAATTTGAGAGAACTAATCAGCGAGTTGTGCACAAACTTCCAAAATCAAATTTATGATTGAAAGACAATATAGTTAAAGAGATAAATAACATCAAGGAGACATTGAGTGAGTGCAAAGAAGAATCTGGAATCTTGAACAGAAAAGTAACAGAGTTCATGGGAATGAAAGACACAATAGGTGAGATAAAAAACACATTTGAGGCATAGAGCAGCAGACCCAAAATGAGAGAAGAAAGAATAAGTGAAACCAAAGACAGTACAGCTAAAATTGAAGAGAAAGAAAAAACAGAGATAGAAAAGAATGGAAAAAAATTGAGCAGGGGCTCAAAGAGTTGAATGACAACACAAAATGCAACAACATACGTGTCATGGGAGTTCCAGAAGAAGAGAAGGGAAAAGGGGCAGAAAGAGTATTTGAGGAATAATAGCTTAAAATTTCCCAACTCTCATGAAAGAAATGAACTTACATGTCCAAGAAGCACACTGTACCCCCAATCAGAATAAATCCAAATAGACCTACACCAAGACACATACTACTCAGAATGTCAAATGTCAAAGATAAAGAAAAAATTCTCAGAGCAGCAAAGGAGAAGCAAACCATCAGGTGCAAGGGACATCCAGTAAGACTTAGTGCAGGTTTCTCTTCATAAATCGTATAGGTGAGAAGACAGTGGTATAATATAATTAGGATACTAAAAAAGAAAAACTGCCAGCTGAGAATTCTTTATCCAGAAAAACTGTCCTTTAAATATGAAGGTGAGTATAAAATATTCACAGACAAACAGAAACTAAGAGAGTTTGCAAAGAAGAATCTACCTTTGCAGGAAATATTAAAGGAAGCCTTAGAACCTGAAAGAAAGGACAGAAGAGACAGGCTTGGAGGAGAGTATAGAAGAAAGAATAGCAGAAAGAACAATCAAAAGAGTAAAAAGACAGACAAAAATAAGATATGACATATGAAAACCAAAGGATAAAATGGAGGAAGTTAATAGTGCATTTACAGTAATATCATTGAATGTGAATGGATTAAACTCTCCAATCAAAAGACACAGGCTAACAGAATAGATAAAAAAACATGAGCTGTCCATATGCTGCTTATAAGAAACTCACCTTAGACCCAGGGATACAAACCGGCTGAAAGTTAAAGGTTGGAAAAAGATACTCCACTCCGAGTAACTAGAAAAGAGCAAGGATAGCTATACTAATATCAGACAAAACAGACTTTAAATGCAAAAAAAAGTTATAAGAGGTACAGAAGGCCATTATATATTAATAAAAGGGATGATCCACTAGGAAGATATAACAGTCATAAATATCTATGCACCTAACCAGGGTGCCCCAAAATACATGAAACAAACTCTGGCAAAACTGAAGGAAGAAATAGACATCTCTACAATAATCGTTGGAGACTTCAACACCCCACTCACATCATTAGATTGAACAACTAGACAGAAGATCAACAAGGAAACAGAGAACTTGAACAATATGATAAACAGGTTAGACCCAACAGACATATACAGAACACTGCATCCAAACTCAGCGGGTTATACATTCTTCTCAAGTGCCCATAGATCTTTCTCCAGGATAGACCACATGTTAGGACACAATGCAGCTCTCAATAAATATAAAAATACTGAGATTATACATAGCACCTTCTCAGATCATAATGGAATGAAACTGGAAATCAATAATAGACAGGAAAAAAAGTAAATTTACAAATATGTGGAGGTTAAACAATACTCTCCTAAATAATCAGTAGGTCAAAGAAGAAATTCCAAATGAAATCAGCAAATATATTGAGACAAATGAAAATGAGAACACAACGTATCAAAACGTATGGCTGTGAATATTCTCGCTGTCCTGACTTTGTGATAATCAGGGTAGGCTAAACATTCGCTATATTAGAAACCATGCATGTGACCCCAGACCTAGTTTCTCTCCCTAGTTCTGGTTTTTAGAATGCTGGTGATAAACTAAGCCTGATTTATTATATGACCATCCTGTATGGGAAAAGACTGTAACTCTAGGTTTCTTTGGTTAACCTTAAGACATATAGCAGGGGGATGGATGTGGCTCAAATGGTTTTGCATCCATCTCCCATATGGAGGGACCAAGGTTCGATCTCCGAGACCACCTGGTAAAAATTAAAAAAAGAAAAATATAGAAGGCACATGGGCCACCAGGCCCTGTGTGCGGGTGCACCGTCAGGCCCCACAAGCAGGGGAGCCCCCCCAGGTCCCATGTGCGAGTGCGCTGCCAGGCCCCACGAGCAAGTGTGCCATCAGGGCCCATGTGCAGGTATGCCACCAGGCCCCAGGCACGGGTGAGCTGCCAGGCCCTGTGCACGGGTATACCGCCAGGCCCCACAAGCAGGTGAGCCCCCAGTCCCTGCACATGGGTGCGCCACCAGGCCCCAAGAGCCACTCAGCAAGATGATAACATAACAGGAGAGTGACACAAGGGATTAACCAAGATAAGACGCGCCAAAAAACCAGGAACTAAGGTGGCACAGGTGGTAGGACGCCTCTCTCCCACATTGGAGGTTCCAAGGATCTATATTAAAAAAGAAGAAAGAACTAAAACTCAGAGATTTAACTGAACAGCTGGAGAAACTAGAAAAAGAACAGCTGACCATTCCCAAAGCAAGCAGAAGGAAAGAAATAATAAAGATTAGAGCAGAAATAAATGAAATTGAGAATTAAAAAAACAGTAGAGAAAATCAACCAAAACAAAAGCTGGTTCTTTGAGAAAATCAATAAAAGTGACAAACCTTAGCTAGATAAACAAAAAAACAGAGAAGATGCAAATAAATACAATCAGAAATGAAAGGGGGGAAGTTACAAATGACCTCACAGAAATAAAAAGAATCATAAGAGGATATTATGAGAAACTGTATGCTAACAAACTAGACAACTTAGATGAAATGGATAAATTCCTAGAAACGCACAACCTACACTGATGCTACAAGAAATACAAGAACTTAACAAACCATTCACCTTTAAGGAGATCGAATCCATCAACAAAAATCTCCCAGCAAAGAAAAGTCCAGGACAGATGGTTTCACAGGTGAATTCTACCAAGCATTTAGAAAAGAATTAACACCAATTCTGTTTAAACTCTTCCAAAATATTGAAGAGGAAGGAAAATTACCCGACACATTTTATGAAACCAACATCACCCCAATACCAAAGCCAGGTAAAGATACTACAAGAAAAGAAAATCACTGACCAATCTCTCTAATGAACATAGATGCAAAAATTCTCAACAAAAATACTTGCAAACTGAATCCAACAGCATATCAAAAGACTTATACATCATGACCAAGTAGGATTTATTCCTGACATGCAAGGCTGGTTCAATATAAGAAAATCAATCAATGTAATACACCACATTAACAAATTGAAGGGAAAAAACCACATGATCACCTCAACCAATGCAGAAAAGGCATTTGACAAAATCCAGCACTCTTTTTTGATAAAAAACACTTCAAAAGATAGGAATAGAAGGAAAATCCTCAGTATAATAAAGGAATATTTGAAAAAACCACAGCCAACATCATACTCAATGAGGAAAGGTTGAAAGCTTTTCCTCTAAGATTGGGAACAAGACAAGGATGCTCACTGTCACCATTGTTATTCAGTATTGTACTAGAAGTTCTAGCTAGGGCAATTAGACAAGAAAAAAAAATTAAAGGCATCCAAATAGGAAAAGAGGAAGTAAAACTCTCACTGTTTTCAGGTGACATGATCCTGTACTTAGAAAATCCTGACATATCCACGACAAAGCTACTTGAGCTAATAAATGAGTTCAGCAAAGTGGCAGGATACAAGATCAACACGCAAAAATCAGTAATGTTTTTGTACACTAGTACTGAACAATCTGAGGAGGAAATCAGGGGGAAAGTTCCATTTTTAATAGCAACATAAAGACTCAAATACCTAGGAATTAATTTAGCCAAAGAAGTACAGGACCTATATACAGAAAATTACAAAACAACGCTAAAAAAAATTTTAAAAGACCTAAACAAATGAAAGACATTCTGTGTTCATGGATTGGAAGAATAAATATCATGAAGATGTCAATCTTACCCAAACTGTTTTATAGATTCAATGTAATACCAATCAAAATCCCAACAGCTTACGTTACAGAGTTAGAGAAGGCAATTACTAAATTCATTTGTAGGGGTAAGTGCACCCGAATAGCCAAAAGCATTCTAAAAAAGAAGAGTGACGTGGGAGGAATTTCACTACCTGACCTTGAAACATCTTACAAAGCTACAGTGGTCAAAACAGCATGGTACTGGCATAACGATAGACACATTGATTAGTGGAATAGAATTAAGAACCCAGAAATATACCCTCACCTATACAGTCAACTGGTTTTTGACAAACCTACCAAGTTAATGTTAACAGGACAAAACAGTCTCTTCAACAAATGGTGCTGGGACAACTGGATATCTATAGCCAAAAGAATGGAAGAGGACCCTATCTCACTCCTTATACAAGAATCAACTCAAAATGGATTAAAGACCTAAATATAACAGCCAGGGCCATAAAACTACTGGAAGAAAATGTAGGGAAACATCTTCAAGATCTTGTAGTAGGTGGTGGTTTCTTGGACCTTACACCCAAAGCACATGCAACAAAAGAAAAAATAGATAAATGGGACCTCCTCAAAATTAAACACTTTTGCACCTCATAGGACTTTATCAAAAGGGTGAAAAGGCATCCAACTCAATGGGAGAAAATATTTGGAAATCACATATCCGATAAGGGTTTAATATCCAGGATATATACAGAGATGTTACAACTCAATAATAAAAAGACAAACGACACAATTAAAAAATGGGCAAAAGATTTGATTAGACATTTGTCCAAAGAAGAAATACAAATGGTAAAAAAACACATAAAGAAATGCTCAACATCACTAATGATTAGGGAAATACAAATCAAAACCCCAATGAGATATCATTTCACACCTACCAGAATAGCCACTATTAAAAAGACAGAGAACTACAGTGTTGGAGAGGATGTGGAGAGATAGGAACACTTCTTCACTGTTGGTGGGAATGCAGAATGGTACAGCCACTATGGAGGACTGTTTGGCAGTTCCTAGAGAAGTTGAATACAGACTTGCCACGTGACCCAGCAATACCACTACTGGGTGTATACCCAGAAGAACTGAGAGCAGTGACACGAACAGACATCTGCACACTGATGTTCATAGCCACATTATTCACCATTGCCAAAAGTTGGAAACAACCCAGGTGTCCATCAACAGATGAATGGATAAACAAACTGTGGTCTATTCACACGATGGAATATTATGCAGCTATAAGAAGAAATGAAGTCATAAAGCATATGACAACATGGATGAACCTGGAGGACATTATGTTGAGCGAAGCAAGCCAAACACAAAAGGACAAATACTGTATGATTGCATTATTATGAACCAAATACATTGTGTAACATACTGTATGATTCAAAAAAAAATTATATGTATCCAGTACATTTAATTGAGAAATGTATGTTTTTATTCAACTGTTTTCTTTTTAGTTTTTAATTGTTTATATTTTCAATTATTAAATGTACAAAATAAAGTTTAAAAAAAAGAAAAATATATATATTAAAAAGGGGGAAGTGGATGTGGCTCAAGCAGTTGGGCACCCGCCTCCCACATGGGAGATCCCAGGTTTGGTTCCTGGTGCCTCCTAAAGAAAACGAACAAACAACGAGCAGAAAATGAGCAAAACAAGCAAGCAAACAACAAGCCAGCAGACACAGGAGCAACTCAGGAGAGCCGATGTGGCTCAGTGGTTGAGTGCCAGCATCCCATATACTAGGTCACAGGTTCAATCAACAGACCTGGTACATTAAAAAAAAAAAAAAATCTTTTCCTTAAAAAAAAAAAACTTAAAAATGAGGGGTGTAATAAAAATCAAGCATTCGAATCTTGATGCCTCCTGATGCCTGCCTTCATTCCATGTAATCAACAACCCATCTTTTCCTGAAGTCTCTAGGAAGACTCTGTTGTCTCTTGATGGTAATAGCTCTTTACTAAGCACTAACCAGCTGTCAAGCATGCCTCTACATGCATTGACCATACTAATTTCTCCTTCCTAATAATACCTTAGAAGTAGAATGTCCAAACTTCTTCATGTGCCTGTGTAATCCGAGCTTATGCCTGTTATCACAGCAAAAGAATGAACTGTGCCCCCCTTTTACTCTCACCAGTGTCTGGATTTGATGAATAAATTACATATGCTTCCTGCCCATGAGGTGAGTACCATTATCACCATCTATTTTTTTAAATAAATGATGCATGGAGAAGTTAGGTGTCTTGCCCAAGGTCACAGACGTCATGAGTAGTAAAGGCAGAATTGTACCCAGGGCCCATCTTCTCTCCACTGGCCTTTCTGGCCCAAAGTGCATTGCTCTTGAGATTCAGAAACATTTTTTTTTTTTTTAATGTATTTTATTTTATTTATTTATTTGTTTGTTTGTTTATTTATTTATTTATTTTTGAATTTATGTCCTCCTTCCCCCAGATGGTTCTCTCGTCTGTCTCCTCATTATTTGCTCACCTTCTCCAGGAGCCACCAGAAACTGAACATGGGGCCTCCCACATGGGCCACACCCGTTTCCCATGGTCTGAGGTGTCTGCTGGCTTGTGACATCTGCTCGTTTGGGCGTCTGCTCATCTTCTTTAGGAGGCCCCAGGATCCAAACCCAGGACCTCCCATGTGGTAGGCAGGCACCCAACTGCTTGAGCCACATCTGCTTCCCCAGAAACATTCTTAATGTCTGGCTTTTCTACTGCAATTTGCACCCCCGTTTTGTGTTGTTTTGCATTTCCTGCAAACAGGAATGCTGATCCTCTCCCACAGTGATACGGGGTGACTTATGTCGCCCAAAAAGGTGTGTTGAAGTCCTAATCCCCAAGGCCTTGGATGTAACCTTATTTGGGAATAGGGTAGTTGCAGGTGTAATTGGTTAGAGTAAGATGAGGGAGCAGGGTGGACCCTTCATCCAATATGACTGGTGTCCTCATAGGAAGTGGAGAGACCCGGAGAGAGATGCCCAGGGGAGATGCCTGAGAAGGCAGGGGGGAGGATGGAGAGGTGCAGCTACAAGGCACAGAATGCCAAGGACAGCCAGCCGCTGCACAAGCTAGGAGAGGCAGGGAAGGGCGCCTGGAGAGCTCACGGCCCTGCAGACACCTTGACGTCCACCGTCTAGCCCCGGAACAGAGAAGAGAATAAATTCCTGTTGTCTAGACCAGCGAGGCTGTGATACTCTGGCACAGCAGCCTTCAGAAACGAATGCACCCGGTGAACCCACAACAGTTCCAAATCGCATGCAGCAGCCTCCCTGTGTGTCAGGGCGCGAATGGAACTCCTCCTCTCCCTTCTCTTTTAAAAATGATATAGTCCTCATTCAGTATATTTTCCAAGTCTTTTATCATGTCTGTGGATCCGTTTCCCCATTTTCCATTTTCTCATTCATTGACCAAATTATCCAATGAGTCCCCTCCTGTGTGCCAGGCACTGCCAGCCTAGCTGGCAATAAAGTTCTAGTGGACAAGACAAGCACAGCCCATGCTGGTAGAGGAGTCAATGCTGAAGAAATAATGACGGGGAAGTGGATGTGGCTCGAGCAGTTGGGCACCCACCTCTCACATGGGAGGTCCCAGATTCAGTTCCCAGAGCCTCCTAAAGAAGACAAGCAAGACAGCGAGCTGGCGTGGTGGGCTGACAAGGCAAGCTGATGCAACAAGATGATGCAATGAGATAATGCAACGAGGAAACACAATGAGAGACAACAAGCAGGGAGCTGAGGTGGCTCAAGCAATTGGGTGCCTCCCTCCCACATGGGAGGTCCCGGGTTCGGTTCCCAGTGCCTCCTAAAAAGAAGACAAGCAGACACAGAGAGCATGCAACGAGAAGACAGCAAGCACAAACAATAAGGGGGCGGGGGAAAATAAATAAAATAAATCTTTAAAAAAATAATAATGACAGGGACAATTATTGATTAACATCCTGATAAAGGCTCTGAACAGTGTAACGGGGGACTTGACTTGATTGAGGGTGGGGGATGGGGGGTGTCAGCAAAGGCCTTGCTGATGGAGTGACATTTGAGATAAGTCCTGAAGGATGATAGGTGTTGGCTTGGTGGGGAAGGGTGTTCCAGGCAGAGAGAACAGCATATGCGGAGACCCTGAGAATGGAAGGAGTTTGGACTATCCAAGGAACCAAAAAACTGTCAAGTGGGGCTGGAGCATAAAACAGCAGGGAAAGCGGTGCTACGTGAGGCTGGTAAAAGAAGCAGGGGCAGCTGGATCCTACAGGGCCAATAGGTCCAAGGAGTTCGGTGTCTATTGAAAGTACAGTGGGAAGGTTTGGACTCTTAACAGAACAGCCTGATCCTGTTTCATTCAATGCTTCAATTGCAGGCGTTTAAATCATTGAATACTCTAACCCGGGAAGCCACCTCCATTCATCCACGTATCCCAAGAGTGTACAACATTATTTGTATGTTTTAAGAACCTTTTTACAAATGAACGTTCTACCTCAAATGCTCTTGGTTACCAGAAACTTCTTTATCTTCTTCACTAGCACACTGCCATTTAGTCTACACAAACTAAATTTGTCAAAAGCCCTGAATCACAGCCACTAATTGTATAATTCCACTCTTCACCTTAGAGTCTATTGTTGTGCTCAAAAAGCACTACATTCATAGACAATGAGAATTGTGCCCCCTAGGTTTGTGCAAATGCAATGGCCCTGCACAGGTTCAGCCTCTATCTACTAGGATTTGTATATTTGTTTGCCTTTATATTTGTACCTTTATTTCCTTATGAATCTATATCCCCATCTTATTTCAAAAATGATTTAAGGAGGCTTGTGAGGCTAGAGAAAATAGAAGATAACATAACAGAAAGAGAACATAAATTCAAAGGAAGCAGAAAATAAAGGGGAAAACGAGAATAAGGCCATAGAAATGATTCCGGAATGAGATTGTTACAAAAATGTGTTCTTAGAGTTTTGTACACTTGGCTGTAAGATTTCTAGCAGCCAATAATTTGAGGTTCAAGGGGGCTAATTAATCAGATCCTTCCCCAGAATGTTCAGAGTCCAACGAGAAATCGATTTCTCAAGAGAAGAAAATTAAAATGCTTTTCTGCTCTAATGCTGGTAGAGCCGGATTGGAGAACTGGGCTTGGGTCTGAGACCCTCCACCATGCAGAGTATTGAGCTACTTCCCAGCCACAGGCGAAGCAATGGCAACTTGACTTCCCCACCCTAACACGCAGAGCCTGCCTGTTTGTCCACCTACCTCTGGAGGAAGCAATATGGAGACTAGGAATGCCCTTGTCCTGTCCCAATGTCACCAGTCATTCCTCTCTTGTAAGGAGCTTATAAAAGGCGGAGAGATGAGTAAAAACAAATCTACAATCAAACTTTTTCAATACCACTAGGGTACACGGGCAGCTCATTGTTCGTCTGACTCAAGCTAGCATGTATTTTGCAGTGCTTCTCAAATTTTCATGGGCATGCAAGTCACCTGGAGATCTTGCTGAAATGCAGAATCCGACCCATCAGGTCTGGGGTGGAGGTTGAGATTCTGTATTTCCTTTGTTGTTGTTGTTGTTGTTGTTATTTTGTCATTTTATTGCAAGATTCTGTATTTCTAACAGGCTTCCAGGTGATAAAGGTGCTTAGCCGGAGTCCACACAGAACCCATGAATTCAGAGGTGGGCGGATCTGTGAACTTGGATAATAAAAATGCACGTCCTTATTTTCATGAACATATTGAAATGTATCACTTCCTCCTAATGAATGGGGAATGGAGACGACAAACCATAGGTTGAGCTGTACCTGTGGCCTTGTCACCAGTAGGAACCTCAGATCTTTTCAAATCACTTTATGGTTGTTGCCGATATCTCCAATATCATTTTAGCTCATGACTTTGGGAATTGCAGTAGTTATTAGATCCACTCCTAGATCTTGCTCTTTAATGTGTTCATAAAGAGGCACTCATAGTACTATCTCACAAAGGAGCAAATTAGGGTATTTTAAATATTTTGATAACTGTATTTTCTTGCAATTGGTTTTCTTTGTACTTAAAAGACTAAGAACCCCTGATGTTGAAGGAAAGATCTACCAGAAGTGGCCGCTACCCCATGGTGGCGACAGCACATGCTGTAGCTGAATTCTGCCTTTTTACAAACTCCCTGGATGCACCACAATATCAGAAGCTCTCCCCAACCTTGTGTACTCCCACTGCTGCTCCCATCTCCTGCCCCAGTCCATGTGATGCCTGCTCTTGAGGGGGGTGGGAACCCCGGCATGGCTTCTCCATTCCCAGGGCCAAGTACAGTTCCCTAGAAGAGTTTATCTGTAGTCGGATGAGCTGCCGATGTTTGGTTCCTAGACTGGTTGTAGAGCCGCTTCTCCCCAACGCCCTTTCCACGCCTTCCCCTTTTCTCCTCCCAGCTGCTCCTCCCCACAGCCTGTGCCCAGCCTCTGCAGGGGACTCCGACTGGCAAACAGCACAGAGGTTTGAGGAGCTCCATCAGAAAACTAGCTCCGTGATCAGCCCCTCTGGTAGAATCGGTTTGAGGTTGACCTCAGCCGATCTGTTTCCTCTTGACCATTCCTTTCAGGCTTCAATCCCAGAAGCCCTGAGGTCACCAGGTCTCCCCTCAAAAGTCAGTTTGAACACCAATGTTGGAAGCCATGCACAAGCTGGTTTCTCCTGCACTCCACTCTTATCTTTCTAGTGATTGGGTCAAATACAGTAGTCCCTGGACACCTGTGGCTACTTAACATTTTTAATTGTTTAGCAGCTTTATTGAGGAATGAATGAAATACAACAAACTGCACATAAAAAAGTACAGTCTCTTAAGTTTTGGCAAATGTATGCACCCATGAAACCGTCACCACAATCAAGGGAATGAATGCATCCAAATTGTCTAAAAATTTCCTCATGCCCTCTAGTAATCCGCCCCGCCCCCTCGAAACTTACCCCTCACCCCTAGTCCCCAGGCAACCATTGTTTGGCTATTTAAAATTTTTAAAGCAATTTTGTTGAGACATATTCACATACCATACAATCCGTCTAAAGTAAGCATTCCATGGCTTTTGGTATAATCACAGAATTCTGATTAGAGCATTTTCACTACTCCGAAAAGAAAAATCCCCTACCCCTTAGCAGTCACCTCTCAGTCCCTCTATCGTCCTTCTCCTGCCATACATAACTGCTAATCTAATTCTGTCTCAATAAATTTATTTCTATTTACATTTTGTACAGAGGGAGTCAAACAAGATGTAGTACTTTGTGTCTAGTTTCTTTCACGTAGCATAATTCTTTTTTTACAATTGATGGAAAAATATTAATATAGTACTATTCCCTGGAGTCCATAGTTTGCTTTAGTTGTATTTTTGCCCAAATACCACCTGTAACCGTTGGGGAATTTGATGTAATTATGAATTCCAAAAATATAATTGAATCATGCTTGTAAACTGATCTGCTAATCTGGGCATGATTAGGTTAGGATTAGGGCGTTGAGCCCCACCCCTTGGTGGATGGGGAATTGAATATAAAAGGCAAGACAAAGGACAGTTGAAGCAGTCTTTTGAGAAGAAGTTTTGATGTTGGGAAGAAGGCCCCAGGAGAAGAGAAGCAAGCTGTTTGCCTGATCGTCTGTCTACAGCTGACCTTGTGGAGGAAACAGGAGCTAAGCCCGGAGAGAAACGCAGCCCTGGGAAGAGAGGAACCCCAGAAGCCTGAACCATGGCAAACGCTGGCAGCTGTCTTGCTCTAACACATGGCAATGGACTGTGGTGAGAGAAGAAACTTAGCGCTTTATGGCCTGGTATCTGTGGACTTCTACCCCAAATAAATACCCTTTATAAAGACCAAACCATTTTTGGTATTTTACATTAGCACCCCTTTGACTAATACACCACCCTATTATCAATGTTTTGTAATATTAACATACATTTGTTCTGATTCATGGAAAAACATTCTTATATTTGTGCTATTAATCCCACTCATTGTCCCCAAGAGGGTTCACTCTGCAATACATCCTTTTTAAATTACTTAAAACTAAATAACATTTAAAATTTATTTCTTCAGTGGTACTAGCCACATTTCAAGTGTTCGATAGCCACATACGGTTACCACATTTTGCAGGGCAGATATACAACCTCTCTATCGTCGCGGAATGTTTCGTTGGCCAGTGCTACTCTGGACATTAGGTCCTTGTTCCTTTGAAAGTACCAGATAAACGTGGTCAAATTTCTTCCCAGGATCACCTTTTTAAAACCTGCTTCTGGTTATTGGGAGTCTTCTAGGTGCCAGACCACTAAGCATTTTCGATGTGTTCTTTCACGATGACCCTATGAAACAGGAGCACGTGATGTCCTCATTTCACAGACGAGACAGCTGAGGCTCCCGGAAGTTAGGTGGTCGGCCGAGCCGTTCTGACTCTCAAGCCTTGCCCTTAACCTTGCACATAGCCTTCAGGCTGCCTCCTTGGCATGGAGGAGCTCGTCGAGCACGTGAGAACACAGAATCCAGAGTCTGCAGGCACAGCTTCCAATCCTGGCTCCCCTGCCTCTCAGCTGTGTGACCTTGGGCACGTCCTCAAGTTTTCTGTGCTTCTGTCTCCTCCTTGAATGAGATGAGACTAAATCCTGCCCCAGATGGTGGCTGTGAGGATTGATGAGTAAACTTCTGAAAGCCGTTAGGTTGGTGCCTGGCATACAATAGGTTCTACATAAGTGTCCTACTCCCCACTGCACGTGTCCTGAATAATTGGACGTGAACTTGTTCCTTTATTCCCTCTCCCAACATCCCCTGAGTCTGCATGAAGCACAGGGCGCTCGGCGCCTTGTCACATACAGCGATGAATGAGGTCCCCATGCTTCCAACTTGATACTTCTGCTCAGACTTTTCCCTGGTGATCTTTTAGTCACTTCCTTTTCTTTTTAAAGGGCAGGATTATTTGAGGAAACAGAAGCACAGAATCATTTTCCCACTCCACTGGCTTCTTGGAAGAGGTAAATGGTGTGAGATGAATAATTTGTTCCTATTCTTCACATTCCTTTTTTTTTTTTCACTGCCTTTGAATGCTCCAAGTCCCAGTCAGATCAAGGAAGCATGTGCTTTTTCAAGGAAACTGGAATAATATATTATCACTGCAAGAATCATCATGACAGACTATCGTCACAAGAATCATTGAGTCTTAGCGTAAAAATCCACTTAAGGAAACTTAGTTTGGGAAGAATAGACTTGGGCAGACATGCAGGCTTTTCCAGGCAGCACTCCCTTTTCTAATAGACAGGATGGTAAAGTTCATCCTCAAGGACTTTTTTTTCCTCTTTGTCGAATGATTTCTTTTCTCTTTTTTTCTCTGCTCCCACACCCAACATTTGGCTTCCAGGAAAAGACTTTTCTATCTCTGATGAAGATAGAAGAAGCCTGGCACTGAGCTCTCCAGCACAAGTGTCCACTGGCCACAGAACTGGACAAGGAGTCCTTATAAGCACAACTTATAAGACCACGTTCCGTGGCCAAGAAAAAAACTCTAACAGCATGCACACAATCATACACACTCTTTCATACAAACACTTCTTCAACTTAGTTATTGTATTAGTCGGGGTTTTCTAGGGAAATAGATTCAACAGGAGATATCTGTCAATAATATGAGATTTTATAAGAGTCTCTCACGTGGCCGTGGGGATGCACAAGTCCAGGTTCTACAGGCAGGCTGCAAACCAGGGGCTCCGATGAAAGTCCGATGAAGGTCCTTGATGAGTTTCTGGGAGATGCTGGCTGTCCAAAGACAGCTGGGAAATTCTCTCTGAAATGTTAAAATCACTTCCCCTTATAAGGCTTACAACTGATTGGATAAAGCGTCACTCATTGCTGATGGCAGTCTTCCTGGTTGATGTAGATGTAATCAGCCACATATGCAGTAAACTCACTGGTGACTAACGTCCATACATGTCCTTGTATTATAATTAGCCCAGTGCTGGCTTGACCAAACACCAGGGCACAAGTACCTGGCCGAGTTGACACATCAGCCTAACCATCACAGTCCCTTTTTGAATTATGCAGTTTCTATTCTAAGATAAATTTCCATCCACCCTGAAAGTGTTAAGAATCCCTCCCTGATCACCCAAACCGACAGTTTTAAGTGGAGAGGACTTACACTAGTAGAACGAGAGAATGTATCCCATGAGCATGAAAAAGTTTCCCTTGGGTCTGTATTGATCCTTAGAAACACAATTTTGTTTTCTTGAACAATTAAAGGAAGATTAAGGTCCTAGGAAGATGGTGTCACTTCTTATCACCTGGCACCCAGCAGATAGCTATCCTAATTTAAAACGCCCTAAAGGTCCATGCTTATTTAGTTGCTTGCAATAATCTGTTTTGCCATAATTCTGCTTTTCTACTTAATTGTCTAGAGCAGCATTTCCAATTTTGTGTTTGAAGAACAATAAATCCATGAGGTGTTAATAAGCATCCCTGGGGTGGTGAAAAATAAGTGGTTTTATAAGCAAATAAGTTTGGGGAATGCTGGCTAAAGGAAATTAAATAGATTTCTTTACTGCAGGACTTCTCAGAGCCTTTAATTAGGTTGGTTTGTTATGATTCAGAGGGTGAACAGGGTTAAACAGAAAAGTTTGTAAAACACAGAGGCTGGCAAATGGTAATGATCAATGTTGGCATTTATAATGATTACCTATAACAATTACAGCGCCCCCTTCCCAGGATGCACCGCTTTAGCTACAGTCCACATATTTTGTTTTTATTTTAGTTTGGTTTCTTTTTTTTCCTCTTTTCTCTCCCCATTAATGTCCCACCCCCATCAGTAGCTTGATGTTTGTACATTGGCTTTGGGCTCCAAATTGTTTTGTCCATCTCATCTCTCTGTCCTTCAAATCATACAGCACACCACCTCTGGATGAATCTTTTAAAAACATCACGTCATCAAGGCACTCCTTTTCTTAAATGTTAAATGATTCGTAGTTGGAGGCTTTCCCAAACTGACATGTTAAGAGTCCCCTTCTTCCATCGAACTCCCTGGATGTGATGCATCCCAAATGACAATTAGCTAGCTCATCACACCCTTCTAATATTTAATCAGCATTTTACTCATTTCTGTGGGCAAAGAAATGAGGTAAAATACGGTGCACATGGAAGTGCACAGAACGTAAAGGAGTCTGACTCTGGATTTGGGGAGCATTTATGATCTGGAAATAAGACTTGTTGCCGTTTAGGCAGGAATTCCTTTATTCTGCCTCCCTTACCAGAGCTAATAGTCCTAATAGTTTTAGATTATTTTATATCTGTCTAAAAATGGGCACATCCATGCATGTTTTGATAAAAGAAGGAGTTTGGGGACATAGAGAAGATCCACAAGGGACATTCATTTAAACACTTATATAGATTTATTGAGGACCTATTATATACCAAATAATATTGTTCTGGGCACTGGGAATAAAACAACAAATAAAGTAGACTAAGTCTCTGCCCTAGTGGAGTTTACATTCTAATGAAGAAGAGAGATGATACACAGATAAATAAGTACATATTATGATGTCAGATGTGAAAAGCACTCCAGAAAAAAATAAAGCAGGGGAAGGGTATTAAAGAGTGCCGGGGGTGGGGGGCAGTCATGATTTTAAATAAAGAACTCAGGGAGGCATCACTGATCAGTGATGTGTGAGCAGAGACCTGAATGTAGGAAAGGGCAAGCTGTGCGGAGGGGAACATGATTGGAATGTTTGTGAAACAGTGTGGCTGCAGTGGAGCCAGTGTCAGGAGAGTTGTAGGATGTGAAGTTAGAAGAGTGATGGGCAGCAGAGGGGGATCTGATCGTTTAGGGCTGTGTAGGAATTCAGAAGGACTTTAGCTTTTACTGGGAGTAAGCTGGGGAGCTAATGCAGGATTGGAGCACAGGAGTGATACCATCCAATTTGTTTGAAAAGGATCACCCTATCTGCTGGATTGAAACAAAGTGGGGTGGCGTGGGAGGACACAGGGGGACTAATCTACACAAAGGGCGATGGTGCCTTGGACCCAAGAAGGAGTGATGGAGGAAGTTCCAGGGAAAAAAAGTCATTATGGGAGAAGTAATGTCTGGTAGTCCTTCCAGGATTGGAAATGTTCAGGAACCATGGCTGATTTTTGTTCAAACTTCTGCGTGTTAGCAGAGTGCCAACTTCTCCCTACCCAAGGCGATTCTTGCACTCAAGGTCTATATCAAGATGCCTGGTAGATTGCCATAGCTACAGGTGCCTGGCAACCAGCATTAGACCGATGGCCAATTGATCTATTGGCTCCAGAATCCGCCCCAGGGATGTAATGCACTGTAAAGAGCATCCAAATTCCTGAGATAGTCCAAAGCCAAGGACCAAACAGTTCAGTTATCATCTTGTTCTGTCTGATTGGCCTTTGTCTTGTAGACAGGGCCCAGCTCATAGGATTTGGAGTTCACACCTCAGAGAGGGACAGGCCACCCATAGTAAGAGAAGGTGTCAGAGAATAAATGCAAGCTCTGAAGGCAGACTCAAGGAAACTGGTTATGAGGACAAAGGAAAAGAAGTTAATCAAAAAAATATTTGAGGAGCAAATATTTGAGGGTAGCTCAGTGGTTTGAGTGCCTGCTTCCCATGAACAAGGTCCCAGGTTCAATCCCAGGTACCTCTTAAAAAAAAAAAATGTTGAATAGGCCAATGCCAGAATAGAGAGGAGAGCAAAGAGTGAGCAAGAAACAGAGCGAGAGGGTATAATTCAGGGGTCAGAAAACTCTGGCCCGTTTTTGTAAATAAAGCTTTATTGGAAAACAGCCACACTCGTTCGTTCATATATACTGTCTATGGCTGAGTTCGTGCTACAATGGCGGCGTTGGATGGTTATGACAGAGCCCATGTGGCCCATAACACTGAAAAAGTTTGCCACCTCCTGGTCCAGTTGCCCCCAAATGGGCTGGAAGACTCATAGCTGTTGTCTCTTGCTTGCCAGTGTAGGCAGGACTCCTTTAAAGGCACTGAACCATGGTGGGCCGTAAGGAATGCCAATGTAATACTAAGAAGTTCAAAGATTCGGCCAGCACCACTCTCATAATTAGGAAAGGTAAACAGTCCTATAGCAATAGTCTCAGGTCCTTACCTTGGCTAGCAAGGTACCAGAAAGTATCTATGCATCTGGACCTAATGCCATAGCATAGAAAAGGAAAAAAAAAAAAAAAAGGAAACTATTGGAAAAGACAGAAAGAGAAGCGATGAAGAACTTTACCAGGACTTCAACACTGTTTTAACCAAGTTCACCAAACTGTTTAGTGCAGGGTATGGCTGTGAGAGCAACTGAGGCAGCATAGCTGCTGAGAGAAGATCACAAAGATATCATATTCCCCCCTCCATTATATGACTAGTGCCTTCTTTATCTCTCTAGGAAAGCCAAATTTCAATTTTATCTCTTCCAAGCACCCAGCCAGGAGTCTATCAGGAAAATGGGAACTGGAACAAGATGCTAGTTTCAGTTTTCCAAGAAACTCTTCCTAGTTAATGGTCCGTGAGTATCCTCCAACGTCCTCCAGGCTTTCCTGCAGTGCCTCCATTTGTTGCTGATTATTTCCTGGAAACAGAACCCTCAGAAACAGGCTCCAAAAAGCTTCTAAAATAGCCAAGATACAAGACTCCAAGAATTCTGGTTTCTTTCTTATTTGCAACCTTAGCTCACTAGAGAATTCTGGATTGGCTGTTACCAATGAATACCTAAATTGTCACCTAGATGGGTTGGGAAGGTTGTCAGAGAGATTTTGCACCTTCACAAACTCAAAGGGCCTCCCAAGACTTTGAGGGGGGGAGGTGAAATAAGAACCGTATTGTTTCATTTCCCCCCACATTGTTTTGATTGTCCCAAGGTAAAGACACATATTAATCCCCTACCTTCCATACTCTGAAGGTAAGAATGGTGGGAAGAACAAATACCTTGTTCTACAAGTTTCTCCAAACCCCAAGTCCCTTCCGAAACGCTCTATTACTAAACAGTGTCTTTATCGTTGGTTAAGAGATGGAGTTGTGCTTGATTTGATGACAAAATAATTTAAGACATTTCTCTAAAAATTGTTGGGCCAGGGTCTAAAAGTGCTGTTGACAACACTGGAATTGTTTCTTGATGCCTTGGGATGATACAAATAATTCATCCCTAAAAGGTTTCTGGAGCAATTGTCTCTAGGGTCCTGCCCTGTCTGCAAAAGGACTCTGTCTTTTTTCTGTTCCCAGGGCCACCCAGCAGTGAGATGATCCCATCCCCCAGGGAGCTGACTCTTCTTTCCTGAAGAGCTGTGGGCAACAGGGTTTTTTTTTCTGTTTTGGGTTTTGCTTTTTTCATGAGAGTCTTCTGTCCTTAGATTGTTTATTTCTCATACTCACTATTGCTTTGTTAAGTCTGCAAAGGGCCTAGTAGAAAAGGAATGCACACAGGAATTGATTCCTCCAAGGGAAAAATGCAGGGCTCATGAAGTTGTCCTTTCACTGAACTGTAAATCAGCAATGTTCGGAATTGTGCCTCTGTTTTGAAGGCTGGTGCAGGTTAAAACACATATTTAAATTTTACGGGTCTGAGAGGGGCTAATAGAAAAACTGGTACACCACGAAAAGGTTAAGAGCCAAGGGAGAAATACAAATGGTCAATAAACGTGCTTATAAATGCTAAATTGCACAATAATCAAAATTGCAAATTCAAACAATGAGATTCCATTTTTTGTCTATCACACTGGCTATCCCCCTTTTTAAAAAATAATACACAAAATTTATAAAGATAATGCCTATGGGTCATGAAGATGTAGAAAATAGTGGAACGGTGCATGCTCATAGAGTAGAATAAAACTAAAAACTGTTTTTTAAAAAACAACTCTCCGGAGGGTAATTTGACAATTATTTAAAATGATAGTTTTATATAAACTTTTTTAAAAATACAATTTTATTGAAGTACATCACTCATACATGAACATATATAAACAAGAAGTGTATCGTAAAAGTTGTGAACTTACAAAATAAAAATGCACATCATCTTACAGGGCTCCCATACATCACCCCACCACCAACCCCTTGTATTGTTGTGAAACATTTGTTACAACTATGAAAAAAGCATCATCAAAATATTACTACTGATATACAAATGGCCATAAAGCACACAAAAAGATGCTCAACATCATTAGCCAATAGGGAAATACAAATCAAAACCACATTGAGATACTATTTCACATCCACTAAAATGGCTATTATATAAAAAAAAATAATAGCAAGTGTTGGAGAGGATGCAGAGAAATAAGAACACTCATTCATTGTTGGTGAGAATGTAAAATGGTGTAGCCACTATGGAAAGCAGTACTGCAGTTCCACAACGAGTTAAACATAGAATTACAATATGACCTGGCATTCTCACTTCTAGGTATGTACCTGAAAGGATTGAAAGCAGGACTCAAACAGATATTCACACACTGATGTTCACAGCAGCATTATTCACAATAGCCAAAATACAGAAGAAGTCCAAGTGTCCATCAACAGATGAATAGATAAATAAAATGTGGTATATACAAACAATAGAATATTATTTAGCTGTGAAAAAGAATGAAGCTTTGATACATGCGACAAAATGGATTAACCTTGAAGACATCATGTTGTGTGATATAAGCCAGTCACAAAAGGACAAATATTTTATGATCTCACTGACATTAAATACTTAGAATAAGCAAATTTTATAGAATCAGAAGCTAAATACAGGTTACCAAGGGCCAGGGTGAGGGTAGGGAATGGGGAGTTAAGGCTTAATTGGTACAGAATTTCTGTTTGGGGTGATGAAAAAGGTTTGGTAATAGGTGGTGGTGATGGTAGCACAATGCAATTAACATCACTGAATTATATATTTGAATATTATGAAAAGGAGAAAATTTTAGATTTTATATATGTCACTAGAATAAAATTTTTTAAAACCATAAAAAAATATTACCACTAACTATAGTTACTCCACTTCAAATTTGTTGTATTTTTCTCCAACCCACCTAATAATTAACACCCTGTATTAGTATTATATATTTGTTACAGTTCATGAGAGAACATTCTCATATTTGTCCTGTTAACCACAGTCCATCTCCCACCACAGGATTCACTGGGTTATACAGTTCCATGCTTTGTACAATCCATTCAAAGTGTACACTCAGTGGCTCTCATTTTCATCACAGAGTTGTACTGTCATCACCTCAGTCAATTTTAGAAGGTTTTCATTACTCCAAAAGGAAAAATCACATATCCTTTATACCTCCTTATTGTTGTCCCTTAAAATTGCTAGATCTTCTTTGCCATTTATGCAAACATATAACAATATTACTGTTAACTATTGTCCATAAATTACATTAGTTGTGGGCGTAAATGTCAATAGAAAGGAAACTAGAGAATAATCTAGGGAATGTATCACATAGTGATTTCGGTGGTAGATGAAGATTGTGGTTAACAGTATAAATATAAGAGTTCTTCTTTTACAAAGTGTTAAGAATATGGTGATACATGGAAAAATTGACACGAACTTTTTACTCTTGAAATATATCTTATAGGTTACGTGCAGGGAAAATCTTACCTGCCAAGCACTGACATAATAAAGTCCCAGCTTCCACTCTATGGAAGCTGTTTAAGATTTTTTTCTCATAGTACAAGTTCGTGAGTTCTTTAGAGACACCACTTGGCCCACTCCAGGATCTTTTTCCTACCTTTCCATCAGTTCCTAAACTCCCCCAGCTTTCAGCAGGCCCCTGCACACAAACTATCTCTTTCTCCTTGCACACACACCCTCCCCAGGCGGTCTTCTGGCTCAAAGTCCTTTAGGATGGATTGAGACTGTTTTTTTCCCTCTCTCTCTCTCTCATGCAGCCTGAACTAGTATTCAAGAGTCAGACACCATTCGTTCTCTGAGAACAGTTAGCCTTGGTCTTCCACCTTCAGGTGTTTTTCAGGTGAGGTTCTGAGGAAAACGCACACAATTCTAAGCCCGCCTCTCAGGTAGGTACTCAGGTTAGGTTTGCAGCTCCTTGCAAGTCCTGCTCAGTGACGTAGCTAGCACCTCACTCTGGAATGCTCAGGTAATTGGCGCCTACTGCAGCTGAAACACAGACTGTCTGACTCCAGCTCAAGCTCTTGGTACCATGACAGACTTGTCTTAATAAAAGGGCTTTCAAGGAGGGTGAGCTTTACAATGAATCCCCAACCCTGCCCAAGGCGTTCCCTCAGCTCGCTGCTTCCAAGCATGGGGACAGGTGAGGTCCCTTCCTCACCACAAGGGCAAATCCTCCCTAGAGGCAGGGCTGGGCTGAGCCTAGGAGAAAGGTGCGCTCTCCACTAGAGACCTGTGCCAGCCATTCTCCCGACAGCTCCCAACCCTGAGCCTTAGCAGTCCCTGGTCGTCTCTGAATTGGAAATGGCACCTTCCACACGCCTCGCTCTCCTGATAGATGCGAGCAAAGTACAATGTAAACACCAATCATCAGTATGTGTCTATAAAAGTCCTTAGGAACATTGCAGGGAATGAGAAAAAAAACAAAGTGTCTCTCTTTACAGTTTGGGAAAGAAAAAAAAAACCCTTCAAAGCATATGCTTAATCACACTTTTGTACTGGGAGGGGCAAAATGACCTGTAAATCTTTCTTTATGGTTGATGAGAAGCTGACGGATCTTCCCTTTGGAGATGGATGTTTATGACTCTAATGGCTCCGAGAGAGAGCAGGGCTGTACTTTCTGCACCAGCCCTCTGGAAAGCACATCAAAGTGGCTTTAACTGGGACACACCCGCTCAGCTACCCTACCCACACCCTTTTGGATCCTCTTACTCTTTTTGTGGAATCCGCAGTAAGCTCTGCAGCTGACCTGAGAGGTCAGCCTACAAGTGCCTTCCTGTTGAAAACGTGTTCCTCCAGTGCATTTCCATGGGCTCTGAGTCATTATCCTCCAGCCTTGACATCTACACCCCCATTAGTTGAAAGAGCTTTACTATTTCTGCCACTCCGAATACAAAGGCAGCAGGGTTTTTTGTTGTTGTTTAGATTTGTTTTCAGTTTTTAAAAATAAAAATCCATGTTGCACTTTTTTCTTATTACAAAAAGCAATACGTGCCTGTCGTAAAAATATTCAAACAACGCATTATTGTACCAAACAAAGAATAAACAGAGTGAACATGTTGGAATACATCTTTCCAGACTTTTCTCTAGGCAGAGATATATCCATTTGGTGTCACAAAAGGAGATCACACTGAACATCCTGTAAATGAACTTGCCTTCTGCATTTGGCACTGTGTTGAGAACATTTTTCCATGTCATTAAAGATTCTACACTTTTTTTTTTTTTTAATTTTGCAATATGAACAAAGTTTGGTAGTTTTTATCTGAGTATAAAAGCAATTCACATGTAAAATTTCATACCCTTTGCTCTGGCCATTGCCCTCCTGGGGGCGTGATTTGCCTGTGGAAATACTATGGGTTGGCCAGAAGAATGCATGCTTGAGTTTTTTTCCATTTGCAAAACTGAGATATTGCTAATATTCTCTCTAACCAACTCCTAGGAATTATGACTATAACTGGTCTGGAGAGTTCGTAACACAGATATTCTCCCGCTTCTCTCATGTCTTCAAGTCCTTAGAAGAGGCCGCAGTCATTCCCTTCCCAGCCCCCACCTCCATGTTGGAAGCGATACTGATTATCATCCTTCCTGGGAATCTGCCTCCCCGTGAATCATACAAAGCACAAATCCCAGGCGCAGAAGCCTTGGAAGAAAAGGGTCAGCCTGACTCCCCCACCCAACCCAGGGAGCTCTTGCGTCTACCCTGCCAACTCCCACCATCACTGCTGTTTTTGTTTCTCACCATGGGCTTTTGGCACTCCAGGGGCCAATAGATGCCATAGCCAACTGGTGCCGATCCCCAGGCCTGCTTCAGCTCCCAGTAGGCCAGCGCCTGCCCTGTGAGGATGTCTCCACTGGCAACCACAGCTCCCTGCACACCTCCTTCGTTCAGTGTCCAAGTCCTCCGTCCTTTCAATCCTGTAGAGAGCCATGCCTCCCCCTGCTCTAGCCAGGGGAACAGGGTCAGAAATGGGTGCAGAATTCCATCACTTGAGATCCATAACCATCATGTATTCCACTTTCTTCCCTTTTCTATTCTCAAAATACGAAAGAATTCTCTACTCGCCTTCTGTTCAATAGGTCAGTGAGGAGTGACTGAAGGCCTCAGACCCTTAACACAAAGCTCCCACAAGCAGCTTCTCCTCTCTGACCCTGGAACATGAACCACACCGGCTTTTCAAAACAACATGCTCACATCTAAGGAGAGGCCAGATCTCCAAGAGACCAAAAAAGAAGAAAATACTCCTTACTCGTATAATTTCCCCATCTCACCTTTCACTCTCCGACTCAAAGACCAGCAAGGGAACAGGGTAATGTTTCTTGCTAAAGCATTGAAAAACAAAGCCCCGGCTATATCTTAAGTGCGCCATCCTGCTACACAGAAAAATTCATCTTCAATGGATCACTCGCGATCTCTGAATTAACAATTATTGGTTGTGTTTAGAGATACAACCTGGGGCTGTGAAAAACCCACGAACTGGGGTCAGAAAACTCAAGTGGTTCTTTCCCTGCCACTTACCAACTGTATGACTCTGAGCAAAACATTTAAACTCTCTGAAACTAAATTTCTCTCTGCCGGAGATCGGACTTGCCAGTGGAAACTTAATCCTCAAAACCCGTTAGCCAAGAGTCCCTATTTCTCTGGACAATATGTAAAGGTTCACTGCCAACATTAGCCAGGGAAACCTATCTTTTTCTGTGCATTTTTATTTTATAATTGTTAAAAAGAGACTTAAAATAGTTCAACTATTTGTTCAATAATGTAGGGATAATTAAGGAAGCCTAGCTGGACAACAGTTGATATAATTTACTAATATCAGACTTTGAGCAAGCCATCTAGCCTCTCTCAGACTCATCTCCTCAACTATAATAAGAGCTAACAGTTTCTATAGACCAGGCAGTAGTTTAAAGGTTTACACATATTAATTCATTTAAAGTTCACAACTAAAACTTCATAAGATAGGTACTTTTATCATCATCATTATCCTTACAGGTGAGGAAACTGGGATGAAAGAGGTTAAATGACTTTCCCAAGGTCACACAGCTAAGAGGCGGCAGAGCCACAATTTAAAACCTGGCATTCTGGGTCCAGAGTCTGTATTCTTCAACATATTCTCACTTTGCTAACAAGAGATGATGAATTAGGACTATCTCAGAGGATTGTTGAAAGGATTAAATATATACAAGACACTGTATGTGACACACACAAGCCCTCAATATATGTGAGACAGTATTACGAATAGCATATTCAAAATGAATTTCATAAAGAAGTGTGCTGATAGTTGAAAAGTATAAAAACAGTGGCAACATAGAAACCCAACTATGACACAATGCATAGTGAATTAAAGTAAAATATAAAATAGTATTGTTTTGGTTATGCCTAAATTAGGCTCACATTTTGAAAGTGTATCAGTTCGTTATTGCCGCATAACAAACAATAAATACTTATTTCAAATATATCTACTAGTCAGCTACAGCTATAGATTTAGACTGGGATTTGCTTCAAGCTGCAAGTACAGCTGGGCTTGTCTCCTCGATGCAGTTTGGACTCGGGTCTGCTCCATGCATGTTCATCCTGGGGTCCAGACTGAAGGGACAGCAGCTAGCTGGCGAAGCTCTTCTCCTGGCAATGGCAGTGGTGCAAGAGGGCAAGCTCAACTGCACAAGTGCACGTCAAGCCTCTACTCACATCATGTTGGCTAACATCCCATTGGTCAAAGCAAGTTACATGGTGAAACCCAACATCAATTGAGCAGGGATATAGACTTTTCCCATGGAAGTAGAAGCAAGAGAGTAAATATTTTTGAATAACATACTGTAAGAAGGACCAGAAAGAAATAGAGGAAATTGAGAAGGATGATTAGCTTGGTGAGGTCATGAGCAAGTATTAATTCTTCCTTTCTTTCCCAAATTATGTCTTTATTATTTTATTATTTTTAAGATCAAAGGAAGAAAACCAAGGGAAACTCCAAGAATCAGCCATGAAAGAAAGGCCTAAAGGAATAAAGGAAGAACTAACACTAAGGAACTGTATTAGTCAGGGACTTCCAGAGACAGAATTGACAGGAGATATCTGTAAATAGTATGAGATTTTATAAATTGTCCCATGTGACCATGGGGATGCACAAGTCCAAATTCCATAGGGAAGGCTGCAAGCCAGGGATTCCAATGAAGGTCCTCAATGAGTTTCCCAGGAGATGCTGGCTATCTGAAGTAGAGATGGGAATTCTCTCTGTGAATTCTGAAATCACTTCTCCTTTTAAGGCCTTCAACTGATTGGATGAGACGTCACTCGTTGTTAATGGCAATCTCCTCAGTTGACTGTAGATGTAATCAGCTATATATGCAATTGACTCACTGATGATTGAAGTCCATGAGATGCCCTTGTATTACAATTAGCCCAGTGCTTGCTTGACCAAACAAGCACCATTATCTGGCCAAGTTGACACATTAGCCTAATGATCACAGTAACTTTGCTCACTCATTCAACAAACATTTGCTCCACCCTTGCTATGCTCCAAGTGTAGCTATAGAGTTGGTAAATCAAGGTCCTTGTCCTCAAGCAGCTCAAGGTCTATCTGACAAGTGGTAATGATTAACATGATAACTATAACACAGTCATTTACTGAGTGCATACCATATCCCAGGTGCTAGGTTATGCCATTAACCTAATATAATCTCATGTAACCTCAAAACTTCTTCCCTTAATAACCCCATTTTATACAGTGGAAACTGAAGCAGAGAGAGGTATATAATTTACTGCAGGCCACACAGCTAGCAAGTGGTAAAGCTAGAATTCCAACCAGAGAGTCCAGCTTCGGACCCTGTACTCTTAAGCACTCCATTCCCCATTCATACATATTCCCCAATGCCATCCCACTCCCATTCTTTCAATAGCAAACCTTCTCCTAATCCTTGAATTACTGACACAAAGTGTCACTCCCCAGGGAGGGTTTGCAGACACAAACTACCTCTGTCAAATGCACAGAACCACAAATTACATCTCACAGGCAGTGTAGGCCAAGGGTGCCAGCCCTAAGTAAAGACACAGGCTTTTTTAGAAAGCCTGGAGAAGGATGCAGGGTGACCCAACAATACCCATTTTCGAAGTTGATGGAGGCTGAGTAAATCCACTGTGAGAGTGGTGACTAGCTTTTCTCCCCTTCAAATGGAAAAAGTAAAGGCGACGGGCTGGTGCTACAGTATCAGGGAATTAGGTTAGGCAAAAGCCAACATTTCCAGGCAACAGGGATATTTTGCATGGAAAGAGACCACCAATGGGAGTCTGCCAACTCCTTTTACAGAGGTGTTTACATCAAGGAGTGTGGGCCAGGTACAGATGGATAAGATAATCTCTCAAAATACCCTTAGACACCTAGAATTTGGTGACCATTCGACTCAGGTTATTTTTCTAGCTCAATTTTCTTGAGGCAGCTTCTAGAACATGCCAAGCAACAGAAGTTGAGTAAAACCCCAAAGCCCATTCAGACCACCAAATGATTTCTTCCCTCCTGGCTTCCTAACCCTGCTCAGTCCACCCTGGAACCTGCTCTTTTGTAGCCTTAATCTATGGTAGCAGTTAAGAACCATCTAACACCCTACCTGCTACCCCTACACCCTGGAAAGACAAAATAAAACCTACACTTGAGATATATAAACACTGGCATTGAATTCAATTCTTTTAAATACAATTTTAATACCCATTCCTCAATGGTTGAGTCTGAGAATGCAAATAAAAACCAACACTCAACAAAGAGGCTGTTTTGATTAATGAAGTGGGAAAAAGCGTACTTTTTGTAAGTATCCGATTCACCCCTTCAGAAATGACCTGACATGTGACTGATGCAAGGAAGGGCTAAACTGAAGCTGCGGACAGCCGTTAGACAGAAAACCCACTAGGGTGGCTGCCAGCAATTCCATTTCCTTATAAATAATAGCCAGTCATATTAAGTACAATAATAGGAAAATCCGAGTCCTAACTCTCCCATTAAATCTGGGTCACTGTTAACCTGAGAAGGCTTTGGGTAACAGCCATCTCCCAGAAAACACCATTCACCTGGTGATTGCCATTCGATTAACAATGTGGAGGGGCTGATGAAAATCCCATTTAGCAGTGACCAGTGGGTTCCCAGCTATATTAGCCCTCACATTACCCACAGGAAGAAAATTAAGAGATTAAAGAGGTAATGATTTTAATAGTTTTTAAATGTTTCCCCTTGATATGGGTTTAGCATGGGTATGGGCTGGTTTCCAGCCACTTCCCCAGCCTCTGCTCTGTTTTCACATCAAGACCTCAGCAAAGTGCTGATGTTTGTGGCAGTCCTGTGACCCCACTGGACCCCCCCCCCCCCCCACACACACACACACACACACAATGCTCTGGTTTTCTTCTCTCATCATGTGGGAAACCAGGGACAATTTCACAAAGGTGGGAAAGGAACATTCTGGAAGTGCCAGAAGGGGAAAGAGAAGTTCCCCAGAAAAGGCTGCAGGGGACAGAGGCTTCCAAGGGTGCCAGGTTTCAGTAGTCAGCAGGCCCTGCACATGCCCTCTCTCTCATCTCCCAGTCTTGTTTTACTGCTTCTTCATCCCTTCTTCCTTTATAATCTTATCATAACTCCTGTCAAGATGTGCCCTCAAAATCAATACTTGAGAAGGTGATGCTTTAAAGACCGTGATCTGGGCCTCCTGCTCGAGTAGAAGATGGAGGCCATATTCCGTGAACAGTTTAAGGACTTTGTTTCCCAAAGGAATGGTGTCACAGAGAGTGCAAGAGGAAAAATGGCAGGAGGTGGGGAGGCAAGGGGGCAGTGTTGAGAGGAGAAGGAAGCTCGGAGCCTGTGCCGATGAGACTGCGCAAAGGGAACAAAAACAAAAGCAGGGTGGGGGAGTGGGGGTTGCAGTCTAGTTGTGTGGCAGGCCTGGTCTGACAGGAGGAAGATTCATGCCACTCTGAAGAATTCAGGAGTCGGGGTAGGGGAAAGGGAGGGATGGATGGGCTGCAGCTAGACCACCAGGCTTCTCCGGGAAATGGCCTTCTCGGTGGAATCTGAATTTGGGAACCCAGAATCTTTCTACCTGACTGAAGGAAGGATAAGCCCTTCTTTGGGAACCATCCTGGATTCCTAGTAACCCAGGGGGTAGCAATAGGGCTATCCTTCCCTAGAGGGCTCTCTCCAAGACCCCTCTAGAAAAGCAAATGGAAATGCATGGTAAGGGTTAGTTACGCGTAAGCTCAGCCTTTCAGATGGGGAACAAAACTTCTAACAAATCTGACCCCATGGAGGTCTCCAAAACTCTGCAAGAAACCGGAATAGACTGCACTGCCCACGGCACCAGCTGCAGGTGAACTCAGGTGAAATCAGGCTAGGCAGAGGGTGCCAAGCCAGTATGGCCTTGCTCAAGAGGGGAGCTAAGCTTGGGAGCCAGTGCCTAGGGACGCCCAGCCTTGTAAAGGAGCTGGGGTTGGCAGCTCACCATGGATGGCAGCCTGTTTGCTGTAGGCAAGCATTTTTTTCTGCAGTTTATTTCTGTCTCTGGCCTTGGCTTGTTTTTCCCATGGCCTCTCCTTGGCTCATAGCATTTCTTCCCTGGCTTATTAAAAACAGAGATAAATCACCTAATAAATCTTTTAAGTTTTTTTTCTTTCAAACTTCTTCAACAATTGCCAAAGTCACAAAGTTGCATCTTTCCCACAGCAGGAGGCTAACAAAATAGCTAAATAGCTGGTGTGTTCATAGAAATGGATATATCAAGGAAACAAAGGGAAATCTTTAATTATTCAGAAGCCTCCCACTCCTGGTACTAAATTTACTGCTTCCATTCGATTTAAAGAGGCAAAGCAACACCTGAGCAGTTAGGAAGCTGCGACTACACACTTCGTGACATGAAGGCAGGCCTGCCTTGTAAAGACGCGTATAAATAAATTCTTTCCTTGTTGGTTGGGCAGATGTTGGGAGTGCCCCTAGCATTTAATATTTAAAGTTTATATTAACACACCCACACACCCCTTGCTCTCAGTGTTCCTACAATCTCTTAAAATCATTGAATCACAGAATTTTGACATTTGAAAGGAACTCGGGCCTTCTCTAATATAACTCCTCATTTTCATGGGCTGTCAGGATTAAGGTTATTAAAGAATATCTAGTCAGACACCACTTTCCTCCCATCAACTGTTTTATAATTTACACACAAATTAACTTAGCACCCCGATAATATTTTATACCTTCCTCCATTAGTACATAGTAATGCAGTTATTTCTTTTTAAAAAGTTTAAACCTTTATTTACTATTTGAATAGGTAGTATGTTCAAATGATTGGTAATTTGAAAGATTATATACCCCCATCCTTCAGTCACCCAGAGACAACTAATGCTAACAATTACTTGAGCATCTTTCCTGAGCTATTCTATGTGTATGTACATAAATGCATTCTTTCCTCAACTCCCCCCAGTTTTGAATACAAAAGTACTTTTACATGGCTCTATTCCTGCACCTTAATATATTTAGAGATCTTTCGGTATCCAGCTTCCTCATTCTTTTAGACAACTCCATGGTATTCCATTATGAGGATGCACCACAATTTGGGGACATTTCCGTTGCTTCCAGTCTTTTTTTATTACAAATAATGTTGCAAGGAATAACCTTGTACTTAAAATATTTTGTACATTCCTTAAGATAAACTCCCAGAAGTGGAATTGCTAGGTCAGAGGGTATATGCATTTGCAATTTTGATACATATTACCAAATTTTCTCCATTAATTTCTCCTCTTTATATGAGAGTGTCTGCTTCTCTACAGCATCACCGACAATGTTATCAAATGTTTTATCTTTACTATAATTACTTATTCATATGTTTTTCTCCCCAGCCCCAACCCGTCATTAGAATGTGAACTCTTCAAGGTTCCCCAGAACCTAGCATGATATCTGGTATATAATATATTCTTAATAAATATTTGATAAATACACGAATGAATGATTGAATGAATGAATGAATGATAGGGTTCTTTAAATCAGATCTCTAAAACATGGTGCTCTCATTTTTCCATTTTGTGAGTGTGGGTATGTTGTATTGCATTTTTTAAATGTGTGGTCCACTTGTAAGCATACTTCCAAATTTTTACCAATTCTTTAACCCAGAAAATGCATTCTATCCATCTATCCATCTTCTTGTACAGACTATTGCTATTGGGGGTTGAACCACTGAAATATTCTCTTTCACAAGCATCTTGTTTCAAAAAATATCTGGTGGTGACTGCCTCGTTAAAGCAAAAAGTGGAATAAATATATGCATCTGGCAAACCCCAATCCACACATAACCCTCTCTCTCCCCCTTCTCTCTTTCTCTCTTATACACACAACACACATGCGCGCACACACACACACACACAGAGCTACAGAGCTAAGGCTCTCTGACCCCATTATCTGGGACCTGGAAACCAGTTACCTTTGCCAGCGTATCCATGACCCGCAGGCTGAGTGCCCATTTCCAGAGGCAATGGAACTATGGTATGCTCGGCCCAGGTGCACCTTGATGGATGTAGATTGGCTTTTTCACAGGCTGGGCTCTCCAAGAAGCAGATTCTGACATGAAGATGAGCCTGCAGGTCATTTATTGGGGCATGTGCTTGGGGTCAGTCCCAGAGAAAGTAAAAGGCAGGAAACAAGATTGAGCAGGGGAAGAGATCTGGCTGCAATGCAATCTCGATGAAGGCCTCATCCACTTCCATGGGGAGTTCTAGAGCTGGAATGGCCATTCAGATATGTCTCAAGTAGGGATGAAGAAGCCAGGCTTTTAGCCTCCTATATTGATCAGTTATTAGATGTAGGCTTCTCCTGGAAAGACGGCATGCCCTTGGGCAAGGTGGTCCTCTTCTGCTGAGGCAATTTCAGAAGAAGGATGAGAGCTAGAGACCGTCTCCCAACATCGCCTCTAGCAGTTGGGGGAATAGGTGCTTTATTGCTAAAGTGGGATCCTGGTCACACAAATTTGTCTGAAAGGACAGGTTTTTTTCCCCAGGCTCTGCCAAATACTACCCCTAACCATTCTACATTCCATTAGTGACAGACAATGGCAGTATTTTAAAATGTTAACCCTAGAATGGCAAAGGCTGCACATTTTCCTCTCACGCATCCTTTAGGCTCCAGGTAGACCACTCTCCCTGCTTCTACTGCACACCTGGCTAGCAAAGACATTAATATTGAAAGCAGTGGTTAAGCTATAGGCAATTTTATATATAGGGATCGAGCCCCAAACTGCAGCTACAATTTTAAAGTGATAGTCATGCCCAAAGCAAAAGAAATGCCATGTGTGTGGGGAAAATGCCAACATGATATTCATTATCACCATCATTTGGTTCTGAGAGTGAAAGAAATTGTCCCATGGTTGTCCAAGAGTTTTCCAAAACAAAATCTCCCATAATGTCAGACTGCCTGGCTTTGATTCTTGGCTAATTGTAATGTCCAAGCATGGGAAGACTCTACCAAAGGAAAAGTGTGTGGGAAAATGCCCAGGAGATGGAACCCTAATCAACTTGGATTTTCAAGTAGCAGATGCCAGAAGGTGGCTTTCAGAATTATTTTTTGTTTTATTTTGATGCTGTTGATGTTGTTGAGTCAACATGTGGTCTGGAGTTTTCAGATCTGGGTAAGCTGAGCATAAATGCCATACACACCCACAGGAAGCCCAGAGCCCTCGCCATGGTTTCTGAGAAGAGGATTTAAGTACTCATAGTCAACTGTGTCTTCCTCTGTTGATGGATTATTTCACAGTTCTTGACTACTTTAACCATCCACACACTTCTCCAGCTGACCACACTTCCTTCTATTCCAGGGATCAGCAATTTTTTTTTTCCTGTAAAAGGCAAGATATTAAATATTTTAAGATTTGTGGACCATAAGATAAATGTTGCAACTACTCTGCCATTCTAGCATAAAAGAAGTCACAGATACAACATCTATTGCCCATTGATTTTTGACAAGGGTATCAAGTGTGGGGGAAATAATAATCTCTTCAACAAATAGTGCTGGAAAAATTAGATATCCACATGCAAAAAAGTGAAAGTGGACCTCTACTTCCCACCACAGAAAAACATTAACTCAAAATGGATCAATGACAAATATACAAGCAAAAACTATAAAACTCTAAGAAGAAAACATATAGATGATCTTCAGGACTTTTTATTAGGCAATGAAATTTTAGACTTTACACCAAAAACACAGGTAACAAAAGAAAAATTAAATTGTACTTCATCAAATTTTAAAAATTTGTGCATCTAATATTATCAAGAAAGTGAAAAGACAACCAACAGAATGGGAAAAAATATTTGGAAACCACATATCTGGTAACTTGCTACCACAAGGATGAAACTTGAAAATATCATGCTGGGTGTTATGTTAGATATAAAAGAACAGATGTATGATTCCATTTCCATGGAATACCTAGAAAGCGCAAAGCCATAGTGATAGAAAGTAAAGTGCAGGTTACCGGGGGAGGGAGGATGGGGAATTTGGAGCTAGTGCGTAATGGGTACAGGGTTTCTGTTTGAGGTAATGGAAAAGTTTTAGTAATGGCAAGTAGTAAGGGCAGCACGATATTGTCAGTGCTATTAATCCCACGAATGGTATGCTTGGGAGTGGTTGTGATGGGAAAGTGTATGTTATGGAGATGTGTCCATAATTAAAAAAAAAAAAAAAAGACAAAGACAAAGACTAAAGAGACAATGACAACTAAATGCAATACTCAATCCTGGCTTGGATCTAATAATGGAGGAGAAAATGCCCAAAAGGACATTGCTGGGACAATTGAAAAAATTGGAATATAGATTGTATGTTTTATAGTAATTTGAAAGTTATTGACTTTGATGACTGTGTTCAATGTAGTTACATAATAAGTGAACATCCTTGTTCTTAGGAAACATACATGTAAGTATAAAGTGTTCAAGGAGCATGATATATGCAACCTACTTCAAATGTTCAGAAAGTGATGATGGATATAGATAGATGATAGAGATGATAGATGATACACAGAGAGATGATAGAATGATGTAACAAATGGGGCAAAACGCTAAAACTCAGTAAATCTGGGTATCTGGGTAGGTGGTTGTTTTAGTTTGCTAAAGGCTGCCAAGGCAAAATACTAGAAATGTGGTGGCTTTTATAATGGGGATTTATTACCTTATAAGCTTACAGTTCTGAGTCTGTGAAAATGTCCACATTATGGCATCATCAGGAGATGCTTTTTCCTTGAGCAGTAGCTGTGGGCGATCAGGCACACGATGGCATCTGCTCATCTCACCCTTCTCCTCTGGGCCTCATTGCTTTCAGCTTCTGGCTTCAGTGGCTTCCTTTCAGCTTCAGGCTCCTAGGGCCTTTCTTTTAGCTTTTGGGGTTTTCTCTCTGAGCAACTGTATCTCTCTGATGCCCCCTCTCTCCATATTCATCCAGTAATAGGATTAAGACACACCCTGGGTCATGTCTTATTGAAGTAATCTAATCAAGGGATCCCATCTACTATGGGTTCACATGCGCAGGAATGGCCCAGTTTCAAAAACATGACTTTTTGGGGGTCCACAAAAGACTCAAACTACCACACAGGTATTTTAGAGTTCTCTGTATTGGTTTGTTTTTGGTTTTTTATTTTTCAGTTAAGCCAGTAAAAAGAATTTTATGAGAAATGGGGGAAAAGAACAGAGCTTGCTGAGAAATGGGAGAGGAGGATGGAAATACACACCGAGATTTGATGCGGGTTCCTCTAGGCAGAGAGAGCAAGATTCAGCTTGTATGGTTACTTTTTAAGCTATTAATTATTCCTCCCCTTGCTAATGCTAAGGGGAGGAGCCCCAGCTGTAATTGATTACCCCAGCAATGGTGGGGACCAATGGTGAGGCCTTTTGTTTTGGGTTATCTGGGACCAATGGGGAGGTGTGTTTGGAATTATCCGGGGCCAAAACTGGAACCTCAAGGTCAAGGTCAAGGTCTTAGCAGGGTCTTGTGGCCATATTGTCTGTCAGCCATGTTGTCTGTCAGCCACGTTGTGGTTTGTCTTCTCCTCATTTTCCTTTACTAACCTGCCTTATCTACACCCTCAGAGAGAGAGCTCACACCCTTTATTATTTTTTTTTTTTAAGCTGGACCAGTAAAAAGAATTTATTGGGAAATGGGGGAAAAGAACAGAGCTTGCTGAGAAATGGGAAAGAAGGACAGAAATATGCACTGAGATTTGGTGCAGGCTCCTCTAGGCAGAGACAGCAAGTTTTGGCTTATGTGGTCACCTTTTAAACTATTAATTAGTCCTCCACTTGCTAATGCTAAGGGGAGGGTCCCCAGCTGTCATTGGTTACCCCACCAATGGTGGAGGCCAATAGTGAGGCCTGTTTGTATATACAGGGTCTCCCCTCAGCCCCGGAAAGAGTCCCAACTGGGACCTAAAGGTCAAGATCAAGGTCTTTGCAGGGTCTCAAGGTCATTTTGTCTGTCGGCCACGTTGTCTATTGGCCATGTTGTCTGCCATGCCACCCACCTTCCCCCTTTCACTATACTAACCTGTCTCAACTCCCTCCTCAGAGACACCTTTATTCTTAAGGGGGTGCTGAGGGGCAATGGTCATTCTTCTGTAGTTACTTCCTGTTAGGGCAGTAGTCCCTACCTGACAGGGTGTAAACCTCTTTGGCTATTTGTATTAGTCAGCCAAAGGGGTGCTCATGCAAAGTACCAGAAATCTGTTTGGTTTTATAAAGGGTATTTATTTGAGGTAGAAGCTTACATTTACTAGGCCATAAAGTGTAAATTACTTACCTCACCAAAGTCTGTTGCCACGTGTTTGAGCAAGATGGCTGCCAATGTCTGCAAGGGTTCAGGCTTCCTCTTTCTCTTAAGGCTCTGTGGTCCCAGCTTCTTCCAATATCAGCTGTAGGCTGGTATAAGTCTCATCTCTCTCCCAGGGCTCATTTCTCTCTGGGCTCAGCTGTTCTGCTATTCTCCACAAGGCCAGCTGTAGACTATCAGGTGAATGGCTTGTCTCTCTTCCAGGGGCCTCTACCATGTCTAATGGAGCTTTCTCTCTTTGCTCACGTATCTGTTTCTCTGTGTATTTCCTTCCCAGGGTTCCAGTATCCAAAATACTAACTCCCTCCTCTGCCCTGTCATTTCCTCTGTGGGCGGGGACTCGATGTCCTACTGATGTGGCCCAATCAAAGCCTTAATCATTATTTAATAAAGTAAAAGTGAAACCTCTGTATCCAATCCAATCTAATATGCCCAGAGGAACAGACCAGTTCACAAACAGTCCATTATCTATTTTTGGAATTCATAAACAATATCAAACTGCTACACTATTCTATTGAGGTTGAGGGAAGACGGGTCCGGCACCCTGGTTGGAACTGGATGAAATCCTTGCATGACTAATAAGGCATTGATTCTGCAAGAAACAAACTTAATTAGAATTTTGAAGATACATGGCCCTACTAAAATGATAAAGAAGATGGTAGAAAGCAGGCCCAAAAAGGGGGCCAGCCATGACATACTGGACCACAAGAATGAGAAAGGCCAGATGCCTTCACAGGCTGCATCCTCCCAATGTTGATGGGAAAAAGCATTCTTCCTTGAGTTCTTTTATGCTATCAATTAACTCTAGGGAGAGGTCGTGGTAGACCTGCTGGGTTTGGGTATAAACTGCCAACCCCAGTTCCCAAAGCAGTGGTTGTGCTTAGGACAGCTAGGAGAGGTATGAAGAGAAGCACTACCCTAGCCATAAATTCACAAAGACAGTATAGGCAACAATAAGACAAGCATATGGCAAACAAAATAAAGACAGTACTTAAGAGAACCATTCCTTTATCTTATAGGCATGTTCATTAACTACTTAGAAAATGAATTAAGTTTACCAGGAGTTTTAACATATCCCTCTGCATATGATCTAGAATAGGAAAGATATCATCAAAATCATCAGGCATACAGGTACAGTACTTAATACTAATCAAGGCACAAGTTCCTCTTTGAGCTGCAATTAATAGATCTAAGTTCCATGTTTGCAATACTTTACATGTTATCTCTCCATGGGAGCAGGCCATAACGCCAGTTGTGTTTGTTTAGGTTCTGCTTACATCACTCTGGAAATTGTTGCTCCACTTGGTATGTCCTTCACACAGCCAGCATGCTGCAGCACAGTCGATCCTAGAGAGAGACCAGAAAGGTAAAGCTCTAGGGTTTCACCAGCCTGGTGCATAGCACCCGTTGGTATTATGAAACAGAGCCAGTCTGGAGGCAAAGTCCATTGTACATGTGGCCATATCGAGCCATTGCCAGCTGCTGCAGGAGTCTGAAACTGCAACATTCTCTCTATGCACCTCAGGAGCATAACCAGAGATGTAGGAGATACCTTTACTGTTTTAGAGGTCAGTGACCAACCTGGCCAATAACTCAAATGGAGAAGCACCATGCAAGGTATTTGGGCCTGGCTTGAATGCACAAGAGAGTTTGACAACACCAAAGTCTATCTCTTAATCTTTATATACTTTCTAAATATTTCCAATGCAGTTTATAATGTATCAAATGAACTTAACTTTTTAGTACTTTGATTTTTACTTCTATACCTTTACAGGTATTTTACTTTTGCAGTACAGAAAAAACTACTTTCTCAATTATTTTATGAAAACTGAAGATTCCCAATGAAATCAAGATTATCTTTCCTTAACCACCACTTTAATATGCAGATTGAGGTGGCCTCTGATAGGTTTCCCTTTATGAAGTTACTTTTTGTTATTAATTTCAATTTAGGTTTCTAATTAATAATGGCCTCCTGGAATTAGCCATTTACATGCTTTAGTTTAGCAGATGCTTTTACAAACTTCTTATAATTAACTAGAAGTTACTTTAAACGTTAAATTACAATTAGTAACCAATGAAATTTACTTTATCCATTTAAGAGAGGACAGATCTACATTTCCTTCTTTAACTTAATTTCATTAGACATGAACTTACAACTTTCATCATCATAAAGATTTAATACATATAATGTTAATTTATTTACTTGGTATTCTATAAACCTAGGGAGATAACACCCAAGCTAAATAAAATTGAAACCATTACAGTTTGTGCAAGGAATGTTCTTTTTCCTTCCTTTACAGAAGGCTAAAACCTCTTTTCTTTAATAAAATTCTAAAACTACAAATAATCCTAAAAGCCTACCATTAGGTTCTGGAGTAAATTATAATTGTTTAATTTGCTTTAAAAGATCTTTCCATAGCTTTCTAGGACTTATCCTTTACTTATTGAAATTTGGTAATAGGATTATTAAACACCCTTATTTTAAGGCTGTTAAAATGTTTAAATTGGGGGATTACAGGGCAAACTATGATTCTTAATTTCCCAGCCTAGAAGACAGAGTTTTAATTTGCCACACCTAGCCCCACCTTCGTGGCTCTTGCACAGAGAAGGCCTGGGGGCTGGGTAGTTCGAAGAGCTTAGGAAAATCTTTTTCCCTTTTTCAATAGTTTCTATATTCAGATTTCTATACGACCTTTCCATCTTGCTTGGCCTAATTTGGGCTCCAGGAATATTCATTCACATATATAAGTGCATATTTAATTTTCTAATTTGAATAGAGCTCTTTTAAGAATTTTCATTTGTTAACTTGATATTAACATCCCAATGTATGAAAATATAGCAAATAGGCAGTCACAGAGATAGACATAAAAACACAACTGGCTAAAGTTACTTATAACTTTTACTCTTTTACAAAATAAGTTTAACTGTAAAATAACATTTAAAAGATTTCTCTGAAGGCTAGTTCTAATGACTGTAATTTGTACTGTGACCATGCAGTTTTGTATTCCTTTTAACTATTGACTTATAACCAAATTGTCCCCAATGCTTTAAAATAAAATTTAGAACATTTTCCTTTACTTCGGAGCTTTGCTTATTTCCCATTTTGACTTTGACAGACCTTGGAGGAGAAACACTAATTCTAGTATATACTCACTGTCATTGAAGCCTCAGGGAATTGCTGTTTTTAGGAACCTCAGCACTCAATGTAGGAGCCCACAACCACACCCCAGACCTTGGAGATAACAGGACTCTGGTAGCTGCTGGACTGGAAGAGTGGGCATTCAACCCTGAGGGTTGAGAATTCCACCAAGGAGCAATTTAGTCCACACTTGGAGTCAAGAGAGAAAGCAGGGTTATTGGCACCTGTGGAAGGACAGGAGACAGGGGTGTCTCAAGTTTGCTTTCCCCTGAGCCATAGGGGGAAGAAGTTGTCATGAAATAACCATAAACAAAGGCAAGGGGTGAGGCTAGACCTGAAGCAACCATAATAAACTCTGGCAAACTCAGTTTACAATTACTATCACAATAGCTGAAGCCTAAGCGTGAGGTGAAGCTAGTGAGCTAAAGCAAGGGTGTGGCTAGACCCTGGAGTAACCATAAAAAAGGTAAACTCAGTTTAGAATTATCATCCCAATAGCTGAAGTCTAATGGGCAAGGTGAAGCTAGTCACAAAATAACCATAATCAAATGTAAGTTTAGTTTATAATTACCATTACTATAGCAAGCACACACAAGGGTGTGGTTAGACCCGAAATAACCATAAACAAAGGTAAATTAGTCTAAGATCACCATCACTGCAGTAGGTTCTAGGCTAAATCCAGCCAGTTATAGCAATTTCAGATATTATCTTTCCCGTTTTATAATATAAAAGCATTTATATAATGATCTTAACTCTTACAGTTTCTAGTAAGTTATGACTTTAAAACAAATTGGGACTTTCGTTTATTAACCAAGCAACGAAAACAATTTTATTAGTGACAACTTTGCCAAGTTTTCCTGCTTTTCTAGCAGCTGAACTAATTCCATGTGATTTCTTTTATACATCAAATTCAATTGCAAGACAGTATTTACATTTAAAGACTCATTTTTAGGGTACCTTTCACCATTATCCAATTTGTACCAGGCGAAGCCCAAATCTGATTTACGAGTTCCTAGGCACGAGCAGACTAACAAAGTTAAAGCAAGCACAGATTGGAACAGAAGAGAGGATTTTACATACTTAGCTTAGCTTAGCTTAGCTTAGAGAAAGACCTACCTTTAGAATCACCTAGACAAAAAGCTCTCAGTGTCTGTCCACAGCAGAAACCTCATTTAGGACCCTCCAGCTTCGTTCCTCCAGGAAACTCCCTGGGCAGCTGCTTAGTATGGAGTTAAGAGGTCCAGAGAAGGGCTGCCCCTGACAAGACACGAATTGGGACTGCTCTGGAAGCTGTATCCCACTAGTCCACTAGTTAAGTCGCGGCAAGGGATAAAGCCCTGTGAGGGCTTTTTTTTTTGCTGGAAGGATTGGAGTGTTGCAAGGGAATAGGGAGGGAGCTTTTAATCTTAATTGATGGCATATGAGGAGGTTCTTTATTCTACAAGGGAGAGGTTTAGTAACTGGCCTAGATCTTATTTCCCCATCCACTCCCCTCCCGAGGCACTACCAAGGTTAGAGAGGTCATGAGTGCAGGCTAGGACTGAGTAATTGGCTCCCATGTTAATTAAGAAATTAACACTCTTACCTGCCACCTCAAGAGACACCTGAGGCCTCCTGGTTGATGGTTCACAGGTGGCTTCAAGCCCCATCCATCAAGGCCACAGCGGTCAGCGGTCAGCGAGGTGAGACAGCTTGCAGCCAGGTTCCTACTGACGTGGAGCTTGGATTCAGGTAGCCCTGAAGTGACCAGTGCCTTTAACAGTGGCAGTTAAAGGCAAGCCTGTCCTAGCCCTGTGCCCACCCCTCCTTACCTTCTCCATCTTGGCGGCGTGGTCTCGATTATTGGAAATTGAGAAGGCTGTTTCTAAAAGGGGATTAATGGAATTTTGGGGGCCCAGGGAAAGATTTTGCAGCTTCCTACAGATATCCAAGGCAGACTGGATTTCCTAGGAGGATCTATCGTTCTCTAGAGTTAGGGTCTACCAAGAGGGTATTTTTATTGCCTCTATGAGCTTTCTTTGAAATAAGACTAGGTTTCTAGGTTCTGCCTCTGAGTAACTTCCCTGAGCTTATTTAAAATTGACGAGTTTGGTAGTACATTTCCTCATCCCTTTAAGGAGACATGACCCTGTATTCTCTGGCCCTCAGATCTGTCTGTCCTGCCCTCGAACACAGGTTTAACTGGAATCCAGGGTCCCATACAGAGCCCACTCTCAGCCACACTGTGGCCACGTGGTGTGGCAGGAGAAGATTAGCCTCTTTCTTTTCAGACCATCAGTAGGCAGGTTGTTCCAGTTTCTGAGAAGGCACCCCAAAGGGGACTCTGCTGGAATGCTGGAAGAGCTGCCCATTATCCTAGGGGAGGATAAAGCATGTTCGTCAGTCTGGATGGCATCCTACCGCCAGACCTGACGGATGGCTCACCAAGCCATCATCCTGGAAATCGGGGAGCTCTGCTTGCTGTCCCCCTGTTCTGGGGATCGGGAGCTTTATGTTTCTGGGCATCCCCAGAGCCTCAGAGGTCTTGGGAGACTTCTGGGTCCAATTCCCTGACTTTAACCCCCAAGCCAGGCTTTCCTGCCAGGAAAGGGACTGGCTAGTGACTTTTAAACACTTTTGCCTATTTTGCCAGAGTTCTTAAGAGCTAGCAAGCTCATCTCATGGTGACTCCCAGGGTCTGAGTTCCACAGCTAACCCCCACATGAAAAGCCCATTATAAAAACTAGAGACTAATTGTCCTGTGACTTGCCAGTGAACAGCCTCAGGGGCCCCTGAGACCATCTGAGGGTCTTCCTAGGGCGGAGATGGAGCAAAGCCTCAGGGCACTCCCGAGGGTGGGGCTCCTGCCTCTCTAACAAATGCATTTTCAGTTTCTAAGGCATTCTAAAGCATCTCACAGACCCACAATGAAGAGGGCACTAGTTGGAAGATCAAAGGCACTTCCAATTAAAAGGAGTTAACTAGTGGTCTAAGGCAATGATTCAATGGGTGATGGCCACTCTGAACTCTCAGAGAGGGCCTGGTAAACTCCCCGCAGACTCCTGCTTGGCTCAGGCCACATGCCCAGTCAGGTCTCGAGGACAGTTTCACCCGCCACCCAGAACTTCCTTGGATGTACACGGCATGGGCACTTGGCCCTATCACCTGCGAAGAGGGAGCCGGAAGTGTGGGCAGACTGAGTTTATGTCCAGTGCAAGCCTGTCCAGGAACCCCTTTAAAGAGGGCACAGACAGGCTATAATTAAAAGTTTGGACTCACCAGTCCTTGCCGGGTGTCAGGGAGGGTTTCATATCTCTAGACCTCCTGGCTGACACTCGCCAAATGAAGCTGAGCAAGTGTTGGATTCCTCTAGGTTTCTGGCTGTGTCCCATAAAAGAATTTAAGAACATGCCAGTTTACTTAGGCCAGTAAAAAAGAATTTATTGGGAAATGGGGGAAAAGAACACAGCTTTCTGAGAAATGGGAGAGGAGGACAGACATATGCACCGAGATTTGATGCAGGCTCCTCTAGGCAGAGAGAGCCTCTGTATTGATTTTGTATTATTTTTGCAACTGTCCTGAAAATATTTCAAAATAAAAAGTTTTTAAAAAGGCACAGATCATGTGTAAGTAAATGGGCAATAATAATCTATGGACAGCAAAATTTGAATTTCATATAATTTTCATATGTCATGAAATACTTTTTGTTTTTAGCCATTTAAACATGTAAAAACCATTCTTAGCTCATGGGTCCTACAGAAACTGGCAGTGGCCACATTTGGCCCATGGGCCATGGTTTGCCAACCTCTGCTCTACTCTCTTCTCACTCAGAAGCAGCAGCACATCCCTCAGCAAGCTTCATGCCGAGCCTTTTAGCCATCTTCTCTGCTGCCATGCTCTCAGGACTTACCCTGTTTCCCACCAGGCTTATCAAGATAATTTCCAATGCAAAGACAGTTTCCTTCCTACAAGGAATTCTGGTGCCAGCTGTTAGATAATAAATTATTTAGGTCTGGTACATCTTGATTTAAAAGCATGCCTTTTTCTCATTGTTGCAGAAGAAACAAGACTATGACTCACAGTTTACAATTAAATAACTGTTTCCGTGTACTTTAATAGAGATCTTTCTCAAGAGTTTTCCAGGTGCCAAGCACTGTGCTACGGGCACTGCAGAATCACTAAATTTGCACAGGAATCCCAAGACTTAATACTATTATTATCCCCAACTTTGCAAATAAGGAAATTTGGGCTCAGTAAAGTTGGGTAAATATCTCAATGTCACACATCCAGTAAGTGATGGAGTTACATTTGAACCCAGGACTGTCTCCAAATCCAGACTTTTAACCAGAAATGCTACATTTTTTCCAAAAGTTACATTATCCCTCTGGGAACAGTGTATGATGAAATCGGGATGTCACAGCAGTTAAGAGTCCTATGCCTGGGATAGTAAATCGTCCACACAATATCCACTACTCTCCTTTTCTCCCTTAACAATAGAATTGCAATTCTATTTTGGGGTGACAATATGTACAACCGGAAAGGTTCACTTACCAGCCTTCCTTGACCAACGAGATGTATGCAGAAGTCATTATGGAGTGCATTCTGAATTCTTTAAAGGGGAATGATTTAGCTGTAAGGCACCCCCTTCCATTTTCCTGCCTGAGATACAGACATGATGGTGCCTTGGACACAATATTGAGTTCTTATGAAGAAAAGATCATACCCCAAGAACGGTCAAAGCAGATTTCTAGAAGCCTGAGTCTCTGATTATGGAACTGCCTCAACTGCCTACCTCAGGACTTTTCTTTAGGTCAGAAAAATACAACCTTTAATAATTGTTTAAGCCACTAGGTTTCAGGTATCTGTTACTCCTGGCCAAAAGCAATTCCTATCTGATTTAAACCTTCTATAACACTCATATCCACACTACTCTTAAAAGACTCAATCTTGAGTGTCCTATTAGCCTCCTAGCTTAAGAGCAGTCAATGGTCCATGTAAGCCCTGATACATGCCCTGATATAGACTCTTCAATCTTGTCTGCCAGCCCAGTATGGTCAGATCTGTGCTACTGGGTCCTGACCAGGACTGAGAATTTGTAGCTGTTTAGACACTAACTCCAGACTTATGGTTCCTACTGACGTCCCATCTTCTCCTGGCCTCCCAAAGGAGTGAGCCTGAACTCAAGGAAGTCCAAAAGAGTAGAAGCTGCCATTACTCCCTTGCTCTTTTACAGTCTTGACAAATTATAAAGTATTATCATAAGCAATATTTCTTTTGTTTGTCACAACGTTGACCAATGAACAAGAATGGTATCAGTTTGTACAACCACTTTAGAGATATGGAGACCAGAGCTTGGAAAGATAAGTCATTTGTCCAAGTCACTGAGCCAGTATGCAAACTCCAGCCCTTTGACGCCAAGGCCCACACTCTTCCCAATTTGCCAATTCTCCCAAAAGACTTCTTGGATTCTACACAGAAAAGCCTGAGAATGCTCAGTTCAAGTGACCTCCTTTGAAGCAAATTTGAATGGCCACCAAATACGTTTCAATTCAGTACCTGAATACTTATCATCATAAAAAGCCCGGCTTACCCACACGAATCAAATGATTGGCTACATGACGTTTAAAACTCGGTTAAACGAACACTATCTATGTCCACTGCCCATTTATTCTCTATAATAAGCAATGTTGTCATGAATAAACACGTAATTCTTCAAACATCCGACAGATGAATCACTTCTCTGAGAACAATGGTGTCAGTTTTGCTATTGCTGTGAATATGGTGGAAGACAGTGACAAGTGAGGCAGAGAAGATGCTGGCACACAAAGAAGAGAAGATTGAAGGAGAAACAGGCACTTCCCAATTTGGAGAGGGTTCTTGGAGAAGAAAGGATGTCAGGCACTGTTTAGTTCAGGAATGAAAGAAGTTCAGGAAGGTAAGTGGAAGTTCAGATATAGACAGAATGGAAGAGTAATGATAATAGCTAGCATTTTACTTGTGCTGTACTAGACATAGTACTTAGATGTGGGAAACAGAAATTGGCTTTGGCTGATGTAAGCACAAAGGGAGTTTATTGAAAAGATATTGGGTAACTTGAATAATTGTCAAGAATTCTGCAGAACCAGGTTCTGAAAATGGACAGAAAACCAATTGATACCAGGCATCCAGAACCACTCAAAATCCTACACTAGTCTAAAAATGGGCATAGTGTATCTGTTAGCTATTTCTATAATAATGCTAACAAACAAGCCCCAAAACACAGTGACATACAATGATAATAAATGTTTGTTGCTCATAAGCTGGGTTTACTTGGGGCCAGTAGGTAGCTCCATGATCTTGTCTGGGTTCACTAATGGGTTACACTCACACTGGGCTTCTGGCTGGAGAGCTACTGGATTTTCTACACTGGCCTTACTGGGGGTGACCAGGATGACTCAGCTCGCTTCCACATGTCCCTCATTCTCCAACAGTGGCACATTTTCACAGTGATGGCAAAGGAGCAAGGGAACTACCAAAGCATGCTATGCCTCTTGAGATGGAAGCTCAGAACTGGCAACACCATCACTTTATTGAACAAAGCAAGTCACAAGACTGGCCTGAATATAAGGAGTGGGGAAATAGACTCTGTGTCTTTAACGAGATGAAATGCAAAACCACACACCATATAGGGGATGTGACAAATTGGGGCCATTAATGCAATCAAAATACAGGAAGGTACCAATATCACCTCTGCCACTTCTACCCTGAAATTTCACATGGCCTCATAGCTGTTACCATCACCTGTATGGACTCTCCATGCTCCAGATTCCAGGTCTTGGCAAGTACATCAGATTCTCTGAGTCTAGATCATGTGGTTGCACCCTAAAGGCACAAAGACTGGCTGTTGGTGATCGTTATTCCTCTGTCACATGGCAAGGCACATGGCGGCATCTGCTCATCGCTCCCTTCTCTTCTGGGTTTCATTGATTCCAGCTTCTTGATTCCATGGCTTTCTCTCCCTCTCTATATATTTATTCCATTTATAAAGGACTCCAATAATAAGATTAAGTCCTATCTTGAATGAGGGGTGTCACACCTTAACTGAAGTAGCCTCATCAAAAGATCCTACTTACAATGGGTTCACATTCACAGGAATGGATTAGATTTAAGAACATGTTTTTCTGGGCCACATATAGCTTCAAACCACCATACTCCACCCTCTGGACCCCAAAGAGATATTTTCTTTCTATATGCAAAATACATTCATTCCATCACAATATCCCAAAAGCCTGAAGATATTTCAGTAACAATACTAAGTACAAACACTCATCAAAATAGGTCTGTACTAGGGCACAATTCCCCTCAGTCTGTGGACCTGTGAAACCTAGAGAATAAGTTATCTGCTTCCAGTATACAACAGAGGGACAAGCATAGGATAAGTGTTCCCATTCCAGAAGGGATAAATTGGAAGGCAAACAGGGGTCATGGGTCCCAAACAATTCTGAAACTCTGGAGGACATACTTCATTGGATTTCAAGTTCTGAGAGTCATCAATGGAACAATGTTTTTCTTCTGGGCCTGGTGAAGCAGCAGTGCTTGTGTAGTGGCCATGCTCTCCCCAAACACTGGGGTAGAGGAGGTTCTATCCTTTGAGAACACTGGGGTGATGGCAAGACTCTCTATAATCTCCGGGGCACCGGCTCAACCTTCTCAGAACAGTGGGGTGCTGGCCAGATTCTCTGCAATCCCCAGGGAATATGCTCCACCCTCTCTGAAGGCTGGGGCAGCAGCACTCTTCCTGAACAACGGTATTAGAAAACGCACCCTCTCCAAGTGCCAGGGCATGCTCACCCTTTCCACACACATGGGTGGCTCCACCCTCTTGGCCCGTGAAGATGTCTTTCATCCAGATAGCTTCCATAAAGTGAATTTTTCCTTCAATCTGTCCCTTCTTCTGTCCCTTTTAGTACAGGTTCATAGTGGTTCAGGTCATACAGATCTTGCAAAAAAAAAAAAAGAAAACTTGGTTTAGCATGCCGTAACCAGGGATCCAAACCATCAGACAGTATGACTTTCCACAGATCCCTCCTGGATAATTGTACCTCCAATCCTGACGTACTGAAATGGCTGACTGGTTCCACATTCAGTTAAACCCTCACGTGGAGCACTACTCTCTGGGGACTTGCTTTCCGAAAGCTCAGAATTTTCAAAACCATCAAGTTCTGGTTTCTTTGTGACCAGGAGTTCAGTTCTCAGCTTTTTCCCTTTCCTCTCACATTTTACTATAAACTTCAAGGAGAACCCAGGCTGCACCTTCCACACTTAGCTTGGAAATCTCCTCAGCTAAATATCTAAGCTCATCCCTTTCAAATTCTGCCTTCCTTCTGACATTAGAACTCAATTTTGCCAAATTCTCTGCCACTTTAAAACAAGGTTCATCTTTCTTCCAGTTTCTAATGACACATTCATCATTACTGTCTAAGACCTCATCAGAAGTACCTTTAGCATCCATATTTCTACCAGTCTCTTCAAAGCAATCTAAGCCTTATCTATCAAACAACTCACAATTCTTCCAGCCTCTACCCATTACCCAATTCCAAAGCCATTTCCACATTTTCAGTATTTGCAGTAGCAGCACCCCTCTCTCTCCTAGATGCTAAACTAAAATCTGTTTTAGTTTCCCAGATACCATCAAACGGGTAGGCTTAAACAATGGGAATTAATTAACTTACAGTTTGAGACTGAGAAAATGTCCAAATCAAGGCATCAGAACGGTGATGTTTTCTTCCAAAAGACCAGGTGTCAGCGATCCTTGTTTGTCTGTCACATGGCAAGGCACATGGTGGCATCTGCTAGTCTCTCCCTTCTCTTCTAGGTTTTTTGCTTTCAGCTTCTTGCTTCCTTGGCTTTCTCTCCCCCTCTCTGTATTTATTCCATTATGAAGGACTTCAGTAATAGGATTAAGACCCATCCTGATTGAGCTGGGTCACACTTTTACTGAAGCAGCCTCATCAAAAGGTCCTACTTACAATGGGTTCACACCAACAGGAATGGATTAACTTTAAGAACATGCTTTTCTGGGATACATACAGCTTCATACCAGCTCAGGTGAGGAGTACTTCAAATATAGGAAAGGAGTTCAGATGATGGCTAGCCAAAAATTTGACAGTTGTTCATTAAAAAACACCCAATGTCTGTTGTAGATTGCAGAAATGACTCCAATTCTTCTTCCCTTCTCGAACCAACGCTCTTTGTATGTAGATGTGCGGTGATTTCCATCTGTGGGCAGGGTAACCCACCTCACTCCTTGACACTGGACTTGACCATGTGCTCACACTGGCCTACGAGAGGTTAGCAGATGTGGCGTAAGCAGAGACTTGAAATGGGCTAGCACATTAGGGCTGTTTCCTTGCACCTCTGCCCCCACCATGAGAACATGCCTGACACGAGAATGAGAAAATGAGAGATATGTGGAGTCCGGGCAAGCCACCTCCATTATCCCAGCCTAGATCAGCCAGCCTACAGCTAAACAAACCACAGATACATGAGCACACCCAGCCCAGATCAGCAGAGCCTAATCCCTAGCAGATCCCAGATATGTGAACAATAACCTCGTTGCTACAAGCCGCTGAGGTTTTGTGGTTGCTTGTCACATAGCATTATTGGGATGACAGATAACTGATAGTCTGCCAGTCTGCCAGCAGTTTTCATATGATAAGCTCATTTAATTCTCACAGCAAAAACACAAGTTAGGTATTCAGAATTTTCATTTCCATGGAGAAATTAGGCAAACTGCCTAAGGTCACCCAAGCTGGATTTGATGGTGATCTTCCTACAACAGATGCTATGCTCTGGATAACTCTACCCTGAAGAGCAGAGAGAGCTGAGTTTGTGACCCTCGCCTGAGTATCTCGTACAGACCTTTTCCCCACCCTCCACCCCCTCCCCAGACCAGAAAGTGACTCTGAAACGAGCCAGGAATACCTGGATAAAAACCAAGAAACTGTTTCAAGGCTAATCTCACTAGAGTGAACTCAGGGAACAATTCAGGTCATTCCCTGTGTCAGAAAGTTCTTGAAATAAGGGAACCACCACCAAGGGCCTAGAAATCCTTTCATTGTTTGTGGTTTCTCACAGTAACTGGTTTAGCTGGTAGGATTTCGTCTGTCCCCACTCTTAAAGGGCTAAGAGTGTTTAATCTATACAGATCACTCTGGAGAGCCTAAAATAGTGCCACAGATGCAGTGTGTTGTGACAACTATCAGAATGCCCAGCACATAGTAGGTGCTCACTAAACATTGGACCCTTCCCTTTCTTCTCATACCAAGCCCTTTTATTTCTGCATATCACAGCCTGTGGGACCTGGCAGACCAAAAGTGATATGTTGGTTCAGCGTACATATGTACTGTGGACCTGGGATGTGCTGGGTGCCAGGAATGAAGATCTCGAGCTGATCGTGAGAAACTTAGAATCTAATGGGGAACAGAAGTTCCCAGCACCCGAGTTAATTAACAGCCTAAGGCAATATCACCAGACTGCCAAGTAAACTATTAAAAGCACCGCATTTGTTATGTTAAAAGGTGATCTTATTCATTTAATCTCCATTAAAATATACAGCAATTGATTTTCAATATTTATAAAGGAAGAGACACCGTTTTACCTCCTTGAATTGATGAAACAAATTGTAAACTTTCCATTTTTAATGCATAAGAGCTAAAATCTATAGTAGCTTTGATAGGCATGTACTGTTGCCTAAGCCCACAGTCATTTAAAAAAATCCCATTTTACAGCTGAAAATATAAATGTCATTATAAAATGAAAGCTAAATGTATCCATTCACTTAAAAACATTGCACATTATTACAGTGACTTTAGATAAATAGCCTTAAAAATAAAGGATCTTTTTGCAGTCATCTCCTGTCTGCAATGGCATATGTTGAAGAGAAATTGGCAGCAAGTTCAAGGAAAACATAAGACAAAATCTAGAGAACAAAGTTGAATTGCCAAAAAGACCTTAACTTTAGTGCAATACACGCACCAAGCAGCATTTGAGAGGAAGACCCAGCTGAACAAGCCTATCATCTCCTTCCAGGGATAATTTTGAAACCATTTGAAGAGCAGTCCAACCTCATTCTTGCTTTCAAAGGCTTTTCTTTGAAGAAATAGTTCTATCCGTCCAGGCGTGCTCTCAAAACAAACCCTATAATTGGATCCAATGGATTAGCACCCACAGGACCTGGTCATCATAAAATGGCCGGCAGCTGTGCAGCGAGAAGCAGGATTCTGAGGAAACCAGGCAGAGAAAAGCTCCGGTTAGATGAAGGGAAAGTACAACTTACCAGGTAGGGCAGGTCTGAGTGGAATCCAGGAGCTGCTGATATGCCCTCGGGTCGGGGGGGGGGGGAGTACAAGTGTCTGTGGAGTGGGTCTGGGCAGGGGGGCAGGGGCAAGAAGGAGATAACAGGAGATAACAGACACAAAAGAGGGGCACAATAGATGACTGTATAATGAATGACCCAGTTTACATGAGAATAACAGCTTAGGTTGTAGATTTTCTGATCTTCAGGTGAAAAATACAAAGTCAAAATTACCCTTGAAAATCCATCAAATCGTCCATAAAGCATAGGAATGTTCTGTTGACTCTTGGATGGCTAGATGTGTTGCCGCCATATTGACTTGTTCCGTACTGGAAACCAGCACATGGTTGCAAGCACGCCTGGACGAGAGAACTACCATCACAGGCAGGCTTTCCTCCAGGGATGGAACCTGTGACTATTTCTTCGAATAAGCTCCCCCAAAAGTAGCTTGTGTTAGGGGGGCATGTTGTAAGAAATAATACACATATTTAAACATCAAAAGTGCACTCAGTGTAATGCGAGGTGCATGTTATAAGAAGCATGTGGGCACTGGGGTCAAGTAGAAAAGACTAGTTTACTTCTGTGACATTACCCCCAGTTCAGAATAGAAACTCACAGGGACAGAATACCACCGACTATTTAAATGACTTTTTCCTTTGTGTTATGGGGATGGGGAGGGGAAGTTCATATATTTGAATTTATAGAAGTTAAATGCGGACCTGATACCACTGCACTAGGCTGTTGAATTTTGCATGTGGCCACCAGCCACAGGTGAGCACTTGAAATGTGACTACTCTAAATCGAGATGTACTGCAAGTATAAAATACAAAGAATTAATACGAAATGTAAAATATCTCATGAATATTTTTATATTGATTACAGGTTGAAATTATAATATTTTAAATATACTGGTTTAGAATAAATATCTTGTTAAAATTAATTTTACCTGTTTCTTCCGTTTTTTTTTTTTAAATAATGTGGCTACTGAACATTTAAAATTACATGTAGCTCCAATTATATTTCCATTGGATAGCAATGACCTTGACAAAGGGTCTAGGCTTAGGTTGGAATTATCCTAGACTGAAATTTTGAATTGCAAACACATGTTAAGTCTGATGAAACCCATCCTTTTTCTTCAACAATCCTACCAGATTCTAAAAAGCATTGGCAAACTCTCTTCTATATTGAAACTGATAATCCAGGACCCACCCCACCCCTAGCCCCACCCCAATCAATTCTGTCTTAATAGGACTGGACCAAGTCTCAGAAGGCACCTGTAAACCTATAGCATTTTCACAGCACGTAATCTTCTATTCATCCTAAAGCCTGAACTCTGTGTTCAATAGAACCGTATCTATTTTTTGCTAGATGTCACACATATTATTAATATTTGTAAAAACTACTTTTGCTCCAACATTTTATTATGAAAAATTAGAAACATACAATTAACAGGCATCCAAAAAGAGGAGGAGAGAACTCGACATCAGACCCCATCAGACTGGCTGTCCCATTTGAGGTGAAAGCAGGAGGGTGTCCAAATCATTGCTTGACCCCCCCCCCCTGCATTGTCCCACTGTGTAAACACAGGGTGCTCAGAGTATTGTGTGCAGCTAGGAGGAGAAGCTAAAAGAGAGGTTGGGTGGTAGCCAGCATATTGATTCTTCCACCCTAAAGGAAGCACCTTGCATCTTGGCATTCTGGTTTTCAGCAAGGAAAGGGCCCCTGTGTACCAAATTTATCTCGTGGAAAAAATAATAATAAATTGAAAAAATGTTAACTAGATGAAATAAGCAGTTCATAAAACAACCTTAACCACGCATTGCTGAACTACCTCTATAATCATTCTGTTCACATTTTTCATTGAAGTTTTTATAAGTGACAATTTTTTTTTTTTGTCTTTCAACACTCTTGCAGGAATTTAGACAAATACATAAAGTTTTTAACTTCTTAAGTAAAAAAGTAGAGAATATTATTTTAGGAGAAAGAACACAAAGGCCATTGGTAGGAAAAGTACAGGTTCTACCTAGCAGAGATTTACAAGTAGAAGTTGGGTCAGCTGTAACAGTAGGATGAAGGCCTGTCAGAGTCCCCTTGTCCTCAGCCTGGCCTTTCCAGAGAGATGTCTTTCTATTTTGAACTTCCTCATTATAGGGGATAACATTGGGGTCCCCCTCGGAGCCCTATCGGATTCACGTCTACTATTTTTATGCTTCCCGGATTCCCTACATTGATTTCTATCCAGCAGCACCTGAGCTCTTCTGTGGAGGACTACCCTCAGGCTACGGGAGCCCACTTGGCCACCGGCACAGAAAGCAGAAAGTATCTGGGATTTAGGCTCCCCTACCCTTGGCCCTTTACCAATGGCTCAGGGGTATGCAAGCCAGAGCTCCGCTGCAGGGTTGGCTGAAGCTACTCCTAAGGACTTTGTCAAGATCACACAATTGCTGCCTCTCTTTCCCGGCCTGCATTCCTACTCCCTTACTGGTTTCTCCTCGGGGCATTTTCTTAAACAGCATTGGCACACAAACCCACATCTCAGGGTCTGCTTCTGGAGAGCCTGAAATACAACACTCAGCAACCCAGGTCCTCTCATCAACCCAGATCCTCTCTCATCAACCAGGTCCTCTCTCATCAACCCAGATCCTCTCT
>JAKSZT010054202.1:15277569-15466825 GCA_026826555.1 Tolypeutes matacus
TGGAGAAACGAATGCTCTCCCCAGTCATCATTCATTCTGGTGCTCTCTCTCGGCCCCCTGTGCCCACTGGTACTTGGGCACTGACATTCCCTGAAGACACATTACCCGGGTTCAGATCCTGGCTCCACAACTTCCAGCTGGGCAGAAGTTACTAAATCACTTTTTGGCTCAGTTTCCACATCTGTAAAATGGATATAAAAGTCAAGCCTACTTTAGAGTATTATTACAAAGATGAAATGAGATCATTTGCATGCAAAGCATTTACAGATCCTGGCTCATAATAAATGTGAGCTGGCATTTTTGTACTGCGGTTATTTGTTCCTGGGTCTCTTTTCCTTATTCATTCCTCGAAGGCAAAAGTCATATCATGCACATCTTGATAAATGTGTATTAAATAAATAAGCACTTTCCATCAAAGAGCAATGCTCTTGGGAAGGGTAACACGTTTAGTTACTAGCGTGGAATCCCTTAGGTCTCTGTAAATTGCATACCGTCTTCAGGATTTTTCCCTGCATCTCTGCATGGCCTGGACCATCATGTACTTTCAATGGACTTTCTATCAATCATTTTTTAACCTGATCTTATGCTAAGAAATAGAATATGTGAAAGCACAGTTCGAAAATGTTAGTTTGATTTGCATTAACATAATTATGGAACCACTAAAATAAAATATGTTCACCCTAACCCCTTCCCAAATAATCTCATGTGCCCCTCACGGGACCCCCACCTCACTTTGGAAAACCACCTCAGGAAATTGGTAACCAGTCAAGAGATGTCCAAGAATGAATGCGGTTTTGATAAATATCGGAACAGCAAGAAGTCAGTTGACAAGACCTTAGGGTGTGTGGATCAACATCCGTTGTGAGTGTATGTGACTCACTCTGGGATCTTTGTCACTTAGCTTCTATTAACCAAGTTTCCAGATACAGAAGGCATTAGACATTGCACTTCATCCAGCAAAGGAGCCAGGGTTCTGTCCTCCAAGAAACGATGTCCCCAGAAAACAAAAAGAGTCAAAGCACAGCGAAATGGGCCTGAGCACGAGTCCACACCTCCTGCCGCCTTGTCTGAACATGTTTCCTGTAGGAGGTGGGTTTGAAACTGAAGCGAGAAAGAATTTAACAGATGGAGAAGGGAAAAGCAGCCGTTTCAGTGGTGAAGGGTAAGTATATGGAGACAGGGTCCCCCAGTGTGCCCTTCATTTTAGGATTGCCCAGCAAGAGCTCCCTGTTCACTGGCCTCCCCATTACACTAAGTGATCACACATGCTGGCATTTGTTTACCAACCCCAAGTGAACAAGGGTCCCGGGAAAAAAATCCAGAATGTTCCCTTGGAGGTTTTCTTATTCTCCCCCCAAAGCTCCACTATCTGAGCTGTGAAGTGTGGAGTTAAATTGCCACATTTAAAATTAGCTAAACCTTTACAAAAGAAATTTTAGAAGTTTAGTCACTAACTGGTCTTGAAGCTAAAGATGAGTAAGACCAAGATAAACTAGGAGAATATTTGAGCCTGAGAAGGAGCAATAACCTCAGAGAGGGGCAGGATGGCTGAGTGATTTATGTCCCAGACAACGGTGGAGCAGGTACCAGATGTCCAGGAGTTGGGAGAGAAGGGCGAGGTGAAGGAGTTGTCCCCGGTCCTGAAACCAACAGCACTGGTATCACCTGGGAGTTTATTAGAGTTTTAGTCTCTGGCCTCCCCCTGCCCCCTATTCAATCAGAATCTTATTTGTATACATTTTTAAGTCTGACATGGTCTTACCAGCCTCTCTGCCATTGTATGCAGCTAGGAACACGTGACCACTGGGATCACGGCTTCCTCGCCTTCCAGGCGGAGTTCACTGGCCCACAACCATTACCACCTGGGACAGGCAGGTCTAACCACTTACGCTCTCCCTCACTTACACTGGCCTTTTCTCATTGCCTCCAACACACCACCCTCTTTATTGCCTCAGGGAGTTTGCCTGAGCTGGTTTTTGCTGCCTAGAACACTCTTCAACTGGCCAAGACCAACTCTTCTTTTAAGCCTCAACTTAAATGTCACTTCCTTGGAGATGTCACTCTCAAGTAGGTCCCCGCTGTTCTCTCTTGTGGTTCTTTTCCTTCACTGGAGTCACTACAATTTGTCATTAGAAACTAGCCATCCAGCCACCAGATAGTAGAGGGCAGAACCATGTATGTTTGCTTGCTCCTTGGCACCCAGATGCTGCACAAAGCCTGAATCAGTAGATGCTCAATAAATACCACTTGAGTGAATAAATAATTGAAGCCAGTTTCTTCACTGCAAGACTCCCAGGTGTTAATGGGCATCATTAATCTCCAAGAGAATGATAAAGCATGCAATGTTTCCCAAACTAATTTGACTCTGTGGAAAACCTATTAACATTCTGGGGAACAGGCTTCTACAGAACACAGTTTGGAAAATGCTGGGATCAGTAAAGGAGAGAGGAGAGAATATTCCCAGAAGTCAGAATTTCACAGAAAATTAGGGCGATTAAAAAAAAAGTCAGAACTTTTATAGCTCCTTAGAAGAGAAGCACCATAAAAGATTACACTGTGTTCTCATCAGAATTGTGTAAATCTCCCAAACGTTGGCATGGAGATTCATCTATCAGTGAAAACGACCAGAGAATCATTACAAACTCCAGAAACATCAATGCAAGTGTAGAAGAGGACATGAATCCCCAGCTACAGCATGAAACAGCAGCATTTTTGGAAAGTCTACATCACAGTCACTTAGAAATTAATTTGCTGAGACATCTTTCCCTGAGCTTTCTCCACAGTACAAATATAATAGGATTACCCATCATGTCAACGACTAAAAGAGCAGAAATAAATTATCGTTGAAGAGGCCACAGAGTGAAAGTGTTTGGGTTACTAGTGCTGGGTAACAAAATGCCCCAAAACTTGGTGGCTTAAAGCAGCAACAATCACTCTTTTGCTCACAGATCAAGAGGACCCAGTGGGGGCAGGCTCATCTCCGCTTCGTGGTTCTTTTCCCTCAGCTAGGGCAGCTCTTCCGTGTGGCTGGCAAGTTGGAGCTGTGCTGGGAGCTCTGCCAGGGCTGTGGACCTGGGGCCATGGCTCTTCCCACAGGAGCCTCTCCACGGGACGCTCACAGCGTGGTGGTGGGCTCCCAAGAGTGAGTGTCCCAAGAGAGCTGTGGAAGAGCTCCATGGCCTTATCTAAGGTGGCCTCAGAAGTCACGGAATATCATTTCTGCCTCCTTCTATTTATGGAAGCAGTCAGAGGCCTGCCTGCTTTCAAACAGAATGGAATCAGGCTCCACTTCTTGATGGAGGAGTGGCAAGATTCAGTTTGTGGATGGGAGACACTGTTGCAGCTGGTTTTGGAAAATACAATTGCCACAGAAGGAAAGATGAAAAGAAGGAATGATTTCTTTTAATGACAAAATTTGTTAAAATACATACCCTGCTACTTCTTCCTTTAATATGGAGGGAGAAAAGAGAGGTATCTATACGTGTCTAAGCGGAGTATGGGATTTGTTCCCCAAAATGTAGAGGCGACACAGGAAAACACACACAAGTCTAGAGGGAGCTTTAGGACCACACCTGTCCCCAGTGAATTGTGTATTTGATGAAGGTTAAACAGGAACTGTGTAAGGAAGCAGAAAATGGGTTAAGGTACTGGTAGGACCAAAGAAAAACAAAAGTTGTTCTACCTAGGGAAAATTAACAAGGCTGGCCAGCACTGGTGATTTGAAGGCACAGGCTTTCAAATAAGTCCTTGATATTCTCAGAGTCCCAGTTTCAAATAGTTTGTCACCATGACAATTTTGAACTGAGCCTTGAAAGATGAACAGGATTTAAATATTCTGCCAAGCACAACAACCAAACAATAGACAACGAGGAGTAGCGAAGGGACCAACAAAGAAGCAATCTCTTTCTTCTTTTTCCTTTTGCTCAGAGTGTCAGAAGACACACGTTTTTGAAAGCATCCAGCACAAAGCAGACCCTGAACAAACATTTATAAATGCTAACATTTTCTCCCTCCTCAGTCCACCAGAGGCCTTAAAATTTCCACCATTAGACAGTCATTCCTTTGGTTAAGACAGTGTTGGCAGACACAGGGACACTAAGATCCCACTCCAAGAAATGATTCACCTTCCAGTTTCAGGGAGTGTGATTAGCTTACACCTCCAGCAGTTAATGTTTTTAGAGTCTGCCTCCATTTTCAAAGCAAGGTCAAGCTCTTCTCGGGGTGGGGGGGGCATAGTAATGACTGAGCAAGGCAGTAACACAAGGACTTAGCCATTTCCACTCACCATGGGACTCCTAATGGGCAAACTTTGCTCTGGAGTTCTCATTGGGTTTTCAGCAGCTTTGTTAAGTCTGCATCATCATCTGATACACTTAATACTCTTCTTTTCACAGGCATGACTCCCCAGTAAACTTGTTGCACTCCTAACTTCATCTGCTTCCTCAAGAACCCAACCTACAAAAAGCAGTCCCCTCAAGGGTTCCCCACGTAAAGGCCAATATCCTAGTGGTGGAGAGGAGAGTAAGCAACTTCCAGCCTTAAGCACCTGAGAAAAGCAGTGGGAATGGGACACTTCACAGGTACATTTTGATAGAGGAAGAGAATAGATTGTCAAAGCTTAAAATATTTTTCAGGGTTCAGTGTTGCATTAGTGGTGAGGAAGGTTGGAGATGGCAGACAAAGCTTAAGGAATGTCATTGTATTGATCTCCAGGACAATCTCTTTGGGGGGTCCTGAACAACCTCCAACACAACCAAAGTACCACTTTGAAACAAGACTTTCTTTAGTACCCAAACTGCCCCCTAAAGTTGTTCAAATCTGGAGGCCTTACATATTAGGCTGAATAATGCATATTGACTAATATAATGATTCACATTTAGGGGCGAATTTTACATTTAAAATATAGGGATATTTTACCCTATATTTTACCAGGTGTATTTAAAGGAGGAGTGGCTTACTTGGGCCTGGGTTGTTTGCATCCTGAATGCTCAGCCATGGTTGATGAAAGTGAGACTTATACCCACGTGGTCCCACAGACAGAGCCCTGACAGCCACCTCTCAGAGGCAGCCTGAGCCACAGGACACACACTGGCTACAGTGTCACCGCTGAGACGCACTGAGGAAAGGCTGTTTTCCCTCACTCTCCAGGAGACGCCAAGCTGAGACAACTCTTCACTAGTATCAGTGAGCTTCTCGCCACAGCACACGCCTGCATGAGGAGAAACTATAAGCTTGTGCTCCCCTTTCTGGCAAGTGCTCTCCCCCTTTCTTCTACTTAATTCTCAGAAACTCCTAAGGCAGAGTTAATGCTTGCGTATGTTTTAACCATATCCTGAGAAGTAGCATAGAAATATATTCATTTAGCATGGAAAACCCTCTTCAGTTCTAGCCTATGCCTGAAACCAGGAACCTAATCCCTAATCAGAGTAATGTGAATGTCAAAAATGAATTGCATCTACTGAAAATTATTGACTTTGCCTTGCAAGGTACAGAACGGAGAGGAAAATAAGAATCAACACCCCTCAACAGTACCAACTCCTCTCCCTCTCTGGTTAAACAGCCTTCCCACAAGAGGCCAGTGACCTCACTACCTACTCAAGATATATTTTTTCTCTACCTCATGTCTTCTGCTTACTCACAGCTTCTTGATATTTTCTGCTCATTTATGTCACTTTCTGTTCCATGTTCTTTTGTGTCTTTTCAATTCCTGCTTCTGTATCTCTCCTTATAAGTTCCTGTAGATGCTGTCAAAAGCTTCCCAATTCAAGCACCTTTTGACTTCTCCACTGAGAGACCACAGGAGCTTGCTTAGCCGGGGGCAGGTGCAACCCAGAACAATGAAGGAGGTAATGTCCTCAGAAGCAGTAATTCTCAACTGATGGGAAATGGGAGTCAGTGAGGAAATTCTCCACTTTCCCTGACCTCCAGAGAGACAAATTTGAGATGAGTCCCACATGGTTTCTCAAAGAATCCCCAATAGGATCGAGCTCCAGTTGTCCAACCAGTTCATCTTTTCTTAACTTTGTTTTTGTAGTTTTTCTTCCTTCCATGTCTCACTTTCCCTACTCCCTACTTGTGATCCCTGGAATCACCTCCTGAATAAACTACCTATACCCAAATCCTTGTCTCAGGGTCTGTTCCTGGGGGAACTTGTACTAAGACAAGTCCCAATTCAAATCTCAAGAGAATTTGACTGATTCCCCCATAATCACCACTGCCTGTATCCAGAGAGAACTTTTCACACAGCATCACTGCATGGGCTGTTGGCCACCTATGACTTACTGGCCCTGGCTCCAGACCTCTGGTCCAATCACCATTAGGCAAAGAGGGGAAATGATGTGGTAGAAAATTAGGCCACCAAGACATAGTCTGATGGTACATATAGCAAATCCCCCTTCATGGGATAGATATAATGTTCTAGACACTGCATTTATTTATAAGCACAAGTGATTCAAATGGCTCTTGAAGCTCAGAAGCCACCAGCTTTGTATAACCTCATAGGTTTCTTCTTCCAGAAGAGTGTTCTTTGATGGGCTCTGCCAAGAATGGATAAACATACAATGGTTTTATTAGGAGAAATGTATATGTGAAAGGAAGTAGGGGGAAGGCTGAGATGGCCGTGACATCATGATGTATGTGTAACCTCAAGTGAAGGAGACAGGGAGAGCAGATTGCGTGACAGCGTCCTAAATTGCTGTGCAGTCAAGGAGGGTTTGGCCAAAACTTTTTGGGAGTCCTTGAGCCAAAGTTGACCAGCACAGGAATCTCCTGCCTCCCAGAAATGGCTCTGTCTTAGCATCCCCACCATACAGAGTCACTCTGGGGGTGGGGGTGGGGGGAGCAGCCTATAGGAAGTACGGCTTTGACACAAACACAGGGATGGATTTCAGCGCAGCGGTGGGAGCCACAGACAATTACATTCCCAGTAGTAGCAGCATTTGGGAGGCCATTCTCATGGTCACACACGGATTGCACTGTTGTCAACCTTATTTGGGAATCTCCCAACCATAGGACTATATATCTGATTATCTCCAGCATAGCCAAATGACTTGCTTTGGCCAATGAAATGTGAGCAGAGGCAGAGAGTGTCACTTCCAGATAGAAGCTTTCAGAGCCAGAATGAGGTTCAACATGTTCTCTTTTTCCTCTTCCCTAATAACTGGCAATGTTCCAGATTGAAGCTACTCCATCACCCTTAGTCCTGAGACGAGAACGACATGGAGTAGAGCCATGGCTGACCCACAGTGATCATGGAGTGCAAACAAGAAAGAAATCCTTGTTGTAAGCCATTGAGTTGTTGGGTCCATTGTTACAGCATAGCCTAGACTACCCTGATATCCAACCTCTGCCATCACTCCTGGTCTTCTTCTCCACCCATATACAAAACACCAGATTAGCCTGACAAGGAATTTACAAAAAGAATTATTTTCTATGCCTGCCTTTCTTTCACCCCCACTGTCCCGGGCCATCAGTTGGGATTTTTGTTTGTGTGTTTGATGATCACCTATCACCGTTAAGAAAAATGCTTGTGTTTTTATATCCTGAATAGAATATTTTTTAAGGGAGCAAAAAATAGGCACCTTGATTTTGCAATCTAGAACTTCTGTGATAGAGTGTATACTTTTCAGTACTGCCATGATGGATTCTTCTTTGGAAACCTTTTCTTAAAATATATGTCCTGCATAACTTTATGTTTTCTTCAATCATTTTCCGTTACATACCATAATTCTTTTTTTCCATCTTCTGCAAATCCTTTACTGTGGATTCAAGGGAATAAAATTACATTTAAGAACTGAATGTTCTGGATGAATTTATACAGCTTCAGATGAACAGGAAAATAATCCTGACAAGTGACAAAAGATTCATAAATACAAATCCACTTTGGCACCAGTATTCTCTATTATAAAATAAGAAGGGAAGAAAGCAAGCATCCAGCAGGTGCTGATTTAGAGAGGCTCTGTTGGTCACCTACTTTCCCATCAAATGGTGCCAGTAGCCCAGTGCTAAGGGACTATCTGGAATTGATGTATGACCTTTGCTTGCCAGAGACATAAAAGGCTCTGGAGCAGTACAGGAGATTCCTTTTGATCCGATCATGGATTAAAATGGATTTTCAAACTTTTGGCAAGAAAGAGCAGACAAATTTGTGAAGAAGATGTTAGAGAGGATGCTGGTCTTTGGCTACAAATAGAAATAAGGCAGAATGCTAACAAATTAACACACCTAATTATAGGGATTTCTTACCAGCAAATGCTCATGGTAGATTTCTCTCCTCATAATGGTCATTTCCAGTTTCCTGTTAGAAGAAACAAGAAAACTTTGCACACTTGATGCCTGCAAATTAATGTCAAAAGGGAAAAGCTGCAAATGGACCTGGAGATTTCTTGTGCCGAGGGTAACGTGTCATACAATTTCAAATTAACATGCACCTACCCTACCCCCTGACTCTCCTCAGATCTGGAGACAGAATCCTTAGGACACTCTGAGTACCAGATATATTCAGTTTCTAATAGAGACAGTGGAGCGAGTTCCATTTCAGGCTTCCAGCTGTAGCACGATATTCCAACTGGTGGAAATCAATCCAATTGAAGCACCCTTGAGCACAAATCAAATGAGACTAGACTGCAATTGAGGAAAATTATAGTCATAACTTTGCTTCAGAAGCTAAGTTGCCTTTCTCTCTGCGTGATCTCTGAAAATGGTATATGGACGCTCTCGGCGATCAGCAATGATGCAGGTGCCAGAACACATTTTTGCTAAAGAGAGTTATTAAAATGTCTTTATCTATCTGGGGTGTGTCATCATTATTAAAAACAAAAGCAGAGAGGAAAATAATAAAGTCGGATAGTATTCAAGGGGTTCCAGACCTGCCATGAGCTAGCAATACTATTAATGCCAGCCTTGAGGTGGGTTTCTGAAGAGTCCTGTCAATCAGTGCAGACATGCCATGGTACAGAATAGCTAAAAAGGTTACTTTCAGGAGCAGGCTTTCCTACTGGGTTTCCACAGTCCATTTCTGAAGCACACTGTCTTGTAATTGTGGGTATCAAGCAAGCTTTCTGACACATCCATACTCCATAGATTGTGGTACAAGAGAGAGGCTTGGGCGCCAACTCATAAATACCCATCTGCTCGCCAACCTTCCACCCCCATATCCTCAGTTCTCCATCTTACAGATGAGAAAAACCAGACTCCTTAAGTGTCATATGAGTTGCCCAAGGTCACACATCGAATTGGAGACAACCGGAATTAAAATCCACGACCACCACTATTTTTTCTCACAGTATCACTGTGCATTGGCAGCTTCGAGGTTTTTTTTTTTTTTTTTTTCAGGAGATAGTATATGAGTTATAAATCAATAAATACTCCACACCAAATCCCCCAAAGGTAACTAAGTACAGGACGCTGGATGCCTGGGCTTTTGAGATGCAATTAAATGCAGTATATTCCCAGAAACACATCTTCCAGAGCTGATCATCCTAAGGCAGGCTAAGGAAGTCTCCTCCAAACATGAACAGCATGGGCAGAAACCATCACACAAATCAAGCACTGTAGAATGAAGGGACTAAGGAGGCAGGAGGGAGAGCACAGGGGTCCACTAGGAAATATCAAAAAAGAAAGAAGGAAAATGTAGCAGGTTGAGAAGCAGGGGCTATATCTGCATGTAGATGGTGCCCATTAATCTTGGAGGAAGCCAGAGCAGAAAACCTCGGTCCTCCACGTTTTGTTTCCTTTCATTTTAATTCAGTTTAACAAACATGTGTTGAAACATCTACTATATGCCAAGCATCGGGTAAGGCATGGGAACACTGGACAGAGAGTCCCTGCCCTCAGGGAGCATATAGTCTTATGGGAAAGACAGGCCAGAAGGAATATATTTCAATAAATGTCTTAAGTGCTATTCCAGAGTCCACCCAGAATGTTCTGGAAGTAGTGAGATGGATCACCTGCAAATGCCTCTTTCACACTCATTTCAGCTGCCTCCATGGGCCCAGCAGTTTGGGTGGGCTTGGCCCCATCCACAACTCCAAGGGTGAGCCCTCATTCACCTGAGCCAATCAGCCAACCCAGGAACAACCACATAACCTGGCCTAAGCCATTCAGTGTGTGACGTTTCTCTCGGTTCAAGAGAGGCATGTGATGTACATTTGTCCAATTACAGTGAAACCTATTTATCTTCAATGGTTGGGGGGAAAGCGGCCCCTATTCTGTATAAGATGGAGTGTGAATGTGAGGCCAGAGACCGCCACAGCCGTTTTATAACTAAACGGTGTGTTGCACGGGGGATTTCCTGTTGCCCCAGAACTGAGAATTAGGATCAAAGCTGGAGAGGAAGCGAATAAGAATCTCACCCCAGGCAAAATTCTAGAGATCAAGAAGTAACTAGGGTGAAATAATTCCTTGGAGTTCACTGAAAGGTGGCTAAAACCGGTTCTGCTTGCACGCCAAGTCAAGGGAGCACCCCTCCTAGCTGCCCTCAAGTAGGACAGCTAGTCCGCATCTCAGTCCACGGCTGAACTGCACACGCCTCTGCACCCAGCCTAGTATAGCTGCTGGCCCGGGTATGGGAAGAGGGTCCCTTGGTAACACTGGCAATCGCCCCAGGAAGTGAACATGGTGATAGGACCTTCTTCATGCCTGCAGAGTTCTTGGGGTGGGAGGTCGAGACGGAAAGCAGGGAACTGGTGTGGTATGCAGAAACAAGGTGGCGGAGACATTCATCCCATCCCAGCTCCTCAGGGCCATTGGAGGGCATGAAAAAAGCCACAGAGGTTTCTGTGGCTTCACCTGAATGCCGTGGAGGCTAGACAGGGAGATAGAAGTCGGGTGGCTGCCCAGCCAGCCAAAGCAATAACTCGTCCAGAGAGGCACTGGGGTGTAGACTACTGAAGGTAAGGAAGAGACGGCACGACTGCCCTCTCTGAGGGGCTCTTCATCAAAGGAGGGCTGGGATAAAGGTGAAAACCAGCCCAAGCAGACCCCCTCACCGTCAATGTCAATCGTATTAACAGAGGTCTCGCAAAGAGACAGACGGAAAAGTCTACAAGCAACTCCCATCACCAATGACAGCCAGTTGAATAAAATAGATCTGCTGCTTTTCCCAGCCCCTCCTCTCAGTCCCAAACACAAAAGGGTTCTAGAATCTGTAAAGGGAGGGAAGGAGGGGTGAATGAGTGACTATCTCCACTGTATATCGCTCACACCCTAGTTTCAGCTGAGCTGGGACTAAGGGGAGAGGAGATCTTCCTAGTGGGTATGAGATTGGAGTTTTAATCATAAATAAGTCAGGGTTGTAAAAGCTGAAACAGAGTGTTTTACTAACCAACAAGGGCCATGAAGTTATGAAATTTGCCTGGGATATCAGTAGGGAGAGGAAAAGGAGATTTGAACTACCACAGTGATTGGAGAAAAACAAAACTCTTACAAATCCTAGTTCTGCTACTTACTCTCTAAAATGGAGGTAGGGATTCCTAACTTTCAGAGTTATTATACCAACTATACATGAATTAAAAAACTATTTAACATAGTTCAAAGAACATTGTATATGGAGTTCAGTGACCTGAGTGGGACATGGTTCAAGATGAATGTGACAGATTGACTCTTCAAAAAATGACCACCATAATATTTCCAATTCCACAAACTCTTCCAGAATCTTGACACATTCCATCAAGATGTAGGCTCTATTTCCCCTTCTCTTTAAACTGGGCAAGTCTTTGTGACTGCCTCAAATAATAAAATCCAGAGGAAAAGTATGGTGCTTACTTCCAAGGTGTCTTATTTGCCAGGGCTGATATGACAAATGCCACACAACATATTGGCTTTAACAACAGGAATTTATTGCCTCACAGTTTTGGAGGCTGGAAGTCCAACATTAAGTTACTGACAGGGCTTGCTTTCTAGCAGAGTCTAGCATTACAGCAATCCTCCATCACATGACAATCTCCTCTCTCCTTGTATCTGCTCCTCTGATTTCCGTTACTTCTGGCTTCTACCAACTTCTGGTTTCTTCTGACTAAATGTGTCCAATTTCCTTTGCTTTTAAGGACTTCAGAAATATGGGTTAAGGCCCACCTTGTTTCAATTTGGCCTCATCTAACTAGGATCTTTGAAGATCCTATTCACAAATGAGTCTACACCTTAAGTAAATAATAACATTTTCCAAGGTCCTATTTTCCAGTGGGTTCACACCCACAGGAATGTGTCTTAAGGCTTAAACATGACTTTTGTGGAGTACAAGAGTTGATCCTAACACAAGGGCAGGTAAGGACAGGCACACAGCTTCTCTCTGTCTCTCTCTCAGGACATTTGTTTTGCCCTTGGCCCAGACGCCATAACGTGAGGAAGTCCAGGCCACGTGCAAAGGCCACGTGTAGGTGTCTGGGCTGATTGTAGCAGGTAAGGTCGAGCTGTCAGACATCATCAATCCCCAGACATGAGGCTGAGTAAACCTTCAGGGGATCCCAGCCCCTGGCCTTCAAGTTACCCCAGCTAGTGCTAAGAGGAGCAGAAATGAGCTATGCCCACTGAGCTATGCCCACTGAGCCATGCTCAAATTGCTATTTGTGAACAAAAGACTTGTTATCGTTGTTTCCACCACTATACATATCTATATTTATGATTTATTTACTATTTTTTTATTTACCTCCCCCCAACCCCCCAGATGGTTCTCTGGTCTGTCTGTTCAATGTTTGCTCGCCTTCTCCAGGAGGCACTGAGAACTGAACCCGGGACCTCCCACAAGGGAGGGGGTTGCCCAACGACCTGAGCCACATCTCCTCCTTGTGGGCTGCGGTGTCTGCTGGCTTGTGGCATCTGCACGTTTAGGAGTCTGCTCATTGCAGTGGTGTGGCATCTGCTCATCTTCTCTAGGAGGCACTGGGACCCGAACCCAGGACCTCCCATGTGGTAGGCAGGCACCCAACTGGTTGAGCCATATCCACTTCCCATCCACCACTATATTTTGAGGCAATTTGTTACACAGTCTTGGTAACCAAAACAATGAGATTAGCAATGATGAGCTAGATTATATAGAGCCTTGTAAGCCATAGAAAACATGTGGATTTAATCCTAAATATATTGAGAAGCCTTTAAAGTGATATAATTCAGTTACGTTCTGAGAAGTTCATTCTCTCCACCAGGAGGAAAGTATAAGTGGAAAGACTGGTTGGGAGGCTATTGTAATGGCAAGAGATGATGGTGACATAGATTTGGGTGGTGTGGTGGTGTGAAGCTGTATGACCCCAGGAAAATACATGTTATTAAACCTAACCCATTCCTGTGGGGGTGAACCCATTGCAGGTAGGGCCTTTTGTGTGTTTTTTTGTTTGTTTGTTTTTTTTGTTTTTTTTACCAGGAGGTCCCGGGGATCGAACCCAGGTCCCTCCATATGGGAGACGGACGCCCAACCATCTGAGCCACGTCCGTCCCCTAGGTAGGACCTTTTGATGAGGTCACCTCAGTTAAGATGTGGCCCACCTCAGGCAGGATGGGTCTTAATCCTCTTACTGGAGTCCTTTATGGGCAGAATGACATGCAGAGAGAGAGAATGCCACGGAAGCAAGAAGCTGAGGGTCAGCAGAACCCAGAAGAGAACAGAGAAGTGGGGAGAGGCCACCAGGTGCGCTGCCGCGTGGCTGAGGAGCCCGGACCGAGGGTCACAGCTGCCAATCCCAGAACACCAGTCTTTTGGAAAAACAGCATCACCTTGATGACGCCTTGATTTGAGCTTCTTCCCAGCCTCAAACTGTGAGCGAATAAATTCCCATTGTTTAACCGAATCCATTTCATGGTGTTTGCTTGAGCAGCCAAGGAAACTAAAACAGGTGGTGTCGGTGGAGATGGCAAGAAGTTGACAGCTTTGAAATCTTCTCCACTTAGCAGCTCTCGTTAGCATTCCAAAACACAAGCATGATATCATCATTGTTTAAAAAAACAAAACAAAACAACCCCACGTTTTCCCCATTGTACATAGTGGTTGTAAGGAGCTTGGCACATAGAAGGCCAGTAAATGCTGGTTCTGAAAAGGGGGTACGATGTGAATAAAGGGACACAGCAGTGTGAGGTGCTGGGGGAACTAGAAATAAGGTCAGGGCAAGCAGCCCTCCCCGAAACCTGGCCCCATCCCTGTGAATATTCAATAACGCCATGAATGGCCGACTCCATAAGGGGCCTCACTCCTAAAAGCCCCGGTGACGTAGCTCGAAGCACCCCAGGGTTCCCGGTGGGAAGGCGCCGTCTCAGCCCTCTCTCTTGTAGGCTCCATCTCATTGGCATTAGCCAGGGATGCATACTCCAGTTCACGGTTACGTGTACTGCCACGGATAATCTCCTTCCCACACAATGAGGAAGAATAAACAATTTGAGTGAGCCAACACCAGAGCTGGTCCGTTGACCAGTGTCCAGTTTGTGCTCCTGTCTGAGATGCTTGAATAATCTGCAATTCTTATACTCAGAGAAGTCCATCTCCTTGTTCTTCTCTTTCTCTCCCTTCCTCTGTCTCCAGCCCTTTTTCCCAGCTCCTGTATCAGTATTAGCCCCACCCTCTTGAAAGGAGGAAAACAAATTTCTCGAGATTCTCTCACTGACCCGTCAGAAGCACTTGAGCAGTGAGGAATTAAGCACACATCATCAATTCTGCAGGCGTTTACTGAGCACCTATAATGCAAGAGATAGACATGGCCCCTCGGAGCCTCAGCGTCTGGTGAAGACAAAGACATAAAAGTAATTAATGTTGCAGTTTGAATCTCAGGTGTGCTGTAATTTTATTTTTCTGTAACTCAAGGTTATTCTATTTAGCCCTCATTCTGCCCCAGTGACGGAAACTTAATTAACCAGGTGTTTGCTCCCACCCACACAGTTTGCCCTAGAATAGTGTCTTATTTCTATGGGGTTAACATATAGACAAGGCCATGCAACAAGGGGTCCCTCTTCACCATCTAAGCATATTGGCTGGGCACAGTATCCCTTGGCCTGTCTGGGCCTTGGTTTCTAGTCCATTGGGAAGGCGTGTTGCAGTGGAAGCCTGGGGCCATTTTTAAAAGAGAACTCTGGCATAAGGTGAGACATGGAGTTGGGAGACAGACGAAGACTATAGGCAGGAAAATGAATTCAAGGGTTAGTTTAAGTGTCCAGGGATGTGATGATGAGTTTGGCCCAGATTGGGCTAGCGGTGGTAGAAGTAGGAAGAAGGGAAGAGAATGAAGAGAAGTTCATGAGGCAGAGTTTATGGGATTTGTGACTGATGAGCTGTGGGGTAAAGGAGAAAGTGGTGTGGAGGATGACTCCCGGGCTGCAGCCTTGAGTGATTTGGTGGTAGGTGATGCCACTCGCGCACCAGCAGGCTGCACGGGGAGCAGGGATTTGGCTCAGCCGAGTGCAGGGCATCTGGTGAGCTTCACTTTGAGGATGTTGGCTCTGATACATTGGGAAGATAACTCAGTGCAGATGTCCCACTGAGGCCTGAGCAGGAGGTCACAGGCATGGGCGTCCTCAGGACACAGGCACCCGTGTCTTCCATGCACGTGGGGCCACCAGGGAGAATATGCAGCCCAAGAAAAGAGAGCAGAGGATGGACACCTGTAGGACATCAACATTGAAGGGACAGAGAGAGGAAGCTAAGGTGGCAAGGAGATAGAAAAGGGGTGAGCATGGAGGCTGTTAGATACATCAATGAGAGCATTTCTGGAAGGATGTTTTTCAGCAGCATCAGTTGCTGCAGTGAGGCTGAGTGGAAAAACAACAGAATAGATGCCTGTAGATTGGGCACTAAACCCCCGAGGTAGATTGACTTATGTGTCCCAACTTAGCCCTGTTCTTAATCCATATTCCTATGGGTGTGAACCCATTATAAACCGGACCTCTTGAAGATGTTATTTTAGTTACAGCTGTGACCCAGCTGAATGAGTGTAGGTCTTAACCCAGATCACTGGGGTCCTTCTAAGCCGAAGGAATTCAGTCAAAGTCGGGGAACCTGGAAGAGGAAAAGGAGGGCATTGCCACGTAACAGGAAAGCCAAGGAAGCCCAAGGATTGCCAGCATTCCAGAACGCAGCCCCCCCAGGAGGAAGCCTGGTCTCTCCAAGGTACCTTCGTTCAGGCTTCTGGCTTCTGAAACTGTGAGCCAATACATCCTTGTTTAAGCAAAACCAGCTTGTGGTATTTGTCGTAGCAGCCTGGCAAAGCTGATACACCTCCTGTGATGTTGTCGTTGGTAGTTACAATCTCCCCAACCATCCATGTTGTTACAGAACCAGCGCCAAGGAGCTAGCGTTTCCCTTTCGTCACACTTACTGTTTGAAAGTTACTCCTAAGCAGAAGGGAAAAGGAGAACCAAATGGCCTAGTTAGGTCACCAGTGGGACAGTCACCCTCAAAAGCTAGTTGGTACCTGCACAGGGGTGATCTGGGCCTGCAGGTGCGAGTTTCTATTCCTCAGAGGGCAAGTGAGCCCCAAGAACTGGCAGGGGAAACTCTGACAGAAGGAGGCCACCTGACAGTATGTGGGTTTCTCAGGTGGTGACTGGAAACCCCATTTACTTGAGAACTGTGCACAGTCCTTGGTCTACGGGCAACAATACAAGTCCCTGAGCAGAATCATGTGTCGAGAGGTAGCCACTGTGCATGAGCTCATAGGAGTGAAAGCCACAAGCCCATAAAAGCATCCTGCCATGGAATTTTAAATGTTCACCATTGACCAGGCCATAAAAGCTACCCGAGATTAATAACTTAAAGATTAAAATCCCAGCTTCCTAGTGTGGCTTACAAATTCCCACCCACATCTTTCTCCCTCTCAATGAGCCACTTGCATTGGCCTTCTTGACAATCCTCAAACATTCAGTCTTTCTCTCATCTCCGGCCTTTTGCACCTGGTTCTCCCCTGCCTAGAAAGTTCTCATAAGAGTCAGCTTAAATGCCTCCTCCCCAGAGGCTTTCCTGACCCCACAGACTAAATCACGCCCCCATTACTATCTCTCTTGGCACACTGTTCTTCTCCATCATTGCATGCACTGCATTTGTAATTATGTATTCTTGCATGCATATTTTTTAGCATCTGTATCCTCTACTAGGCTGTGGTCTTTAGGAGGCAGAATGATATGTGGTTCTTCTCCTTCGGTGCCCCAGTGCACAGCAGAGTCCCAGGCACATCTTATATGCCATTTCAGTCCTGTTGAATAAATGAACCCAGTGGGTTACACGATTCCTAAAGGGAAAAGGGGGAGTGGAAAAGTTCCAGAAGTCCAGGCCCTTTATGGAGAAACAGGCAGAATATACTAAGTCCTGGAAGATGGATGGAGATCCAGAGCAGAGGTGACACATGAGCTGAGGCTTGCCCCCATTTTCCTAATGTTAGCCCTGTGATGCAGGATGGCTGGGCTGCTCATCAGACGCACAGTGTGGCAGCACACAGACACACAAACCCACTCTCCTTTTTTTTTTTCCCCCACTCTCTTATCTTAGGTTCCCCCAAAACCAAACCCTGAGGCACGCATTTGGGGGGTAGGTAGTTTTGGGGTGGGGAGGTGATTCCAAGGAGGCATGGCAAGTGAGTGTGGAAAGGAAGAAAGCCAATAAAATGTGTTTGCAGAGTGAGTTGGCACCATGGGCAACTGGAGCCCAGTTCTTTTGCGAACCCCCTGGGGGCGAGGAAGCTGGGATATTTATTTATCCATTGATTCCTTCCAGCATTGGTTAAGGGCTGCTGCTGCTCCCAGAACCACTTATTCCCTGGTGGGAAGCCAAGTGTTAGCAGGCTCCTGCAGCCAGAAGACATGCTCAGGCAAAAAGACACAGGAAGCCATTGGAGTGTACAGGAACTGTGCAAGGAAACAGGAGGAAAGGCCGAGGGGATAGGGGTGGAGCACTGACACGCACTCACACATGCACACAGAAAACGTGCAAATAGAGATGAGGTTGGCATTTTATCAAGATCACTATCTGAACTTACTAGATACCCAGATGATTCCAAATTTAAAAGAAAGAACTGGTCCTTATATTGAAAGGGCAGATATGGCTTTACAGAAGCAGATTAATCTAAAAGTGCACTTGCTAGTGAAAATGGAAAAACATATAATCATGATGATATGAACATGAGCTAGTGCAGTAACGAGTGACATCGGGGGAAAAGCTGAGAAATGTAAGGGAAGGAGTGGAAAGCAACTAGTTTGGGAGGAGCAGTTGAGAGAATTGAATTTGATTCTTGTGAATTAAGAGCAAATAATACACATTGAATGATTCTCTCTGACCAGGCTTGGGAGAAACACCAGAGTATGGTTTGATGAGATAATGCTTATAGGCATGCATGTGGAAGAGATGACTTCCCCAACCCCTGTGCAGAACTCTATTCTAGAGATAGAATACGCCCAGCTCTGCCAGTTATAAGATGACAGAGTAGAGACGTTTCTGACCCCCTTTTCTCTTAGAAATCACTCAAAACAACAGGGAGAATGAGAGATAATGTGCAAACTCCACCTTTGACAGAACTGGGAGGCGTCTGTAAATCTGAACCACGATATATGCTGAAGAGTTGCCAAATACAGGGAAAATTAAACAGAGTTCTGGAAGATGCTGAAGGCACAAAGTGGTAAATGTTAAGGGACAAAATTAGCAACCCTTTCTTTGGATTTAGGGCTGTGTGAGCTAGTTGTAGGACTTCTCTGGACTCCACAGAATGACAGATGCAATGGGGCCAAACACCCCAAAGTGGACATTTTATGGATAACATTCTCTGATTACAATGCAATTAAACTAGAAATGAATGACAAAGGGTTTGAAAACACTTCCTGTCAGGATCTATTGGCTACAGCTAAAGGGTCCTCAGAGTAAAACTCATAATCTTAAGCACTTACATTATAAATAAGAAAGGATGAAGAGAAATTAATTAAACATATGAAAATAAGACTAAGTACAGCAGAAGGAGATAAGTAATAGATAAAATTAGAAATTCATTATTTATAAAATAGGGAAATGAGGAAACTGCCTAGAAAGGGACAGATATTTGCTCTTTTAAGAGGGGAAAAGCATCCAATAAAATAAAAAAGCATAAGCTAAATTAAAGGAAAAGGAGGCAAAGCATAAAAACACAAAATGAAAATGGAGACATAAGCAAATATAGAAAATGTATTATAAGAGAATATTTTGATCAGTTCTATTCAAATAATTTGAAACCCGGAATAAAATGGATGATCGTGCAAAACATAAATTGACAAAATTGAACTCCAAAGAGACAAACAGATCAATTACTGTAGGGGGGACAAACAAACCTTAAAAAATTGTCAAATAGCTACCCTGACAAAGATTCCAAGTCCTGATGATATTACAGGGAAACCCTAAAAAACTTTAAGGAACAGCAAAGCCAATGCTATGTAAATTGTTGTAGAACATGGAAAAGAAATAAAGATTCCAAATTCTTTCTATGAAGCCACCACAACATTGACACTCAAACCCCATGAAGATAATACACAAAAAAGAAAAGCGCAGCCTGTGCTCACTGATGAATGTTGACAAAAAACCTATGTAACATAAAATATTAGCAAATAGAATAAATTGTTGAGAGTATATTATTTCTTTTAAGGAAATAACATAACAAGATTACTTGGAGTTCATACCAAGAGAAAAAAAGCAGTTCAATATTATAAAACATATAAATATAATTCATTATATCCATCAGTTAAATTAGAAAAATCATAAGGTATCTACAAAGATGTTGCAAGATGATCAGATAAGATTTAACATCCCTTTTTAAATTTTTAATTAGCATGTCCAGCCATCTGGTTTGTCTGAGACTGAGGGGGTTTCCCTGCATGTGTGACTTTCAATGCTAAAACCAGAAAAGTTCCAGACAAAAAGGGAAGGGTTGGCTTCCCTAGTTTTATTAGAAATACGTAAATATTTCCTATTGATAGAGATAGACATGGCTATGAATAGAAAGACATCTCGATCCAAAAAGTTGCATCAGAGAAACACCACAAATATTATCAAGAAAGTCAAAAGCAGGTGTATTAGTCAGCCAAAGGGGTGCTGATACAAAATACCAGAAATTGGTTGGTCTTTATAAAGGGTATTTATTTGGGGTAGAAGCCCACAGTTACCAGGCCATAAAGCATAAGTTACTTCCCTCACCAAAGTCTATTGCCATGTGTTGGAGCCAGATGGCTGCCGACGTTTGCCAGGGTTCAGGCTTCCTGGGTTCTTCTCTTCCCAGGGCTCCGTTTCTCTCCGGGCTCAGCGCCTGTTTCCTCCACAAGGTCAGCTGTAGACTACGAGGCTCTCTAGGCTTTGCCTCTCTCCACAAGGCCAGCTGTGAACTGTCCAGTAACGGCTCGTCTCTTTTCCTGGAGCCTTCTGTCCTTCCTCATGACCAAGCTCCTGGGCTCAGCGTTAAAACTCCGCATCAGAACCCCAACATCAAAAACTCCATCTCTGTCCTTTGCCATGTCTTTTATCTTTGAGACCCCACCCACCAAGGGGCAGGGACTCAACATCCTACTGATGTGGCCCAATCAAATCCCCAATCATAACTTAATCATGCCCAGATGAGCAGACCAGTTTACAAACATAAGCCAATATCTATTTTTGGAATTCATAACTATATCAAACTGCCACAGCAGGTCAGTGGTGTTCACTGACACTGAGGTCCTAGCCAATACAGTCATATAAGGGAAAAAAACAAAAGTATGAGAAATTAGAAAGGAGGAAATAAAATTACCATTGTCTGCAGGTAATAAGACTGCTGGGGAAGCTGGGGACACAGCTAGTGGCCATGTCCCAGCCTTATCCTACCCCACCTCCTTTTCTTTTGTGTGCAAATGTTTCAGCATGTTTTCATTCTAAGGCCATGGGGAAATGCTATGTCTAAAGAAAAAGCCTAACCACACCTTAAGCCTGGAAACAGGGTCCCAGCAGTCCCAGCTGCATACGAGGGGTGGGGACTCTCAGTGACAGCACCCCCTCCCAAGGTATATAAATACCCCACCCTCAGACAGTGCATGGGTCTTTCTGCAGAGCTTCCTTTCAGCAACCCTGACCGGGGCAATGTGGCTTGCCCAGGAGACCAGCCAAACAGGTTCTCTTCCCCTGCTCTTTTGGACATTTTGTGCTGTGTAAGTGATAAAGTGATCCTTTGCTGAAAGTTTTAGTTGAGCTGGAGACTGTGTTACCATGATGTAGTAACTCGCTCCACATTGATTATATCTATAACAATGAGGCTATGAAGGAAATCAACTAAATAAAGATTTCAACGTTGAAAAAAGGTAAGGCAGTTGAGTATATAACAATAACACAAAAATAGATGGCATTCCTTTGTAAGAACAGCAAGCTGCTAGAAAATAACATGATACCATTTACAATAGCAACAAAAATATAAAATGTCCAGAAATAAACTTCACAGGAAATATGCAGGAGGTATGAAGAAAACTTAAACTGAGATAACTGTGGAAGAAAATTGGAAGAAATGAATATGCATGCTCTGTCCTGGTAGGGGAAGACTGTCAGTTTTCCCCCAAGTAAACTCTGTATGTAAAGTGCTAAGAATAAAAATACCAACAGGATATTCTTTTTAGAACTAGACCAATGAATTTTGAAATGTTTCTTGAGGAGCTGGAGACCAGGGCTTTGCACATCACAACACAGCAGAACTTCCAATAATAATTATTATTCATCTCTCCCCAAAGCGCCCCACTGCAGTATCTGCTGTCCTCCCCTCCCCCCCCCACTCCCCGCCCCACCGTCTCTTTTTCTTCCCTCATTCCCTCCCCTGCCCAAGGCTGCTTGTGGTTTTCCTTATCATCTCATGTTACCCCTCCCCAGTCTCATCCTTTTTCATGTAAAGTAATTTGGCCTGCTTTCAAATTCTGTTGTCTAAGATAGTCCCATCCATTTGTGCCATGGGATCTAAGCCCCCTTTCAATTAGAGGCGGAGTGGGCATCACCATCCCAGAATCCTCAGGATTAGGGAATGAACAATGGACCTGTTATTCTACCATACACTTAGTGTGATTCTAGCAATGGAAGAACTTTTATCATGGATGTGGAGGCAGGGGCCACTGGAGGTTCTGAGGGGAGGGAAAGGGAAAAAAGGTGTAATTTGGAGGCATTTCGGAACTTGAGAAGTGTCCTGAATGACACTGCAATGACAGATACAGGCCATTATATATCTTGTCATAACTTACAAAAATGTGTGGAAGTGAGTGTAAACTACAATCCACGCTTAGTGGCAATGCTCCAATACGTGTTCACCAATTGTAACAAATGTACCACACTAATGAAGGAGGTTGTTAATGTGGGGAAAACGTGGGAGGGCTAGGGAGTGGGGACATATGGGAATTTCCTACATTTTTTATGTAACATTTATGTAATCTAAGTATCTTTTTTTTTTTTTTTTAAGTATATTGAAAAAAAAAAAAAGATTGGCAAAAAAAAATTCTGTTGCTCTCCTTTCCAGCACTTCCCCAATCACATCAAAAGGCACATAGCTTAAGAGGCACTAAGCTCCAAAGGCTTTTACCTCCTTGGAAGGGATCAGGGAAGAAAAGAAGAGAAGAGGGAGAAGAAAGGAGGGAGAAGGTAAAAGGATTGCAAATATTCTCCCTGCCCCATCCTTTTAACTATAGGAAAAGGCATACTGCTCTGACAGTTGAAGGAAATAAATGTGTATTAAACAGCTTTGCAAATAGCAAACACGATATAGATGTTAATAACTTATCAGGGAGTCAACAGAAAATAACAACCATGTGGAATTTACAGTTTACAAAGCACTACAAGAAAACTATAATGTGACAGGACAGGTACTTGAAGGCCCATTTTGCAGACAAGGAACTGGAGGTTAAAAGGCTAAATGACTTACAAGTCAATATATCAGAGTCTTGTCTGTAGAAGGTACTCCAAAAATAAAGCTCAGATTTTTAAAAAAATACTTGCCCAAGACATTTAACATAAGAATTAATCCTTCTGTATAAGAACTGGCATTGGGACAGGGGAACCAATTATTTGTGCATGTGTGTACATATATTTAGCATTAAAGTCCACCATGAAAAAAAAAGATGAGAAGTAAAATAGGGATCTTTCAAGAGAAATTGGTAAGAACATATGCAAAGAATTTTTCTTTGTGTGTTTGCTTGCTTTAGCCACAGAGAACTCAGGGCATCTGCCTGGGTCTAATTATAAACTCCTCACCTACTCACCTACAGATGCAAATTTCAAAACCCATGGACTGAGATGTGCATAAACATAATTTATTTTTTCCATGATTGAACTGTGTTGTCATTCTATCGTTCTTTCCGTTTTTTTTTTAGGACTCATTTTTTTCATACCTTCTCTTTTACCTCTCCTTTCAAAATTGCAAACAGGGTCTAAAAACTTGACCACCTTTAGGGTATGTGCCATCAACAGGGTAGTTATTTCCAGTGAATGATAATAACTACATTCCGTAACTCCACTCTTCTGCTTGTCACTGTATCAGTCAAGATTTGCTAGGTTTTGCTGCAATAACAAACAATGCCAAAATCTCTGTGGCTTAAAACAAGAAAGATTCTACCTCATGCATATGACATATCCTATGAGAGCTGGCCAGGACTTTGGTGATTGTTACTGCTCAAACACCCAGGCTGATGGAAGTTCCATTTCAACTTCCATTTCCACGAAAGTGGGCATGGCAGCTCACACTCTGGCACTTAAAGCTTCTGCCCAGAAATGACACGCAGCACTTCCTCTCACATGGCATTGGCCAAAGCAGATCCCTTGAACACAACAGGCTGGGTCTGTATGCTCCTCCAGAGGGAGAGGTGCTGAGTGCTTCTGAGCAGTGAGACGGTCTACCACGATCCCTTTTGTCAGATATAAAGCCAGGCTGGGCTGTGCAAGAGAACATTGCTAACTGGCCCACCCAAGATGGAAACCAGTACCCTGACCATATTTTATTTTCTCTGAGATTTCTAACCAGTGAAGGTGAGTTAAAATACTGGTTCTAGCTGGAGCTTCTGACCTCTTGGGAAGGATGTAAATGTGTGAGAAGAGTTCAGTATTTCAGGTGGAATTTAAAGGTTTTATTTTGGTATGGAAGGGACATATTTTGGGAGGGAGAGAGAAGCAAATGAATACACTGTGCCTCTACATTACTCGAATTTCTAAATATAAAAGTGGGCCAAGGCGAAGTATCTCAACTGTAGCTTGTCTGTACATGCACAAATACGTAAGTGTAGCCCTAGAAGCTTACCGTTTTATTTTAAAACTCGAGTCTACTGTCACATGTCCATTCCCTATTTCAAGATTCTTTTCAAAATTAATCTCCAAGAAACCATTTCCAAGCACCCTTCCATTCTGAAACTCCATCTACTCTGTCCATTTTCCTCTGGGTTTGTGTGTATTTGATTCAGTATCTTCTATGTTCTCAGTTTCTGAGATTCTTTGTTACAAACTTGCATAACAAAATAATTTGTGGGGAAGCAGGTGTGGCTCAAGTGATTGGGCTCCCATCTACCATATGGGAGGTCCAGGGTTTGATTCCTGGGACCTCCTGGTGAAAAACAAGCTGGCCCGCACTGCGAGATGGCCCAAGCAGAAATCTGGCCTTCGCGGAGTGCTGCCCCACGTGGAGTGCTGGCCCACGCGGAGTGCTGGCCCACGCGGAGTGCTGGCTCATACAGAGAGCTGGCGGAGCAAGATGACACAACAAAAAGAGACACAGAAGAGAGACAATGCGAGATGCAGCAGACCAGGGAGCTGAGGTGGTGCAAGAGATTGAGCAGCCTCTCTCCGCTCCGGATGGTCCCAGGATCAGTTCCCGGTGCTGCCTAAAGAGAAGACAAGCAGACACAGAAGAACACACAGAGAGCAGGCAGTGAGTGCAAAATAATGGGGCAGGGCAGAATAAAGAAAGAAAGAAATCTTTTAAAAAATTCTGTGTTTCTCCTCATTGAGTTCATTGATTTAAATGTATGTGTACAGAGAGAGGGAGGGAGATTGGTTAATACAACTACATCCTTTTGGCAGCAAATAACTCTGACTCAAACTGGATTAAATATTACAACTATAAAAGTGGGAAGTTCAGAGGTCAGAGTGAGTTTCGTGCTTAATGGAATCAGAGGTCCAACAATGTCATCAAGCATGCAGGTGCTTTCAGTCTCTCTCGACCCCACTGTCCTCTGTGGGCTAATGGGAAGATGGAGACCTCCTCTCCTCGTACCTCTTTAAGGATCAGAGAAACTATTCCTGGACGCTCTGCACCACACACCCCTCGCACTTCACTGGCCAGAATTGTCCATTCCCGAATCAATAACAGGAGCAGGGAAAGGAATGACCAATGTTGCCTTAGGATGAATGGTGGAGAGCCAACTGCCATGTCCCCTACTATGTGCAGCACACAGTAGGATTCTATGTTAAGTCACTTCCCTATGCCTCCACTTCCTCATCTGCAAAACAAGGAGATGAACTGGATGGCTTCTAAGTTTCACTCTGCTTCTAACATTTGAGGGAAACAAGATGAGATGCAAATAAGGCACTTTCCAGACTTACCTTACAGAGTTGTTGGGAGGGTACTTAAAAGGCCAAACAGCCTGCCCATCACATTGTCACTATGCACAAATGTCATAATTGTGATGCTGATTATTTTATTTATTATGCAGTGACAATACTGATATTCCTAAGAAAACCTAAGAACTCATAGAGAGAGAATAAGAAGTTGCTCTTTCAAAGAAAAACAAACTAATGCTCTCTGAGGCATTTTGTCTTTTTTATATTTGGTAGCCTTTTAACTTTCATTCTTTTAAAGTCATCTTTTGAACTGAAAAGGGCTTCATGATTTTAAAGACATATTTCCAGAGGAGAAATTACATTAGGATTGCTCCGCCCTTGTCACCATTAACTGTTATTTGCATCCAAAGGGGAAAACATGTCATTTAAATTCCAGATGCTGAGTATATAATTTATCTTTCTATGGGCTCAGGCATATTTCCTTATTGTTCAGTTCTACTCTGCCTGCATTTCACAAATCACTGGTGCAGAAGATTATTAGCATTTAAACAAATGAGTTTCTACCCTGTCTTCCGGCCATCTTTGTGCTAGGATGCAGTGGCCCCTGGTTCAGCTAAGCAAAATAACCCACTATACTAGTGCACTCTCTGGGAGTGAGATCTTTGCCCCTCCAAATGTGGGAAGAGAGAATGCTTAATTCAAGAGCAGGAAGCAATCTTTTTTTTTTCTCTGCCCCCGGAGGGGTGCACCATTCCTGGAGGTACTGCAATACCAGGTCGATGCACGGAGTAGACGGAGCAAGCCCCTATTCCATCTCCCTATTCCAAAAATCCATTTAATATATTGTCCTCTAGAGGACGTATCAGATATTAAACTGATAAGAACACATACTACACTTGATCTTAGCCAAAAGGCCCAGAAGCGATAGCAATCGTATTTATTAACTCCAATGGGCAACACCCCATTTCGGTAAGAACTATTTAAAAAAACACTATCCTTTTGAAAAAGAACTACCACAATTGCAAATGTCAAATTATTTCTGATTGGCCAGAGCAAAAAACATATTCCCGTCACCCACCTGTAAGATACTTGATCCATTTAGGCTTTGAAAACTTCGGTGACATTGACAAAGAGTAAAGGAAGTCTTCACTATTGTCGCCTTAGCTCCACCCCAGTGGAATTAAATGATTCAGAGTAACTCAGAACAGACTTTCATGATGATCAGTACCATGTGGCTGGTGCAGATTCTAAGTGTGAGGAAGGTTGTAGAAAAGATATTCTCTAATGGCTGGGGTCATAAATAGTCTCCAAAAGACCTGTCAGGTTCTTTGTCTATGTTAAGAACCGAAACCAACAAACTTTCCTGTCCTTGTGCTAAACAATTCCAGGACTGATTGTTCTTTCCTTTTCCTTATCAATTTCATATAAGAATATTTACACACAAACAAACTTATTTTTCTCAGTACTAAACAATGCTGGGGCCAGATAAAACTACTTTAGCTACTTGATCCAGAAAATTCTTGCTTTTAGGAGATAAGACTGTAAACCAAAAAAATGGCACTTATGAAGACTAACAACTTGTAATCAATATATTTATCTCAAGACCCTCACATCTGTTACCTAAACTCTGTCATGAACTCTGGCTTGCAAGACTCACCTTAAAATCACCCAGCCCATGTCCTAAAACCCAATAAACATGCCCCCTCACGTCCACCTTTTTGAGATACTACCAAGATTCTATCAAGTTAATGTTCTCCCTCACTGAGTAAGTCTAATAAACTTGAGCTTTGCTTGAACAATAGGCTTTTCTAGTAGTTTTTTGTGGGCATTGATAGCCAACAATCCTTTCCTACAGAAAAATGTCTGAAAGGACACCATAGAACTGGGTAAATCATTTTCAATTCTCGTGCCCAATAAGTCTCCAGTTCCTGACCAACCATAATTAATAAATTATTTGTTAAAGCATCAAATATTTACCATATCGTTTTGGGCCTTGGAGACAGATAGAGACTAAGAAGCTAGCAAATAAATAGCAGCCAGTACATGTTTGGTGCAGGGCAAATGACACGGACCTTAGAGCCAAGTGGGCTCAGTGGAGGGATGTCCCGAGGCCTGGGAGATCAACAAGCTGTTGGAACCCCCTGCTTACATTTTCTCTTCCCTTCTCAGTCTCTCAGAAGGTTCCACCTCCGTCCACTCCAGGCCCCTCTACTGAAGCAAAAACACGACTGTTTATAATTCATGAATATACTTTATGAGTTTGCTTCCCATTCAAACTGCAGGAGACAATAAAAGATGTTTGAAAGAAAATCCAATTAAGTATTCAAGGATTAGAAGGGCCTGGAGAGATACAAATAGCTATTGCTTTGTCACTTAACTCAGTCCTTCCCTATTGCCATTAAATTCTGCCCAATCACATGCAACAGCTATTTTTCCATTCGGATGCTTATTTCCTCAAAAGCCAAGGCGGCTTCAAAGATTTTCCATGTGGGGTGCAGAAGTCCCTTTGCATACAACTTCTGCATTTACTCTGAAAAAGCAACCAACAATTAAAAGTCTCCACAATTTCATGGGCATGAAATACAAAATGTCAAAAGCAGATCGAGTGACACTTCCAGACTCTCTCCTCCTCTAAGCCTGTGACTGAAAGGACAAAGCAGCTGGGAAACCCACACAGCAGTGGAGTGTAAGTCATCCTCCCACATAGTGCTGCTCCCCAAAGTACCACACACCATCACCACCAAACCCTAAGTCTCTGTCTCCTATTGCCCTGCCCTCGTCAATTTGGAACTAAATGCAAACCCTGGAAAATACTGGGGGCTGAAGAGGATACTATTTAGCACTTAGACTTTGGAGACAAATCCCTGGATTTGAACCCTTGGCTCAGCTCTGCACTAAATGACGTGACTTTTGGCAAGTTACATAGCCCCTCTGGGCCTCAGTTTCCTCATCTGTAACAATAAGGCTACTAATACTGACTACTTCATGGATTGCTGGAAGGTTTAAAATTAATTAATGCATATACAAATGTTCACATTAGTCAAAAGTGGATAGGTTGCCCTACAGTAAAAAAACATTTCCAATATCTCAATGGCTTAACACAGAAAAAGTTTATTTCTTACTCAAGCCCAACTGAGATCATTATCTTCTCAACACATGATTAAACAATGAAAAGAGGAATGTGGCAAGAATCACAATGGCTTTTAAAGATCTCACCCAGAAGTGATGCATACAAGTTTCACTAACATTTCACTGGTCAAAGCAAATCACATAGCCATACCTACTTCCAAAGGAAGTGGAGAAGTATGATCCAATTATGCCCCTGGAAGGCAAGAAACACTGACATATTTTATAGCAGTCCTAATGGCTACCATGCTAGTAGAAATAAGTGTTAATTTAGTATTATTGTCATCATCTTCAGTCATCATCATCATCATCATCATCAGAGTTGGAAAGGATCTCAAGAGTTCCACTGCCTTCTGTATCACATTCATTCATTCATTCACTCATCAAATATTTATTGAGGGCCTAGTATGTGCCAAGCACGAGAGATATGGAGGTTAATAAAACAACCACAGCTCCTGCTCCATAGACTTTATAGTCAAGAAAAGACAAATATTAAAAACAAACAAAAAACACATAATTGGAACATCATTATAAACTGAGTGCTTTTCATAAAAATAGGTGGGCATTGTGTGAAAGAATAACTGGCTACACAATGAATTCTGCCATAAGAGGGAATTCTGCCCTAAGATGGAATTTATTTGACCTAATGTGACAGTTTGAAACTTTTATAAGTCCAAGAAAAGATCATGTTCTTAGAACTAATCCATTCCTGTGAGTATGGGACACTTTGCATTAGATTCAGTTAAGGGACTTGTAATTGGATCAGTTTTGATTAGATCACTTTAGGGCCTTTGTACTACGGCCCTCTTGCTAGCATCTTCTACAAGCAGAGAACTGAAAGCAGAAACACACACAGAGAAAGAGAGCTGCTATTTCACCCTGCCATGTGAGGGAGGACTCCAGGATCACCTACAGCTGCAGAAAGACAGAGAAACCCCAAAAGGCTGAGAGAAAGGCTGGATGCCGGAATCAGCGGAACAGACCGGAGCTAAAGAGACAGGCCCAGGAAGAGATGAGCAATATGCCTGATCGCCCACAGCTGAGCTGTGGAGGAGAAAGCAGAGATCACCCGCCATTTTGCTTTGACACTTGGCAGAAGTCCAGGGTCATCTTTGGCTGCAATTCAGTGAGACGGTATCTCTGATGATGTATTGGTTTGGACATCATCACAGCCTTGGAACCACAAGATTTTCCCCTAAAAATCCCTATTGTAAAAGCCAACCCATTTCTGGTATTTTGCTCCCAGCAGCGTTAGCAAATGGAAACACCCAATATTCTATTAGCTATCGACATTTAAACATCAGATGATGTTGCATAAAAATTCTAGATTTCTGTTTTTTTTCAAAATTGTGAGATCTCACAACTCAAGATCCCAAAGTCTTGCTCCGTGGCTGCCTCTTTAAAGGAGTGTGGTTACCCCCTGGTTCACCAGTCCCCACCCAGAAGCCTTCACTTGCAGGCACAGGCATTTGAGTTGTGTGCCCCTGTTCTAAACCATTGTTTAAAGATGGAAACTGAGGCCCCCTAAAGAGGAGAGGATTGGCCCACATTCACAGAACTTGTTTGTACAGACCCAAGAGCAGAACGCAGATCATTTGAGGACCAATCCAGAGCCTCTTTCACCAATACAAAGCCATAGGCAAGACTCTCTTAGGTTCCCTCCAACTCTTGGAGGAGGAGCTGCTTTACTCTTAAAGACTTCCTATAACAGGTATTCTGTTCCAGCCCAGAATTCCCTACCTAAGTCTGCTGGCTGTAGGCACAAACCCCAACATACAGATCTTATCTATTCCTCTCACCAATCATAATATATCTCTATGCTATTATTTAACTCATTCATTCATTCATTCATTCAATACTTGCATAGGCCAGCCAGGATGAGAAACTGACAAGGCCCAGAATTACCCACCTACCATAAACATCTAGGAAACTGAAAAAAATATGGTACATGACTTTTTCAGATATTGGACAAAAGAAGGTCCAGCACTGTGACTCCTGAGAGAAGGGATACAAATGAGGAATGACCTACGATTGCCTCAGCTTTCTGTTTGGAGGTGTTTTCCAGACTGGAGGCTGGAGAGAGGTAAACCAAATAGAGCCTGGCAGTTTTGCTGAGTTGAGGAGACAGAGATCAGATTTTGGGGAGGTGGAGAGAGCTAGAATGTTCAATTCAGAGTACCCAAAGAGAAAGGTACATAGAGAAAAAAACTTCAAAAACACAGCATAGATTCCTTGAGCCTTTCGCTGGATATTAAGCCAGACATATGTAGACCATGAGGCCAGACACAGGGGAAACTTTTGAGGAAAGAACAATAACTAGGGAATAGAGAGCTGAGCAATTCCTAGATTCACACAGGGCCAATACTCATAAGAGTTCTCAATACGCATTGTGGAGAGACCTCGTTTAATACATAAGGAATTGAGTAGAGAACTCAGAACGGCCGCTGTGCCTCAGCAGTGTATTTATTTATTTATTTATTTTATTTTATTTTTTTAAAGATTTTATTTATTTATTCATTTATCCCCCCCTTGCTGCTTGTGCTCGCTGGGTCAGCTAACCACGCCGCGCGGGCAGGCTTGCCTTCACCAGGAGGCCCCGGGAACCGAACTCGGGGCCTCCCATGTGGTAAACGGGAGCCCTACTGATTGAGCCACAGCCGCTTCCCTCAGCAGTGTATTTAAATGAACCCTAAAGCAATGGTTCTCAACCAGATGGTGATTAGTCATACCCCCTCCTCCCAGGATATTTGACAATGTTTGGAGACATCCTGGGGAGCCCTGCTATGTTCTCAAATAGAGGGGCAGGAACATCTGGAGTGCATAGGCAGCCCCTAATAAAAGAAAACAGTGCAATATGTCGAGCCCTCGATATTAATGCCTGTAACTATGAACCTTATTCTTCAAAAGAGAGGAGCAATCTTTTCATGGGTATTCAGGGACACAGAGGACATTAAGCAAGACCGAAAGGATAAGCAGGAGTGAGCCAGATGATGAGTTGTGAGGTCAGACCAGGCAGAGAGATCAGCATGTCAAAAGTTCCTGAGGTAGAAAAGAGTTCAATAGGTTTAAGAAACTAAAAGAAAGTAGGTATTGGGGGAGTGTCGTGAGCAAGTGGGAGAGAAGTGCAAGATAATGAAGACATAGGGGCAGACCTTACCTTACAAGGCATGGTAGCTCCTGTAATATCCTTCAGATATTCTTCTAGTGTAGTAGAAAACCACTGGGGCAGTAGTTCTCCTGCCTGGCTGCACACTGGACTCACCTGGAACCTTTAAAAAATACGGATGCCTGTGCCCCAGAAATTCTGATTTAATGAATATTAGTTGGTGGTCTATTAGGATTTTAAAGATATCTTCAGTATAGCTAAGGCTGAGAACCAGTGCAGTGGAGGGTTTTAAACAGGGGTGTGACATTATTTGATTTTGAAAGGTCTGCAACATTCACTCCACATTAATTGTAAACTTGATTATCATGTTCCTTCCTTCTAGAAAACAAGTTTTACCTGAAACTTCTTTACTATAAGTGACATTGGAAGGTTAACAATGAATTTTATCTCTGAGAATGGTGACAGTCACAGTATCCACAGAAATGTGTCAGTTTTCCCCTTCAAGTTCAAAACACGTTGTGATGCAAGTTGAATCTACCTGGAATAGGAAATGCCAAGTGGTTCATAGTCAAGTTGTCCTACACACAAGCATAAGTGAGTAGGGCTGGGCATCCAATTTTCTGTTCTCAAGGGAAGCCGATACGGTCACCTCTCTTTCATCTCCTATGGAAGGAGTCTAATCCCATTGAATGACTGTCCCTTTACTCTTCCCGTGGGTCTCTGTCACTTAAGCCCTCCATCCCCATCCTCACGAGAGTTCCACCACCTGTTTTTCTCCATCTTCAGCTTGAGTTGTCAATTCATTCCTATTGCCTGAGAACTCCGAGCAGGCTCAGATGGACTGGAAGGAAAAAGGGTGGAAAAAGGAAAGCTGCCATCAGTGATTTGATTCAAGACCAGGGGTTTTCAAAATGTCATCACAAGGCCAGAAGCATCAGCATCACCTGGGAAATTAGAAATGCAAATTTTTGGTCCCCAAACCTGAGCTACTAAATCAGAAATTCTGAGGTAGACTCCAAGTTTGAGAACTACTTACTATTCATAACAATTACACATAGTAACCTATCAAGAGTGATCACTTAGCCCAATGCCTATACATTATTATGATATGAGAACCTTTATATCTTTTCTCAGCTTTGAGTTGCACTGTAAAAGGTCCCCTTTCTGTTATCTTAACCTGGTATATGGCCAACCCCAAAAGGGTGTGGCTATGAAACATGACCCAGGAAAGGGATAAACTGTGAGAGGGTTGAGAGGGAAAGCATCCTGCCACATCCCACATAATAATAAGAAAAAAAGCATTATGGGAAAAGCCTCTTATTACTGTACGAAATTATCCTCGATAAAAGTACATTGTTTGCCCTCGTCCGTCCTGAACTAGCTTTTCTGTAGCTAAATGCCATTTTCAGAAGAAAAGACCTTACATGAATGTAGTTGCTTAAACACATCTGAAGGGAACAGCATTCACTAGCTGAAGACCAGCGTTATTTTTTTTTTAATTCCTTAGAAAGAGACCACGTACGTCAGAGTGGTGAGTCGTCACATATATTTGTAATTAATTTTTTTATTTCACCTTTTAATTGCAAAGAATTGTTCAGAAAAAAATTGTTTCCCCCTTCAAAGGGTGAGGTGGTGTACATTAACAGATAAGGACCCTGCCTGGTGAAAAGACCTGAATTCCACAGGATCACATCCCCTCATGAATCTTAACTTTAACAAAACCCGTATAATCTATAGGGCTTCATCATATGATCTTTTTATATGTACATATACATATGATATACAATTAATTCTATGCCCTAAATATTCTTCAAAAGCATTAATTTTTGATGGAGAAAAAATACTCCATCCTATGATATATTATAACTTTTTGAGCCTGTTATTGGACAGGTTGTTATCAGTTTTCCCACAATCATAAATAATGTAACAGTGGACATCTCTGCACATAAATTTTTGTCTATACTGTTGTTTATTTTCATGGGATAAATTGCAAGTGAATAAATGATTTGGTCAAAAAAGAAGGGATATTTTTTTAAAGCCTTTGGTACTCAGTACCAAGAAAGTTTGCCCAAATTTCTCCTCTCACCAGAAATAAGAGTATTACTCTTTCACTAACACAAGAAAATCTGGCCTAAAAACAATCAATTTAACAGTGAAACCTGAGAGCTGTGGTTCTCAACTAGGGTGATTTTGCCTTCCAGGGACCATTTAGCAATGTCTGGAGACATTTTTAGTTGTAACAACTGGAGGGATGCTATTGATATGGGTCGGCAGAGGCCAGGGATGCCGATTAACACCCCATAATGTACGGGAGAGCCCCACACAACAAAGAATGATCCAGTCCAAAGGGGCAACCGTGCTGAGGCTGAGAAACCCTGTTCTAGAGGCATCTGCTTTAAAATCAGGACCAAAACAGGATGTTCACCGCCAGCATCATGCTCACGGTTTAGGAATGTCTAATCAATATAATAAGGACAAAACAGAAATAAAATATAGAATCATTGGCAAGGGGGACAAAATTATTTTATTATTTCAGAACATTTAATTGTACATTTAAAAATGAAACAGAATTAAGTGGGGGGAAAATCACATGAGTAAAGAAAGTTATACTTCCCTTTCTGCTTTCCAGTAAAGAGCTAATGACTTGTATTTACATATTTATTGGCTCAAATATTTACTCAGTGCCCACTAGGTGCCTGGCATTGTTCTAGACACTAGAGATACGACGGTGAATTAGAGACTGTGTTTTAGTTCATGGGGCTTACATTTCAGTCAGGGGGACAGCAAAAAAGCACATAAACCTTTAAGTATACAGTGTATCAGTTGGTGATAGAGATGGGAAAAAATCAAACAGGGTACAAAGAAGAAAGCATTTTCAGAGGAGCAGAAGAGTGAGAGCTTATAGAGCTTTGTCCTATAAAGATTTTGGCATTTACTCTAGGGGAGTCTGGGAGCCATAGGAGGATTTGGAGCAGAGCAGTCACCTACTCTGATAAATGTTTTCAAAGGACAATTGTGGCTAATGTGGTGAGAAGAGAATGTCAGAGGTACAGGGTGGAAACAGGTAACAGAGAAACAAAGGAGCATCCAGCATGAGCCATGCAGGGATCTGTAGGCCAGTATAAGGGCTTTGGATTTTACTCCGAGGGAGATGGGACGCCATCAGAGAATTCTGAACAAAGGTGTAACATGATCAGATTCCGATTTTTAAAGGAGCACTCTGACTGCTTTGTGGGAAATACACTGTGTGGGAGTGAGAGGCAAATCCAGAAATATCATTATTTTAGAACAACAGAGGGAAGCTATCCTATATTTCTAACCAGAAGATTCTAGCTCCTTCCCCCATCTATATTTGGCCAGTTCAGTTCATTCTTAGATGGTACAGAGAGATGAATAAGGAAACAACATTGCTTTCCTTTCTCTTGGCAAGCATATATTAGTGAAAAGGCTCTTTAAAAAAATTAAATTGGTAAGTTCCTGTTTGTTTCACCTTGGCTTCCCTGACCACCTGGAAGTTCCATTTGCACAAAGGAGTGAGCGATTTGACCCTGGAACTTAAGGAAGCGTTTAACGTCAAAGCCAGAGCCAACTGTCAGGTTCTAAAGGCTTTCCTAACCTTTCGTGGGGTTCTCTGTTAGCCTGGCTCACTGGAGCACTCTGCACCCGAGGGCTTTTTAAGAAGCAGAACCCCGGAAGTGCTCCCAGCTAGGGCCCTGTTGTGGATCCTTTTCAATAGCACTGAGCTCCATTTGTTAACGCCTGATCCTAGGTCACCCAGAAGAAAGGGCTTATATTCTTACCTAGACAGACGCCTTGATGGGATTCAAAGGTTTGAGGTTTCTGAAATAAGGAGAGAAGCCAAACCAAAGGAGGCTTCTGCAATTTTGATTCAAAGAAGATGTAGTCCATGACCAAGCTGACTATCACATTCCTTAATGATTCTTTTCGAGGATTTAAAAAAGTTTTTTTTTTTTTTTCCTGACTTAACAGCTGTCTTAGGGAAAAAAAATCCAATTCTATCCTTTTACTGCAGGGAATATTTTGATGCCGTGGTTATCTTCTCCACGAGAGCTGTATTTGATTAGGAGGGAATGGCAGTGGCGTTTTATGGACAGGCGAGTGGTTGTCACAACTCAGGGACAAGGCACAGGAGCACAGAGCAGATGGAAGGATCTGACCCTTGAACTACACACCAGAGCAAGGCATATACTGGGGGACGTGGTCGGGGTTCAGGATAAGCCCCAACTTAGATGGAAATGGTGAGCCTAGGCAGGGGCATTGAGAGGCATTAGGCACCTAGGTAAACCGTACTTGTCAATGGAAAGTAGATAAAACAGCTGGGCCTTAAGGGGGACACATATTATTCAAGTCTCATCCCAGGAGGTCTCAGATCCTAGGTCTGGTTCTCACCGATGCATCTCAAAACCAGCCATGACTGGGACACTAGGTTGTACAGTTCTTGAAAGAAGAGTGTTTTCCCTTCATCTCTGTGTCTCCAATACCAAGCTGAAGGCCTGATTTAATGTAGATGCTCAATGACCTTCCACTGAATCAAAGAATGCCTGGGAAAATGGGTAGATGAATAAGTCTGGGGAGGTGAAATAATTTTAAGCAAACAGATGGAGCAACAGAAGCTACTGATCTATTTCCTTAACTGGTTCACCCTATACACAGGATCATCTGTATACCTGATTTTGACCTCTGGGAAAGGCCAAGACAATTGATCTGCTTTAGGGTCTAGACTTGCTCCATTCCATGAAATCCCATCAAACAAAAACAACCTTTTAGGGAGCGGATATGGCTCAAGCAGTTGAGCACCCACCTCCCACCAGGAGGTCCTGGGTTTGGTTCCCGGTGCCTCCTAAAGAAAAACAAACAAATAACAAGCAGATAACAAGCAAACAATGAGCAAAAACAAACGAGCAGACAACGAGCAAACAACAAGCAAACACGAGGGAGCCAACTCAGGGGAGCCGATGTGGCTCAGTGCTTGAGCTTCAGCCTCCTGCATACGAGGTCCCGGGTTCAATCCTCAGTACCTCAAAAAAGCAAAAAACAAAACAAAAAAAAAACCCTCTAGTGGATTCCAGGGGCTTTTATTCTTATTAGAGTATGGTATGATTTTCTTTTAGTGTTTCTGGAGTCACTAATGGATATTTATGGATCCATACTAATGGATATATATAAACAAAGGGAATTCTAATGCCATAGGGAAGATATTGAAGCCAAAAGGAAAATTACAATAGGAGGGGAGAAGGACAAGGTGGGGCGACGTGGTCCTAGGATGCAAATAGAATGGAGAAGAGAGAGTCAGAGGGCCTGTCTTGGTGATAGCTCTTCACCTCCATTACAAAGAGACCTGGGTCACCTTCCACTAGTCATTTCTGCCCTTTTCTCCTAACTCACTCCACAGATCAAAGGCAAGAGGCAAGTCACCAGGCCAATGACAGCACCAGTCAGAGGGTAATTTCAAAAGTGTAATGGTGCTCATCTGCTAGTTTCTACTCCTAATTTTTCTCCACATTTTCAGTTATCCCCAAGCTCTTCTCAACATCTACCCTATTCTGTAACCGAACTGGGCTACGTGCTGTGCCCTGAGCAAGTCCTGTAACTTCCTGCCTACCTGTCTTTGCCAATGAGTTTGCCCCTACCTGATGAGGTCGTCTTCCCACCTTCCCATTTTGAAGGCTTGGCTGTTCTTTAAAGGTTACTTCCCAAACACCCTCTACTACCATACAGACTTTCAGGTGCTGTAGCAGTTTGATATTGGTTATGAATTCCAAAAGTAGGTATTGGATTATGTTTGCAAACTGGTTTGTTCCTCTGGGCATATTAGATTATATTGGATTCAGAGGTTTCACTTTTACTTAATTAAATAATGATTAAGGCTTTGATCGGGCCATATCAGTAGGACATTGAGTCCTCTCCCCCTGGGTGGGCAGTGACTAACAGAAAAACCACACCACAGAGAAGGGAGTTTGGAGTTTTGATCCTGGAGCCCTGGGAAGTAAACACACAGAGAAGCAGATAAGTGAGGAAGGAGAGAAGGCTCCATTAGACACGGCAGAGGCCCTGGGAAGAGAGATGAGCCGTTTGCCTGATAGTCTACAGCTGGCCTTGTGGAGCCACCAGGGCAGCTGAGCCCGGAGAGAAACAAGACCCAGGAAGAGAGGAACCAAGGAAGCCTGAAACCTCGCGGACATGGGCAGCCATCTTGCTCCAACACGTGGCAACAGACTGGTGAGGGAAGTAACTTTTGCTTTATGGCCTGCTAACTGTAAGCTTCTGCTCCAAATAAATATCCTTTATATAAGCCAAGAGATTTCTGGTATTTTGCATCAGCACCCCTTTGGCTGACTAATACAGGTGCATGGGGCCTTCTTTTTTAACCACAGTTGACCCTTTTCTGAGTCTGATCTTAAAAAAGACACAGTTTGAAGGGAGGAAAGCAGTCCATTGCATGCCTGCAGATCTTAAGCAAGTCATCTAACCTAAGACTCAATTCTGTTACCTGTAACTTAAGGATTCCACTTGCATTGCCTCTCTCAATCTGTGCTGAAATGAGTAATGTGTGTGGAAACACTGTACAAACTGTAAAATGCTTTGCAATTAAGATGAGCACTGCTATAGAACCCCCTGTGCCTTATAACTGTGACCAGATAAAGACGTTTAAAACCTTAAACTCTGAAAAGATTAGGATGCTTCCCCAATGAAATGTAAAAACACAAACTATAAAAATAAATGTAATAGTTAAAACCATAATATAAGCTACAACTGTGAATAAAGTTCGAGCATGACTATTTCAATGCTTTATCTTTTGGAAAAATCAAATTATTTCTTTTCTTTCCCTTTTCTGTTTGTTTTGAATCACAGCTTTGCTGATTCCCTAAATCTAATGAGTATTACATACTGCATTTTATTTTTTTTCAATTTATTTTTTTATTTTTTAAAAGATACTTAGATTACATAAATGTTACACAAAAAATATATAGGGATTCCCATATACCCCACTCCCCACACCTCCCACACCCTCCCACATAAACAACATCCTTCATTAGTGTGGCACATTCATTGCAATTGATAAACGCATCCTGGGGCATTGCCACTGAGCACAGACCATAGTCCACATTGTAATTTACACTCTCTCCCACACAGTTCTGCAGGTTATGGGAAGATATATAATGGTCTATATCTGTCATTGCAGTGTCATTCAGGATGACTCCCAAGTCCCGAAGAAGCCCCCATATTAACACTGTTTTTCCCTCTCCCTGCCCCCAGATCCTCCAGTGGCCACAGCCTTCCCATCATTGCTGTAATTTCTTCCATTGCTAGAATCACAATAAGTCTATAGCAGAATACCAGTAAGTCCACTCTAGTCCATAGTTCACTCCCCAGTCCTGAGGATTCTGGGATGGTGATGCCCACTCCGCCTCTAATTGAGAGGGGGCTTCGATCCCATATGGCTGATGGATGGGGCTCCTTGCTTACAGTTGTCGGCTCTCTCGTTTCCTTGGTATAGTGGTTGTCAATCCTCACTTCCTTGTTAGTAGTCCTGGGTGAGTCCAATGAAATGGACAGTAGGTGCTGCAACTCTGCTGAGGCTCAGGGCCCAGCTGGCAAATGGACAGCCCAAAGAGTCAAGTCTCTTGGACGTACACCTACCAACTACAGCACAAAGTATAGGTTTAAATAGAAGGGACCAAATGAGCCATGTGTAAGGAAGCCATAACTGAGTCCAATTCTGTCATTCTCAGGAGCACAAACTCCAAAGTAGGGCCCACTGGCAGTGCACCAAACTCCGGAGCTATCTGCCCTGACATGGAGACCTGGGTGTCTCCAGAGCCCTCAGGAGCCCCACTATTTGGCGTAGTATCCACTTTGGTAGTCTATGAGATCCTGTCGAGATGTGCATAAATGTTACCTCTGGGATGACCTCCTGACTCACTTTGAAGTCTCTTAGCCATATAAACTCATTTGTCTTTACCTTTTCCCCCTTTTACTCAAGGTCTTTTTCCAGTTGCATTGCTAGTTGGCACTTGGTAGTGATCCCTCAGTGCCTGGGAGGCTCATCCCCGGGAGGCATGTTCCATGCTGGAGGGCAAGGTAATGCATTTATATGCTGAGTTTGGCTTAGAGAGAGGACACATTTGAGCAACAAGGAGGCTCTCAGGAGGCAACTTTAGGCACCCCACAACACTAGCTAAGTTTCACTTTCAAGAACAAAGGCTCACAAGCATAATTATCAATATCAAGGGCCCATAAATGGACCATCCTCCTTCACCAGTCATTGCCCCTGCACTTGGGGGACAGTTGCTGCTCCATTAGAGAACGTGGCAGAGCTCTCCAGGATGGGAATTCAATAATCTCTTGGCTATTGTGTGAATCTCCACCTACTATGACAATGCCCTGTGAACATTTGGACACATTTATATACCGTATATGTATGTCCAGGTGAATTTCCTCCCATGTATCCCCCATCGCCGACATTCCACACCAATGATCCTCCCCTGCCCCAGTTGTAACCCTTCTGTATCTAAAGCTTCTCCAAAAATGAAGCCAATAAAATTGCTGCTGCATTTTATCCCATCTACTAGACTGTTCCTTGAAGGAAAGCCTCTGTCTCAGCTAACACATGGCCAGTGTTCAATAAATATTTGTTAAATTAAATCCTCCTTTTCACACTTTGCAGAATTTGTTTTCTTCGTGGGCCGGAAAGTTCTACAAATACTAGGAAACATAACTGGCTCTGAGCAGTCATACCTCAATCACTCAACAGGGAATTATTCAAAGCAAAATATAAGTCTAACTCAGAATTTGAAACTCTGGGGAAATATAAACAAAATAGGAGAAGCACCTCATACTCTCAAAAAGAGACAGAGTGGGAGAGAAAGAGAAAGACAGAATGTGTATGTGTTAGGGGAAGGAATAATTGAAACAAAATCGGGGGTGGGGTGGGGAACAAAGCAGCTCTTAAGCAAATTCTTGAAAATATTAAGTTATGCGGCATCAGAGTCAGAATTGAAAGAGGTAGAGCTGAAATGGGCCTTCAATGGTATTTTACCTAATCCCCAACAAAAGAGCAACGTCCAGATAACTCCCTTCTTTTTCAGAAGCGGTTCATACCTTTACTTCATGTTGATGCTCGTTCTTGAAAGAAGGTTATGACTCAGCACTTTTTGTCACAATATTCTGTCCCAGAAATCCAAGGCATCTTGCTTTCCATAGGGACCTACGTGAATATTCTCTGACCTCTCAGTGCCCTCATTTCTCCCTCATTTCTTTCTCTTTCTTTCAACTTCCTTTTGCCCCGGTCCTCAGCATTTTATCTGCCCTATATGATTCTTTTTACTGTTCTTTCTCTAAGGTGTCCAGGCTTTTAGCAAAAATCTATTCCCCAGGGGAATTTACGTACACCAGAAGCTCACACTCATCTCTTAATGCGTTTCCCAGAGCTACTCTGAAAACAATAAATGTGTTTGTTTTTTAAAAAATGAAATGAGAATCAACTTCCAACCGAAGCATTAGATTAGGAAAGGAAAAAAAAAGTCGTTGCATATATTTTAGCTTTTCATTTGCATATTCTCTATGATTTTTTTATTTGGAGCAGAAATCAGTGAGTGTAGTGATTACAGAATAGCTTTTGCTATCCTGGAGAACTCTGCTACTTAGCTGCTGTGGACTTTAGAGAAAACACTTCACCTCCCTAAGCTTTAGTCCTCTTCTGTAAAATGGGAATAACGGTGAGATAATATAGATAAAGTATTTAGCCTGGTGCTTTCCATTTTCAACTTCCTACTCCCCTACAGGTGTTTATCTTCACTTACCAAATAAATAATCTGCACTTGAATCCGTGTCTCAAGCATTACTTCTGGGGTATCTGAACTAAGAGAGGCAGACATAAGGCACCTTGGAGCAGACCCTCTTAGCTCAAACAGTAGTCCCCAGGGTTCTTCCTCAGTGGAAGTCGAGTAGGTATCACTGACTTGGAAAAAAGTAGTAATAGAAAATTTTGTGGTCTGACAAATACAGACCCCTTTGTATTCAGAGCTAATTACCAGGGAATAATTTGCATGAGCTCAAGGTCCTCTGCCTAGAAAGAGAAACAGATTCCAACCCCTGCTCCTGGGGATTCAGAGTTCAGGAAAGCTGTCCAGGTGGATCAGAGTTGTCCTGACCAAGATCTCCTGGTAGAAATGGCGACCAGTACATCAAAGGGGAAATGGATCAAGAGGGGCAGGGGACATCTGGGCTGATGATCCAAGTCCAGAGAAGAGTCCTAAGGACCTTGAGGGAAATCTGGAGTAGAACACAGCCGGCACTGGAAGTCCTCAGTACCAGACAATACAGTGGCATGCTTTGGAGCACAACGGCCATACGTATAAGAACAGGATTCTAAGAACCTTCAAGCCTAAGCAGACCTCAGCACTGCCACTGGGCAGAATGTTGCTGAGCACGGCCACCATTCCAGCAGCAGGTGTACACTGGACTGGGTGGAATTAGTGTTCAACAACTGGAATAACAGGGCTAATGGGCTGGCCCAGCGTTCCAGTTCTCTGTTTCCGTCTCTGTCTCTGTGCACACACAGGTGTGTGTGTTTGTGAGTATGTGTTTGCACGCCCATGAATGTCTATATGTGCATATGTGGGTCTTCAGTTTGTTTTGTCACCAAACCCTGAATGATAGAGCAGGCCTGCTGCACTCTCCATTCCATACACTGCCTTCCCGGAATGGCAAACATCTAGCAGGAAATTTTAGGACATGGCTAGGTTTAGCCCAATTAACTACAAGGCCAAAGATTCCGAGCTTTTTTTCCTTTAATACATTATTTATTTAGATTTTTCCTTAGTGCGAAAGCAATAATATATCTTTATCATCAGGTTCAGCATAAAGCAAGGATATATAAAAACACTGATAATCTGTACATGCAGAGAGAATCACTGTCAGCATTTTGTGACTTTTCTTCAATATTTTTCTATGTACATGAACACGTTTCTTTCTGTTCCTTATCATTAGGATCGTGGTATAGATATTGTGTTATAATCTGTAATCAGTTAGAATCCCATCAAGGATAGAAGGTATCCTTAAATTAGGATAAATTAAGGATAGTTTAACAAGGGTGCTATTTGCATAAGTGTGGACAGGGTACAGGAAACCACAAGGGATAATAATAGCAGGAAGCTGTTGTCCCTGGGCCTGAAGGGGGTAGAATGGGGTGAGAGTCCCAAAGACAAAGGCAGAGAGGGGACTGCTTAGAAGGGCTTCCCGGAGAGGAACTGGAACTTGCAATCCAGAAATGGAGCCGTCCTGTGGCAAGCACACAGGTAGGCAACGAGATGAACCAAGTCCCCAGCTGCCCTCTCCTCCCTCTCTCCAATCTCCTGCCATGCTCCCCAGTAACTGACCTCAGCTGGAACCCAGAAGGCCAAAGAGCCATTGATGTTGGCATGGGGTCAGCAAAGTTTTTCTGGAAGGGACCAGATAAATATTTTCGGCTTTGCAGGCCATACCCTCTTTGTTGCAATACTCAGCTCTGAGTATGAAAGCAGCCATAGACAGTAATTAAATAACGTGGTCAGATCCGGCCCACCACTGCCGGCCAAGCCCAGTGTATACCACATGGTCAGTGTTCCAGGCCACAGAGCAAGGTGGAAAGCATGGAGAGCGGATCTAGAGAGGTTCACAAGCAATAGCCAGCCACCTACCTTAATGATTTGACATATTGTAACCTTTTAGCACGTCTGAATCTTTTTGTCATTGTTGTTAAACTTGTGGTAAGATAAATTTGCTGGAAACAAGGGCAAACTAGCCAAATATTTAAAGATTTACCACATGACGACGTAGGCAAAGGGTGGCACAAAAATACATAGCAGATAAGGAGGAAGCATGATGTCCACATCTGAGAAGTCCATTGCTGTGTTTATTGAAAGACTTCGCTGATTGCCCCAGTGTCCTTTTTATAAGAACCTACAGAAGAACCCCGGGAATTCACTGGAGCTTCTCTTCAGACTTTTCAATACCTTTCAGGAATAATTGTGCTTCCCCTAAGCCAGTTTAAAAATTAAAAAAAAAAAAAATGATGGGCCCAGGAAATCTGGCAACTAGTTTCCTAAATGCTAGTTTGCAAGACTGTTGAGGGTGCAAGACAAATGACAACAATAAAGACAATGTGGGTGTGGACAAATGCACATGCTGGTGTGAGATTGTCTCCCCTGAGATTATGTCCTCCCTACTTTCTCATATTTCTTTTGAGTTGTTGGCCTTTTTCTTACTGAGGGAAAGTTTTTTATTCTGGATAGTAATCCTTTTTCTTTTACGTGTTTCAAGTGTTTTCTCCTATCTATAGCTTACTCTTTGAACTTTTTTATCTCTTTTTTTTTTTTAAGATTTATTTTTATTTATTTATCCTCCCACCTCATTTTTTGCATTTGCTCTCTGTTCTCTGTGTCTGTTCATTGTGTGCTTATCTTCTTTTTAGGAGGCACTGGGAACCAAACCTGGGACTTCCCATGTGGGAGGGAGGTGACCAATGGCTTGAGCCATTTCTGCTCCTGCTTGTTGTTCTCTCATTGTGTTTCCTCGTTGTGTCTCTTTATTGCGTCAGCTCGTTGCATCAGCTCACTGTCTTGTTTGTCTTCTTTAGGAAGGGAACCGAATTCAGGACCTCCAATGTGGCAGATGGGCGCCCAACTGCTTGAGCCACATCCACTTCCCTTATGGTATCTTTTTTAAATAGAGAAGTTTTAAAATTTAAAGTAGCCAAATTTACCAGTCTTTTCCTCTGACACATTTAGGTTTTTATTAGTTTTGGATTTTTTTTTTTGTTTACATTTAACTTTTTAATTCACCTGAAATTATTTTGGTTATGGTGTGAGCTAGGACTATAGTTTCTTTTTTCCCCAGATGAATAGCAAATTGTGCACACAGGAAATACCATTTATTAAATAGGGCATTTTTCTCTACTGATTTGATATTTTATCATATACTAAATTATACATATGTCTGTTCTGCTGTTTCTGGATTTTCTATTGTATTTCATTGAATACCTTTCTATTTCTGCACCAATATCCCACTGATCTAACTATTATAGCTTTATAACATATTTTTATAAATGGACAAGTCCCCTTCATTATTTTGTGTTTCAAAATTTCTGGACTTTTCTATTGCATTTTTTTCCCTCCCAGAAGAATATTTGAATTAGCTTGTTGAATTGCAGGAAAAACCCTGTTCGATTTTGGGGTGAGGGCTGGACTTATGTAGCAGATGGTGTCGGCACCCAATCCCTTTGGCCCACCTTGAAGGCACCATCAGTTTCAGAGGAGCCTTCCCATACACATGACAGCTTCCCACCTCAAACCCCTGAGTCTCTGCCTCAGGGCTTTCTCTTAACACAGGAGCATGCCCAGTCAGAAAGCTGGGGAGTTAATGACTCCAGGAAAAACTCTCAACTGAGGAGAGGTGGCCGATGGATACCCCAGCCTCTTTCATTGGGACAGCTCTGGGGCATGTTTGGTCATATGTCTCATAGGCACCCCAACAGGACTGAGTCCCGGTGGCCCACAGCCCTCCTCACTCACGAACGCATTCTTTATTAGCTTTCCTACCTTCGGGGTCTCACTTCCCCACTCCCACATCTGCTTCCTAGAACCATCACCCAGATCAACTACTGACACCCGAATCCTTGTCTTTTGGATCCAGTTTGGAGGATCCCAACCTAGATTATTGATTAATTGATATATAGAGAACTGATCTCCTTTCAATATTGTCTTCCTCAAACAAAACTTTTAAGAAATAGCCTTCTCAGTTCTTACTAGATCTAAGATAATCATTTCCAGGCCCCCTCACACCATATTTATTTTGGGATTCTTACACTTGGTACTGTTAGTCAAACCCCTTCTCCCAACCTCTTCAACCACAATGTTTCAGGAGGTAGGAGGCTCATCCTGCTCCCAGCTACACCAAACTACTCCCCCAACATCAAAGAGTGCTCCTTTTATATAGTCTCCTGGAATGACTGGGGGACAGTTTAGCTTTTATCCCCAAAAGGCTCTGAAATAGGTAAGGACAGTAAGTTAAAAAATAAATAAACTACAACTCCGAATCCTTACAGTTCTAGACTGAACATGCCCTCCCTTTTCAAGTTACCTTCCTATTTTATGCCTTGGTATGTTGCCCAATATAGATTGCCAGAAGTTATAAGAGCAAATAAATGGCAATAAAATAATACTTCCTAAGATAAAGTCAGTGGTATAATAATGTCCCAAATTTGGATATAATCACCCTCCCATTATTAAACTCTCAGAATGAAACTAAAGCCCAACGAACTAAAGTGCAAAATTCTTCGGTTAGAGTTGAATGGAATTAAAATCCCCAAATCAATTTCCCCAAGGTCAGTTTTCTGCTCAGCCATACCCGATGGTCTCACTCAACTCAAGTCAGAGTTGCATCAGCAGTTGCAGCCTGTTTTTGTCCTCTAGAATGGGAGTAGCTCCTTCCAGACTCCAAAGTTGCATTAATGAAACCCAAATCCTTCATGCACATCTACATTAAAGAATCCCAAGGGTTAATTGAATGCAAGTATATCTCCACATCAAGCATACATTCCAAAATTTAGAAACCATAAAAAAATCCTTACCCATGGAAAAATTATCCTATTCACATTGACATTCCCATAAGCCTATACTTAATTCTATTTTACTAAAAATCATAGCTGAGACTCAGTGTCATCTGAGGGGAGAGTAGCCTGAAAAATCCCCTTGGTCTTAACCTTGCTTGAATGGCAGTCATACTATGTCAGTCGTCTAGAATCCGTGACCAATGACACTACAGTCAAATGGACAATATTAGCCACTAAGATGTTAATTAGGGCACTGTATTTTTCTGGGGGAGAAGGAATCAGGCTATGCTTGCTGTCTTCTCAAAGAGTAGCAAACGAGAGAAATTTGCCATGGCCAACCACCAGGTCTTACAGAGGTGACTTAACTTTCTCTTCTAACATACTCAAAACCTCATCTTTCCCATTCCCCTTTGGACCTTGTGTCCCTGGCATCGCAGTAATGCATTGAGAACAGGCTCCTTGTAAGAACACCACCTCTACATTTTTTTGTGATCTACCATTTACAATCCATGCCTCAGGTTTCCTGCCATAAGTACGTGTAGGTCCATGAAACCTTTCCCTCTTAAGAGATTGAATATGCAAATGGACAATAGCCAGACAATATATGCCAAAAGAACACTGACTCACAGCCTCTGCAGAAACAAGTCCAGGACGCCAAACCACAATGTCTGTAGCAATGAGCCCAGAATGGTTGGGACTTGGTCAGTGACTGGCCCGGTTCCAAGTCAGGACCAACCAAAGCCAATTTCTTCAGATGTTCCCCTTCTGGTTATCCCACCTCTAGCTTTCCCACGCCACCAACCTCAAATCAGAGCACACTTGAAGCCTTCCCGACTTTGCACCATAAAATTTTTCCATTCCACTGGACACCTTTGTTTCTGCCAAATGCAAGTGATGGTGACTAACTCCCTTGTTAGAACACACTCTGAATAAATAGGCTCTTTGTTCTCTTTTGGGTGGTCTCTGTTTAACTCCACACCCTAATCATCATGATGGCTTCTTCTAGTTTCATATTCAGCATCTTCATGAGGCTGCTTGAGGAGAGCTCTGAAACCTATACCCAGGAGCATGCCTCTATCCATGATCCTGGAGACCCTGTCTTTCTTCTGCTTTTGAAAACTCCAGGTCTTTAGCATTTCTTTCTCTTACATCTTTTTTCTTCATGGATGTGATAGGCCTGTGGTAGTGTTTCCCTCTAAGGAAGCCTCAGCTGAGATTTCAGTCATATAAACAGCTTTGTAAATTGACCCCTACCCTTCTCTATTGAGAACATGACTAAAACTGTTGGCTGGATTAGTGCTTTCCTTATGTTTGCTTTTGAATTGCTTTTCTGGCCCAGACATTTGCTTTCTAATTTAGTCCTCTAGATTTTTTTCTTTTGAGGTTGTCCAGAGTACTAGATACCAAGTGAAGGAGTGAACAGTTTTCCAAAACATATAATTTTCAAATAAATATTGTTCTTTTTCACTTCCCTGAGTTGTTTAATCCCACTCTGGAGGCATCACTTCATTGGCTGAATATCCAAGTAAAGACTGACCTCAATTTATTTTTATCTCCCCTGGCACCCTTGTAGTATGGATTATTTGCCCTGTGCTTTCCCTCGGGGGAGATGGAACCCTAATTCCATAATTTCCGTGTGCTTTTACTTGGAGCACAGGCAATTCTTTTACATCCCTATCTATGATAGCTGTTCCATCTTCCAATCCATGACTCAGTGTTTTAGTATTTTATACTGTCTTCTCAGAACTCTACATTCATTTATGTCCAAACATCATGCATAGCTGCCCCAGTCCTTGAGAAGAGCTTACCCAATTGTTCTTATTAGGGATTATCAATCTGCAATTTTATAGCAATATCCTTCAATAATTTTCCAAATTCAGAACACTCTGGGGGAATAATTCCTGTATCCTTCCTGAAAGCAGTTAACCCTTTCTGATCTTAGTGCAGCTTTACAGCAATCCCTTCTCAAAATGGGAACAGTTTGATGGGTTTGTTCCTCCTGCCCACTCTCAACTATGTCTAATCTGGACTTCAAGATCTCATCTTTCCTTTCACATCTTCCTAGACTATTCTCCTAAAGAAATGTCTCCCTTCTTCACCTTAATCTGCTGTCTTCTTTTCTTTGTCTCACATTCTTTCACTTGTTCCTATTTTGGCAGTAAGATCAACAAATAATTTAAGTAAGTTCAGTTCCTCCTTAATTTCCTTAGCGAACTTGGTCCCTAAAGACAGAGAGCTATGAACCCCGGCCTTTATACTTGTCTTCCTTTCCTTGGCAATAATTTAGTTATCTCTTTTCTTCAACCCAAAAAGATGTATCATCTCTAATAAAGGTCCCATTCAATTTTATGGTGTTCAATGAAACCCACCACCCTTCTCTGTATGACTCTACAGACAAGGTCTCTGAAATCTAAAGTCGAGATCCAATTTCATGTAAGTACCAAAACAGAATCTCAACATAAGGTCTTCAAGATTTACCCATGTTATCCCATGTGTTAATACTGCATTCCTTCTTACAGCTGAGTAATATTCTATTGTATGTATATACCACAATTTGCTTATCCATTCATTTGTTGATGGACATTTGTGTTGCTTCCAACTTTTGGCAATAGTGAATAATGCCACTATGAACTTTGGTGTGCATATATCTGTTCATGTCCCTGCTTTCAATTCTTCTGGATATATACCCAAGTATAGGGGCAGTGCCTAGTAAAGGAGGATGGACCATTGCACTGGGCCCTTGATACTGATAATTGTACTTATGAAATTTTTCTTTTGGAATTGAAACTTAGCCTAGTATTATTTGTTGCCTAAGAGTTACCTCCTGAGGGCCTCCTTGTTGCTCAAATGTGGCCTCTCTCTAAGCCAAACTCAGCATATAAATGCACTACCTTCCCCCAGGCATAGGACATGACTCCTAGGGATGAGCCTCCCTGGCACCGAGGGATTATTACCAAGCGCTAACTAGCAATGCACCTGGAAAAAGACCTTGACCATAAGGGGAAAATGGTAAATACAAATGAGTTTTTATGGCTAAGAGATTTCAAAGTGAATCAGGAGGTCATTCCAGAGGTTGCACTTTGCACTTATGTGCACCTCAGCAGGATCTCATTGACTGCCACGGTAAATATTGCTTCAAATAGTGGAGCTCCCAAGGCTCCAGAGACATCCAGACACTATAGGCAGGGCAGACAGCTCAGGAGTTTGGTGCCTTGCCAGTGGGCCTTATCTTGGAATTTATGCTCCTCAGTGTGAAAGAGTTGGACTCATTTGTGGTTTCCCTACACATGGCTCTTCTGGTCCTTCTCTTTGAACCTATAATTAGTACTATACTTGATAGGTGTATGTCCAAGAAACTTAAATCTTTGATCCGTCCATGTGCCAGTTAGACCCTGAATCTCAGCAGAGTTGCAACACCTACTCTCCAGTTCATTGGACTTACCTAGGATAACTAACAAGGTGATGTTGATGGGCAATGCCCATCCCAAGGAACAGAGAGTGTCTGCACCTGCAAACAAGATAGCTGCATGCTTTTGCCCCATGGGATATAATCCCCCTCTCAACTAGAAGCAGAGTGGGCATCACCATCCCAAAATCCTTAAGATTGGGGAATGAATAATGGACTAATGTAGACTTACTATTATTCTATTATAGACTTATTGTTATTCTAGCAATGGAAGGACTTTTATCATTGATGTGGAGACAGTGGCCACCGGAGGTTCTGAGGGATGGGAGAGGGAAAAATAGGTGTAATATAGGGGCATTTGGGGGACATTTGAATTGTCCTGCATGATGTTGCAATGATGGATACAGGCCATTATATATTTTGTCATTACAAAAATTGCATGGGACAGAGTGTAAACTATAATGTAAACTATAATCCAAGGTTAGTGGCAAGGCTTCAATATGTGTTCATCAATTGTAACAAATGTACCACACTAACGAAGGATGTTGTTAACGTGGGAAAGTGGAGGGGGGGAGAGAGTGGGGTATATGGGGAATCCCCTATATTTTTTATGGAACATTTATGTAATCTAAAGTTTCTTTAAAAATAGATAAATAAGTAAATAAGTAAATAAATAGATAACAGAATCTCCCAGATGATGCCCCTGAGGTTAGAAAAGAAACAAAAAGAGGCAGGTTTAGGTCAACTCTAGCCCTCCCTGCATATCTTCAACTACATACCAGGCTTGAAGAGAAAATACCTGGGTTTTTTAGACCAGGTTCTGCCAAGTATTTTACTGTCTGATCTTGGGATTCAGTGTTGACCTGGTCCCTGCCCTGGCACTCCCATGCCATAGTTGTACTGTTTTACATTTACGTCAGATCTACTCTTCACAGAGTACTGGTCAAACCCAGCACTATCAGCCAGGCTTTTCCTTCTGGGAACACGACTCTCCCAGGTGTCACTCTGTGCTCCCATCTGCAGCCGGTCACCTGCCAGTCCCCATATTGGATCCAAGCCAGGCTCTTTGCTACTCCAACCTTTTGCTACTCTGTGTTCCAGTTCTGCCATGAGGCTTTGTGGTGCATGGCAGTGGTATCATTACTAAAATTAAACTATTACTATCCTATAATTACATTTTTACTGTATATTATTGATAAAATAGTTATATATTAAATAGTCAATTATTTTATTATATGATATAATATAATAAAATTTAACTTATTATGCAACATTATTTTATTTACACAAAAATGAAAGCTCTTTGAGGACAAGAATTTTGTCGGTCTTGTACCACTGTGTCTCCTTCATCTTGAAAAGTGCCTGACACATCACCGGTGCTCGGTAACTACTGAATGAATAAATGGTTAAGAGCAGAGACTCTGGAGCCAGATTATTTGGGTGCCACCACTTAGTAGCTGTGTGATATCATATGAGTTAGTTAACCATTAAAGCCTCACTTTTCTCCTCTGTAAAATGGGGATGGTGGTAATGGGGACAAGCTCTGTTGTTACAAGAGACAGTCCATGTGAAGATCTCAACAGAGTGGGAGCTGAATTAACGCTACCATTATTTTTCCAGGCTGCACACTGGACAGCTCTTTCTGTGTCCCACAGGAGCACATCAGACAATATGTGTCCAGAATCATATTCATTATCTAACTCAAGCAGGGGCAGCACCATTCACCCATTCTCCCTAGCTACAAACTGAGGGGTCATCTTCAATCCCTGCCTTTTTCCTCACCCACAGTATTAGACACCAAGGCCTACTATTCTTAACGTCTCCCAGAAACCAAGTGCCTTCTCTTAGCCCAACTGGCCAAGTTCATCTTCTGTCTCCTATAATACGGGACACATATGTTATTGCCTTTGCCTCATTGAACAGATGCTGATTTATTTGTCTGATTCCCTAGGTAGCAAGTTCCTCCAAAGCCTATTAGCTCGTCTTGTTCCTTCTTGAGGAAACTAGCACACTATTCACCCTTGGTAATCAATAAATAACTTCTCAGAAAAAACGCCAATAAAGATTCCATGGCAGGCTATTGTCATATTCTCAGGCCAAGCATTTTGAAATTCAGTGTTTCACTGAGCTAATCTGGAACAGACCTCTCACCTCAAGCCAGAAGGGGACAATTTCCATTTGCTTCCTCTGAGTAGTCTCCTCTGTCCACATTCCAGTGCCCACTGTTGGTTCTGCAGTGCTTTGGATTTTCTTCAGTTCTGAAGATACAACTGGGAAGCAACTCTTTCAATGAGGGGTTTATTGGGAGAGCTCTTGGAAACACGCTGTAGGTGGTGTGGATATGAAGTGTCACTCTGCAGTGTACGTGCCTTGCCCTCACCTTGTTCCAATCTTTAGGGCCGTAAAATTTGTACCAGATGCCAACATCTGCCAAGAGTTCAGGCTTCCTGGGTTCCTCTCTTGTTTCTGTCCAAGCTCAGTTGCCCTGCTCTCTCCACAAGGCCAGCTGCAGACTATCAGGCAACTGGCTCTGTCTCTCTCCCCAGGACTAGATTCTCTCCAGGCTCAGTTGCTCCGCTCCTCTGTGTGCTTACTTCCCAGGATCCAGCTCAAAACTCCAACTAACTCTTCTACCATGTTGTTTTCTCTGTCCTACTGACATGGCCCAATCAAAGCCTTAATCATTATTTAATCAAGTAAAAGTGAAACCTCTGAATCCAATATAATCTAATATGCCCAGAGGGACAGACCAGTTTACAAACATAATCCAATATCTATTTTTGGAATTCATAAGCAATATCAAACTGCTACACCACTGATTGGTACTTGTTACAGCAGCCCTAGCAAACTAAGACACATTGTCTACCTTTACTGGTGAAGCTATAAAAGCCAAAAGCTGGATTTCTCAGCCTCTCCTGCAGCTAGGGATGGCCATGTGACAGTTATGTCCTATGAAGCAACCTCAGAAGTCTGTTGGTGCCAACTCTTCCCTTTCTTCCATAATCCTGCCTCAAACATGAACAAAACCTAAGGGTATAGCAACCATCAGATGACCATGATGGGAACAAATCGAGGATGAAACCAACATGCTAGGGATGGCAAGCGAAAGGACATGAAGAGCCTGTGTCCCTGATGACATTGTTCAACCTGGGACTGCATGGAAAAAATAAAACTTTATTTGTTTATATAAGCCTTAATTGGGTTTCCTCTTATTTGCAGCCAAACACAGTCCTAACTCTAACATAAACACTTGTAGAATGAGGCTCCAACCAACACATGGCCCATAGGAATCCTTGCATACCAGGGGGGACATCATTTTGTTTGAGCTATAAATAAAAATTGTACTCTTACCTATTGTAGAAGACTCTACTTGTGATCCATTCAGACACTCTTTCCCAACTGGTGTACCCATCCCCCAGCGGCTGCAAATGCCTTTTCCAGAGAATTGTACTTGGCTGACAGAAGCCAGCTGGTCAGGAGATGCCTAGCATTTTACACAAGGGGCAAAGGGGGCAGTGGCAATGAAGAAACTAGCCAATATCTGGTAGATAAAGGGTAAAAAAAAAAAAAAAAAAATCCCAGACCTCTTGCTTCAAGGTGAGGCAACTCAGAGGTATTTTTTATTATGCTCCAGAGCCCCCATTTGAAAGTTACCTTTTACTGATACCATTGCCTTGCTTGACTTCTTCCCATTCCCAATCCTGCTTCCTCTACTCTTGAATAGATTTTTCTTGAAGAGATCTCCCTCCATAATCTCTGTCTCAAATCCTGTTTTTAGTGACCCCAACTGAAGACACCTACATACAAATTGCCTATTTTAAGAGAATCCTTTCCAGAATGGGAGAGCAGATGTGCCAATACTAATACCACAAACTGGACTCTTAAACCATTAATAGCTGTAAGCTTACTTACAGTCCCACTGGAGATGGCTTCCTCTTCCTGCAAGTTATTGCTGTATATCAATTAGAAGCTTCAGGGAAGCCACATGGTCCGGTAGCCCTGGCAGAAACTTTGCAGGCAGAAATTGATTAATTTCTCACTCCATCAAGATTTAAGTCATCAGGGATCTCATAGGATAGCTAAGGGATTTTGAGATTAGGTTCCATTCTGTGAGCAAGGAAAATAACAATTTGTCTGACTTACAAGAAAAGCATGTCTTTTGGTTCCCAAATTTCACCATGTAGAACCAAACTACAAAAGGATGTGGAAAATTCCAGAAGACTCCAGGAAGTGTGAATTTGGAGAAAGTCCAATGCAAGTCTTCAACTCCTCATGTCTTAAAAGAGGTCTACTTTCTGCTATAAATAAATGTCCCATCGAGAATAGGTAGTTGTAGAAAAAATAAAACCTTGGTAGTGGGTGTATAGACCAACCCCAGCCTTGATCTTCATATTCTAGAAGGCAAAAGATCTCCAAAAGTGAAGGGGAGAGGGGAGCAGATGTAGTTCAGTAGTTGAGTGCCTGCTTCCATGCACAAGATATACCAGGTTTGATCCCAGGTATCCTAAAAACAAACAAACAATCAAATGAAAAAACCAGCTCTCATTGGGGAGCGGCTATAACTCAGTAGTTTGGGCATCTGCCTCCCATGTACGAGGTCCTGGGTCCAATCCCTGGTACCTCCTAAAAAAAAAAAAAAAGTGAAGGGGAAAGAAGTACATGGACATAGTTCTTTTTGGTGGCCTGAAAAGACCAGAAGAAAAAGAAGAAGAAAAATTAACCTTATCTTTGAGTTTGACAAAGCTAGATAATGTAATTTTTTTCGGTATACCTGCAATTTGTGAGACCAAAATAGCTTGTTCCCTGAGATTTCCCATGTTACAGCTCGTCAAGTATTATATGGTGGTTAAAAACACAAATTCTGGAATAGACTGGGTCAAATCCAAGTTCCACTAATCATTAGCTATTTGAAGCAAAGTTATTTAGCCTCTCCTGACTCCATTTTCTTATCTAGAAATGGGAATATTAATATACCCATCCCATGAAAGATATCAGGAGTATTAAATGAGTTAATACACATCAAGCACTTAGAGCAGTGTCTGGCTCATAATGAGTGCTCAGTTGAGTATTAAGGCTTTATTATTACATGGGATGCAATTCCACCAGGTAGTAGAAGGTACATAACAGGGTTAAAAAGCTGAGCTTTGATTCCAGGGTTGGAACTTAAGGAAGGAAAGACCTTGTTTCCTCAATTGGTGGCAGAGAAGGCAAAGAGTCTTCTGTGCACAGCCTTTGAAGTCCAGCATGGATTGACAAATGAGCTGGTTAGTTCAGTTGACTCATTTTGCTCATATAGCTCAGTCTCTGATCTTATCTCTTTAAGAGACATTATTTTTAAGAGACTGCATACATTTCCTGATAAGTCACTATACATATTGCTATATTCAGTATATAGGAACTGGGCTTTCAATGACCACTGCTACTTGAAGAACAATTCCGAAAGCCATCAGTCTCCAAGCATTTACTTGGGCAATGCAACTCACATTTATTTATGACTCTATTAAGTACTAGGCATGTAGCAAGCACCAGGCAAGGCACTTCATGTACATAAGCTCATTATTCTCCTATTGGCCTTATGAGATAGGTGTATTAGTTTTAATGCCTTTTAAAATTATAAATATCACATGGTCATTGCAGTAAAACCATCACAGGGTCACTTCTACAGCATTCTATTGGTTAAAGTCCAGATTCAAAGGGAGGGGACTACACAAGGGCATGCACACTTATTCCACTTGTTTGGGAGGTGAGGTTCATTGGGAACCACTAAAAAACAAACTCTCTATGGTACTTAGTTCAAATTCTCAAAAGAATCTAATTGGCCTGGATCATGGGCCCAGGGTCCATTCCAGTCCAATCAGTTGTAGTCAGAGAGGAAAAGGGTCATAGAAGACAAACAAGGCCTCAAAAGCCATTCTTTTCATCTGGAGCTTTGTGGTAGAGGGAGGGAACAATTCTTAGAAAAGAGGGTGTGGGCTAAAGAGAAACCACAAAACAGATCAATTGCTTTAACCCCCAGGAAACAGGAGCAATTAAGTGCTAAACTCTGACTCTAAGTATAATAAGAGTGCAGGGAAGAACATTGTTAAGTTTGCTAAATTATGTCATTGGATTGAGCCAAATTGTTGTCCACCAGCTTTGAATTCCTTTAAAAATTCATTTTTCTGAATTAGTTTAGTGTTAGGTTATTGGCCTGTTTTGAAGACCAGAAGCAACAGTGCTATCAGATTCAGTTTGTGCTGACTATGGAAATACTATTGAGAACACAGTTCTCTACATCATGATCTATGTCTTTAATGAGGACCCACTGGAAAAGTTCTCTCCACTCCGAAAACCATAAGTAACTGTGTATTTCCCCATCAACAATAAATTATGTAGCCAATCAAATGCCCCTCTTTGTGTTGGATGCTAGAAAAATCACTATTAATCAGTGGCCAACTTATAGTATTTTGTGTGTGTGTGTAAGTACTAAGCTTACCCTTAGAAGGGAAAGGAGAAAGAGAAAGACAGAGAGACACATTGGGGTACAAACTCCAGAGGGTAGATGCTATGTCTGTTTCATTCACTAAAACAGAGCCTGTATAAACACTGTCTAATATGTCTCACAGCATAACACCGTGCCTTGAAAAATAATATACAAGAAGGAGTAAGAAAGAGTGAAAGGAAATAAGGAGGAAGGAAAGACTTCAGTGTTTGTTTATTAATGTAATTCATTGTAAATTAATTAATTACTTTATAAGAAGTCTAATTTAGTTTTTTTTCCCTAAAATTGAATTTTTCACTTACATTAGCAGAATTGGGTTTTTGGGTCTCCCTTTAGCAAGGACCATGAGGATGATCTGGCATCTTGCTTCAGATGCATGGTCTCTTAGCACTCATATCAGCTGCAGCTCTGAAATAGAAAGACATTCGGTTAACACCACTTTATTCATTTATTTATTATTTTTTAAAAACCAATGAAAATTTATTTCCATACACTTTAAACAACTTTCACAATTTTCTCAGTACTATAATAGAAAACACAGCTCTTGGCAGAGAAAAACAGCCTTTAAAAAGTTTTCAATGTGTCTGGTTGCTCCTGCAAAATGCCTATTATAGCTTATGTTATGGTGGACCGGTTTAGCAAATCAAAACACAAATCTTCTACTACCTAGAGAGTACAAATAAAATGGAAATAATTCATTTATAAAATTTTAATTTATAAATCAATTCTACTTACAAAAGACCACCCTAAGAAGTGTAATTCTATCAAGCTTCAATTTGAACAAATGTGCGATTACCTAAACAGCTGTTAAACTAAAAGAGAATTCAAAATGACTTTAGAAGAGTGAGAAGCATTATTGCCCTGGTTCAGACCTTCAGAAGGTATCTCGCTTCTTGGCAGTAGGGGATGAAATCCAGCTCTTCAGCAAGGGTCACAAGAAACACCCGTGGCGGACAGATGTCCATTAGGGATAAGGAAGGAGGAGATGGGCCAGGGAAATCCCCTGGGAGAGTCATTTCAGGGGACTTCATACAAGTTTCTTGGAGGAGGTGGAGGTAGAAGAGGTCCTCCTCTCATGAACTGCTTCCAAGGGCCTCTTCCCAGCAGGCAACCTTCAACTGGATGATGGTGTTGAGAAACAAAGTCAGGGCCAGCTGCTTCACTTTCAGGTGAAAGAGATGGAGTAGGGTCAGTATTGTTGCCTCCAGACCTGATTGCTGAGAATGTGGGCCAAGCTCCTCCATCAAAAGGAAGCCCGTTAAGTCAGCTGACCGGAGGAAGTAGGGGAGGACGGTGGCCCGCGAGGCTCATGGCAGACAACGTTGAGGCTGCGGCCTGGGCTTCCGCCTCTCTGGCGTTCCCGGGACTGGCGACAAGCTGGGGAGCAGCAGAGGCAGATTCTCTGGCGCCTTTCGTGCCCCTCAGCCTGAGCCCGGGAGGCCAGGGGGCCCCCGGGTGCTGCAGGGGACGTGCGCTGCCCGGGAACGGGAATTCTGTTCTCCAGGATATGGAGACTGTTCCGTCACCAGGAGCACAAAGTTCTCCTTGTTGGGCTGGATAATGCAGGGAAAACTACTGCCCTTTACCAGTTTTCGAAGAATTAGGTTGTACATACATCCCCATACAATAGATAGTAATGTAGAAGAGGTAGTCATTCACAATCCACGTTTCCTAATGGGGCCAAGAATCTCTTTGGTTCTTTCTGGAACACTTACTGTACTAACATTGGGTTTGAAATAGTTGTGGACAGTACAAAGGATTTCTGTACCTGGAGAAGAACCGTATAGAATGTTAGTGCATGAGGACCTAAGAAAAGCTGGTTTGCTGATTTGGGCTAAGATGCTAAAGAATATAGGACTGTAGCAGAAATCTCCTACTTTGTGAAACTAACCTATTATAGATCACCAGGGGTGCATCCAGGCATGTGTGCTCTTATCAGCAAGGGATTGTGCCCAGGACTTGAAGAGAGGACACCAGGATTTAAGATTAGAAGATCTCAGGGGACGGATGTGGCTCAAATGGTTGGGCATCTGTCTCCCATATGGAGAAACCCAGGTTTGATCCCCGGGACCTCCCGGTAAAATAAATAAATAAATAAATAAAAGATTAGAAGATCTCTATTGAGCTCTTCTCATACCTGAAAGCTGCAAAAATTAATGGCTTAGATATAGTTATAATAAACCGATTTAAACTTTTTCTATAAGAAGAAAAATTAAGACCACTTATTTAGTAAACAAAGATGAAGTCTCGCCTTCCAATTTGCTTTCTCATTCGCTCCTTTCAAAGTAAGGTCTTAAGGCTGTGACTGGCATTTTTCGCATAATGAACTCTCTCTCTGGACATTGTGTAGCCTGTGGTAAGTAAAAAGGGAGAGGAAGACATTATTTACTTTAAGAGCTTTATTATCAGTATAAACCTCCCTAGTTGAATGTTGTTCTCTTATTCTAAGACAAAATACAAATCAGAACAGGTAATCGGTTCCAATATCTTAAAGTGCCTTGTTACTTATGAAAAGTATTTTGCATAAGATTGTGTATGTATTATGTCTATACTGCAAGTTCAAGTTAATGGTTTGGATTTATGTGCTAAAGAAAAGTGAGTAACACAAAAATTAATAATATCCTTAGTTGAACCATTTGAGATGAGTACTGGCATTGGTGGTAAATGCTATTTTTACTTTTCCCCATAGGTACTCTATACTGTACTATAGTAACCAACCCCCAAATCTGGAGCTGCTCTTTGAAAAAAAAAAAAAAAAAAAAAAAGAAGAAAAAGAAAGAAAGGAAGAAAAGAAAAGGAAAAAAAGCTTGGCATTGTGTTAATATTTTTTTGTTGATCAAATCACACAAAAACATGTACTGCAACTGAATGAAACATACATCAAATTATTGGCTTAAGCATTACTAATGGGTAGAATTACACAACAAATAATTATCAGATCACTCCCTGTATAAGTCCATCTGCCATCTATATTACTGAATAAATCATTGATCCACTAATCAATCAGTCTTCAATTGTGATTAAAATTATCAAGTAAATTTTTTCAATATTAATTGAAAACTGTTGGGTGAAACATGTCTATCCATAGAAGTAACAGAATATTTTTTGGTATTAAATTAAATGCAAGCATTTAAAGTGAATTTGAGATGAAAAGTGAAGCATATTTTTCAAGCAACAACAATAGTTTCTTATTTTAGGAATTGGAATAATTTGAGATTTTTAAATTTCTGTTTGTTGTCTTGTATCTTCTTCCACCACATGAACACAGTTTGACAATTAGAAGATGCAAATGTTTTGTTTTTTTTTTAATGCTTTTAAGAATTTGGTGTAAAAATTGATTGACATGATGTATCCTTTTTACTAAGAAGTAACTTGACCTTTCATACCTTTTATGTTTACTTAGGGTATCTTTTTTCAATATCTGAAAGTTGAAGGTAAACAAACATCGTGGATGTGTTAAAACATAAAAAACATAAAAAAGAAAAGAAAGCAGATTTAAACTTGTGAATCCTGCTGGTCCAGAGAGATGGCCAGTACCCAAAGCAGAAAGGTAAATGCTGTCTTGCACATGTGGAAGAAGAGCTGATTTGGGATACAGTTGACCCAATGGATGCTACATCATCCTTGAGATCTAGAATCCATGTTGATGACATCTGGTGACATCTGGTGATGCACAGTGTCATTGAATCTTGAATCCCTAGACCATCCTAGCTGGACATACTCCTGCTTTGATGATCTGGTGATCCAGAGAGGTGCCTGGTTCTCCTGAGCCTCCACCAAATGCTGTGCTTGGATCACTGAGATATTCAGGACACTTTCCTAAAAGATTAAAAGAAAAATTTTTTTTTTTTTTTTTTTAGGCAGTACCAGGACCTTGTATATGGGAAGCAGGAGCTCAAACACTTGAGCTACATCCACTCCCCTTAAAAGCTCAAATTTAACATCTTCTTCAGTGGTTTTGGTCTTCCATGTGCATTTTCTTCTCTTGAGTCATTGAGGTTTCTTTGGCCAATCTAAGCTGTCATCCACAGCTTATGAGCTACGTTAACAAGAATAATCATCTGGCTTTTCAAAGAACAAATAAGTTTTTCCATTTCTTCTCCTAGCATTTTGACTTGTTTTCTTTTGGCATTCAGTGCTTCAGAGCATGGACCGTGTTTTCATCAGCTTTGGAAATTTTTTCCTCAATCTCTAAATCATTGCTCCTCTCTACAAGATAATTTCCTGGGAAATGTCTTATCATTGCCTTGATACAGCTCAGTCATTAGTTTAAGTTTATACTGAAGTTTTTGAACCTCACTTTTCATCTTTGCATTTTCTGATTCTGACGATACATATTTTTTTGTTTGCTTGTTTGGAATATTGCAATGTAATCTGTTTATGATTGTTTTTTTCTTCTCTAGCTAGTTGAATATATATTTGGCTACTTTCTACTTGAGGATTTATAAGGAAGAATTAGCTTGGCAGCGTCAGTTTCCTCATAGCTCTGACTGACTGCTCATCTAAGTGGTACCCAATTTCTGACTCTTTCATTATGTCCATTTCCTGGTGCCCTGGTATCTATTATGTCATCTTCTCCTAGGACAGCAGCCAAATCTGTCATCTTTAACAGGTATTTAGTTAATGTTTTGATCTGATATTCCTTCTCATGTAGAACTTTTTTCACCCATGCTTTAGAATGATGGTTCTCATCAACATGTATTAAAGGGTTGAGCTTTAATAAAATTAATCGTTTTTCTCTGCTTCATCGAGGACATTCTTACGTGAAACTGGCTTTTAAAAAAACAAACCTGCAATTGCACAGTGGTGAAGAATACAGTATCTGCTAGCACAGTTTGGTGTCTCTGCTTCAATTCATGTTGCTCTAATATCTTGATTTGATGAAGAAGATACTGCAGCCTCGATCCCCTCACTGCTTAACTGACACCCACAGCTTCAGAAAGATAAATAGCTCCTCTCTTTTCTCTGAAACTCACAGCTTCAGGAGGATAAATGGCTCCTTACCCCTTTTCCCTGAAACCCACAGCTTCAGAAAGATAAACAGCTCCCTGGCTCCTTTCTTCCTCATCCACCCAAGGTCCTCTGCTTTAGGAAAATAAGCTAAACTTGCTTTTTTTTTTTTTTTTTTGCTTTTGTAAACCCCACCTGCCTGCTTGCTTAAGGAATTTGCCCACTTGCCCTGCAACCCACTAGCCAATGAACAAGAACCTATATAACCCCACAAAAGGTGGTGTTGGGGGCTCAGAATTTGGAGACTGAACTCTCCTCTAGGCCTGCGCGTAATAAAACTTTGTTTCTCCGCCTCTCTGAGTGCCGTTTGGGCTTTCTCATTGTCTAAGTCTCGTTTCTGCTGCAACATTTGGTTCCCTGACCAGGAAACCCAACTGAGCAGACCCATTGTGCTTGGGGCTGATGGGCATGGCAGTGGTGATCTCTGAGTGACAAGGTGGGTGCCACCCGTCCTCTTAATGGGACCTCCTTCTAAAGTGGTCCCCGGGGGCTGTGTCCCCCACACCCTGGCCTGACTCAGTGGGGAGGAGGACTGAACAGTGCCAGAAGACTCTGGAAAGGTAAGGTCCCAGGTGCCAAGTCTTCAGTCAGGCCCGTCTCCAGATGGAAGAGGAGACTGATCACCTCCTGAAATCTCAAGTACCGAGATTCCAGAATAGGGCAATCCCTGTGGGAGGGACTGCACAACCTCTGAGTGACTGTGTGAGTGAGTGAGGACGACAGAGGCTTGCGTCTGCATACGCTGTGACTCCACAGCATATGCTACGGAGCCTGTGTGGGCCCTAACCTGTTTTCCGTGGCTACATCATATGGCATAATGGCTCACCCGAAGTTTGCCTGGGCGCCTTAGCTAAGACGAGCTGAAGTTCTCGCGAGAGATGCGGTCAGGTGGGCATCAGAGTGGCCTCGAAAGAGGCAACCCCTTCCTTTGTCTGTCTTGCACCATTGAAACAGGGTATGGGCTCATCATAGTCAAAACCCACTGTCTTAGAGTGCATGCTTAGGAATTTTAAAAAGGGCTTTTCTGGAGATTATGGCATCTGGATGAACCCTGGCACCCTCCGTACCCTATGCAAATTAGAATGGTCTGCTTTTGGTGTTGACTGGCCCTTGGAAGGGACCCTAGAAGTAGCCATGGTCCATGCAGTGTGGCTTGTAGTCACAGGAACACCTGGCCACCCCAATCAGTTTCCCTACATTGACTCTTGGCTAGAAATATCCCGGACTCTGCCCCCTTGGGTTCGATTTTGCATTAGAAAAAGTGACAGAGCAGGGTCTTAGTTGCACAAGGAACAGGGCCCCAGAAACCGGTCATTCATCAAGGATCCTCGGAAGAGGACCGACCACCCCCACCATACGCTCTGGCCGCCTTAGCTCCCCCTCCTAGCCTGGGAGCACAGGCGGATCTCCCAGAGACACCCCCATCTTCGGTCCCTTCGGGACCATCGACCCCCTCTGGAGAGAGCCCCTGATGGCAAGGAGGCTCCGGTCGCACAACCCACATTACGGATGCCCCTCTGTGAGATGCAAGGTCAAGCCCAGATCGACAAGAATGTAACTATCCAACCCGGAAAGCCTGTTTTATATTACCAGCCCTTCACAACTACAGACTGGAACTCTTGAACTGGAAGCACCACACCCCTTCCTACTAGGAAAAGCCCCAGACCCTTATTGAGCTCATGGAATCTATATTCCAAACTCATCGTCCTACTTGGGATGACTGCTGCCAACTCCTCCTGACTTTGTTTAATATGGAAGAGAGATGGCGGATTCTGACAAATGCCCAAAAGTGGCTGCAGGAGCAGGCCCCGACTAGCATCTTAAACCTGGAAGATTGGGCACGAGAGGCGGTGCCAGAGGTCCAACCGAACTGGGACTTCAACACTGATCAGGGACAGGCTGCACTCCAGCAATATGGGGAAGGGCTCCTTCGAGGGATTCAAGAAGGGGCAAAATGACCCACAAACATGACAAAGATGACTTTAGTCACTCAAAAGCCCTACGAATCTCTGGGAGATTTCCATGAGCGACTTTGCAAGGCCTTCAGAGTCTACACCCCTTTTGACCCAGAAGCTCCGGAGAACCAGAGGATGGTGAATGCTGCCTTTGTCAATCAGGCAGCATCAGACATTAAAAGAAAGCTCCAAAAATTAGAAGGGTTTGCAGGAATGAACATCTCCCAACCCTTTGAGGTCGTGAATAAAGTGTTCATCAAGCGAGATAAAATTTTCGAATGAGAGGCCAGGAAGTGAATGAAACATCAAGCCTCCCTGTTGGCAGCAGCCATGGGAAATCCCAACCCCACCAGATGTGGAGGACCACCTCGAAAAGGGAGGACAAGTACCAAGAAGACACCCCTGGCTAGAGACCAATGTGCTTACTGCAAAGAAAGTGGACACTGGGAAAACGAGTGCCCCCGAAAGAATCGGGCACATGAAGGGGGCAACCCCAAAGGGAAATACCGACCTGAGCCCCAGGACCATCTGACTGGACTAGCGGACTCGGCCCCGAATAGGGGTGACCAGGCTCACTGGAACTTGGCCCCCACAAGCCCATGGTCAAACTATAAGTCGGGGGCCAGTCAATGACTTTCATGGTGGACACTGGTGCTGAATATTCTGTGGTGACAACCACCGTCACCCCCTTTAGCGGAAAAACTTCTAATATCATAGGAACAACTGGGGACCAGTTGAGCCAATGGCCATTTTGCCAGTCAAGAACTTGTCAGCTTGGTGGCCACGAAGTGACTCATGAATTTCTATACCTGCCTGAATGTCTGGTTCCCCTACTTAGTAGGGACCTCTTAACAAAACTGGGAGCCCAGATTACCTTCAAGCCTAAGGGTCCAGCAAGCTTAAGCCTCAGGACCGGCCTCACTCTCCTCGTCACCGTACCCCAAAGTGAGGAATGGAGACTTCATGCAGAAGAAGATTCAAGCCAGAATATGGAAAAACTGCTGGAACTTTTCCCCCAGGTTTGGGCAGAGAGAAACCCACTGGGAATGGCACAGAACCATGCATCAATCATCATCGACCTGAAGCCTGGAGCGGTCCCAGTCTGGCAAAGGCAGTATCCGATACCCCACGAAGCAAAATTGGGCATGGTCGAACACATAGACCGCCTGAGAAAAGAGGGAATCCTGATCGAGCGTCAGTCACCCTGAAACACCCCATTATTATCAGTAAAGACACCAGACAGGACAGGATATCGACCAGTCCAGGATTTATGAGCTATCAACAATGCCACTCTCACCTTACATCAGGTTGTTCCCAACCTGTACACTTTGCTGGGACAGCTGCCACCTGAAGCCACCTGGTTCACTTGCTTGGACCTGAAAGATGCCTTCTTCTGCCTGCGTCTGACCCCCCTGAGCCAGCCTCTGTTTACATTTGTGGGGGAAGATCCCAGAACCCAGCAGAAAACTCAACTAATTTGGACCCGGCTCCCACAAGGCTTCAAAAACTCCCCTACCCTTTTCGTGGAAGCTTTGACAGCAGATCTGGCCACCTACCCCTGGGAGGACTGCAGGTGTGCTCTCTACTTGCCAGTGAAATGACCTCCTACTTGCCAGTGAAATGGAAAAGGGCTGCTGGAGGGGGACCCAGAGTCTCCTACAACTCCTAACACAAACTGGGTACAAAATGTCTTGGAAAAAAGCCCAGATCTGTAAACGACAAGTCAAGTACCTGGGGTTCAGCATCACACAAGGGCACCGGATGCTCCAACCAGAACGGAAAAAAGTAATCTGCACCATCCCTACCCCCACCACAAAAAGAAAACTTCGTGAGTTCCTTGGGGCTGCAGGGTTCTGTCGCATCTGGATTCCCGGGTTTGCAGCCATGGCCAAACCCCTTTATGAAGTTCTGACGGGCCCAGAAAAAGAGTCCCTTGTCTGGGGCGAAGCTCAACAGAGGGCCTTTCAAAGCATGAAAAAACAACTCCGCCGAGCCCCTGCCTTGGGGCTCCCGGATGTAACTCGCAGCTTCAACCTGTTCATGCAGGAGAAGAACAAATTAGCTCTGGGAGTCCTCACCCAAACAGTCGGCCCCTGGCAGAGGCCCATCGCTTACCTCTCCAAGCAGCTGGGCCCTGTGGCTGCAGGGTGGCCGCCCTGCCTGGAAACCCTGGCGGCAACCGTAACCCTCCAACAAATTAACCCTCAGGCTATTCGTGTCTTGGTGCCACACGCAGTCACTGCCCTAATGGACTCACACGGGCACCGGTGGATATCGAATCCCCGGCTCGCACGTTACCAAGGTTGACTCTGTGAAAACCCCAGAGTGACAGTAGAAACAGCGCATAATCTAAACCCCGCCACTCTCCTGCCCGACGAAGAGGGAATCCCTGAACATGACTGTGTTGAAGTGACCGAGGAAATTTACGCCAGTCGCCCCGACCTACAAGACAAACCACTTCCTTCCCCGGACCAGATGCCATTTACAGATGAGAGCAGTCTTGTTAGAAACGGGGAAAAGCTTGCTGGGTATGCAGTCACCACTGCCGAACAGGTGGTAGATGCAGCGTCTCTACCCCGGGGACTGTGCACAACGAGCAGAACTTTGGGCACTGGTCCAAGCCCTGCAGTTAGCCACCGGGCAGGCAGTAAACATATACACTGACTCTAAATACGCATTCCCTGCCGTTCACATCCACAGAGCGATTTATAAAGAAAGAGGCCCCCTTGACTGCAGGGGGAAAGGAAATTAAAAACAAAGAAGTCCTTCAACTCTTAGAAGCAATCTGGAAACCAGACCAAGTCGCCATCATCCACTGCCGGGGACGTCAGAAAGGGACGGATATGGTCCCTCGAGGGAATAGGCTAGCTGACAAAGCAGCTCGGCAAGCAGCTGAAGGAGCCCGTGGAATACGAGACCTGGAATCGACACCGCAGCTGTCCCTCTTAGGACAAGAAACTAATCACCTAAACTATACCTGGGACGAACTGGAATGGGCCAAGAGAGAAGGGGGAAGCCAGCCCCCGAAGGAACTTGGCTGCTCCCAGATAACCAGATTTTCATCCCAAAAGGAGCCGCAGAAAACAGGTTCACATCCTGTGATCCTTGTAACTTCCACTGCTCTTAAAGTTGCAGGCATCGTCCCTTGGAGCCACCACTCCTGGGTCAAGAAAGCACACCCCAATAAAGAACCAGACAGCTGGACAGCCCAACCCGTACCCGGCCATCCCTTAGGAGTTCGAGTTGCCCGGAATCACCAAACACCCACTGAGTGGAGCCCTGCTCCTGGTGGTTCCTGTTCCCAGTTGGACCGTTCGCCCTGGTGCTTGGAATTAAACTGGCTGCTGTAGCCCCTGCAGACTGAACAATAGTAAAGAGAGCTTTACGCACAGTGACATAGCTGTGCCTTGTAGGATGTTTCTGTGCCTTAGGTTGCTTTTCCTATTCTCCCTCAAGGCTGATCCCCCATTCTCAGCCCTGCTCCAGTTGTTACAAATCCACCCCCCTCGCAGCAGCAAATAGGTTAAAAGAGATCGCAAGAAAATACCAGCCCTCCTCTTCCTTTAGCTACCGTACCTATATGCCGGCAGAATGTTATAGGTTATCCTATAACATTATGAAGCCTCAGTTTATGAGGAAAGGGGACAAAAGTTCTGGATGGCCAGGCTGAAACTTGAAAGTAGCTGCAGAACTTACTGCACGCCAGGGGAGGTCAGTTGTTGGACTTAGTATACACACACAGGCATGTCAGATGGGGGAAAGGTACAAGATATAACCCGAAAAAAAATGTTTCAAACAAGTCTGAGCCAGCATCGCCTGACTAGCCGAGGGCCCCAAGTATAAGCCAGCAAATGTAACAGGACTTTATCAGCTCACTCAGCTCACAGCCCCCGTTCAACAACAGGTGAGCTGGCTGATTACCGCCACCTCTGCTCTCCTCCACAATATCAACCCCGGGACCAGCTACTGTTGGTTGTGCCTGTCCCTGGGAAAGAGAACCTCCTCGGGCACCCCAGCCCCTCCCGACTGAAACTTAAATCACACCCTGATGGAGACCAGTAATTAGACTGCCTCTATTGGCCCTGCAGCACTCGACGTCCACGTAAACGTCGCAGAGAGTAATCTAACCCATCTTAGAGGCAACCTGGCGCCAGGGTCAAAGCCCAGTGAAGACATTCCTGAGACTTTGTGCACTTCCTACCAAGCCTTGTTGACCAGTCAGACTCAGTGCACACCCCAGGGACTGTTTTATCTACATGGAAGTACTGCATATAGGTGCTTAGAGGCCAGCTAGGCAGGAAGTTACGTTCTGGTGTTTTTAACACCTAAAGTATCACTCTACAATGAAACAGAACTGGAGTTGGTCCTAAGCCCCCATCAGAAAAGGGCCAAAAGGGACTTACTCACCTCCATCCTCATAGGGGCAGGAGTGGCCGCGGGGATAGAAACAGGGCTGGGAGGTCTGAGCTCCTCTGTTGGGTTCTATTATAAGCTTTCCCGAGAACTAAATAAAGCCATAAAGCAAGTGGCAGATTCTTTGGTTTCCCTCCAAAACCAGATTAACTCACTAGCTGGAATAGCCCTACAAAAGAAAAAAAGCCCTTAACTTGCTAACTGCCGAAAAGAGGGAAACGTGTGTTTTCCTAGGGGAAGAGTGCTGCTACTATGTTAACCAGTCAGAGATAGTCACTACCAAAGTGAAAGAACTTAGGGATCAAATCCCCAAAAGAGGAAAGGTCACTTCAATGAATTCTGGGGCTGGAACCTCGAACAGTAGACCTGGTGGCTTCTGCCTCTGGCTGAACCCTTGATTATCTTTTTGCATAATAAATGCACCCATCAGGTTCATTGAAACAACTGTAACTCACATAACTACTGCCAAAATTCTGGCCTTAAGAAAGTATAAGCCACTAAGTACAGATGATGCCCTATGGGAATGATAAGGGCATCAAACGGGGGAGAATAATAAAAAAAAACACTGCAGCCCTGATCCCCCCCACCCCTTAACTGATACCCACAGCTTCAGAAAGATAAACGGCTCCCTGGCTCCTCTCCTCCTCGTCCGCCCAAGGTCCTCTGCTTTAGGAAAATAAGCTAAACTTGTTTTTTTTTGCTTTTGTAAACCCCGCCTGCCTGCTTGCTTAAGGAATTTGCCCGCTTGCCCAGCAACCCACTAGCCAATGACCAAGAACCTATATAACCCCACGAAAGGTGGTGTTGGGGGTTCAGAATCTGGAGACTGAACTCTCCTCTAGGCCTGAGCGTAATAAAACCTTGTTCCTCCACCTCTCCGAGTGCCATTTGAGCTTTCTCATCGTCTAAGTCTCGTTTCTGCTGCAACAGATCAACAAATTGTAAATACACATAAAACACATTCTTCATACCACAGTACAATGGCTGTCTGGAGAAAAAGCATGAAGAGAGTTGATTGAGTTGCAAGCTGAACTAGCCACTTTTTTCATGGAGCACTATTTTCACTTGAAAGAACAACTGACAGGCAGACATTCAGATTTGGATATTTCACAGATATTTTCTTGAAGATAAACCAAACAAGCCTGTCATTTCAAGGAAAACAACTGACAGTATTTGTTGCCAACAATAAAACTCAAGCTTTCAAGTGAATAATAGAATTTTGGAAAAAATTGTATCTGTTACCATGAGCTTGACAGATTCCCAATACTTAAAGACTTTCCTGCTGAGATTGGTGGTGTTATTAACAAATATAATATTTTGATATTACGTAATGAAATGTGTCAACACATGGAAGATTTGAATCATTAATAAACCAATATTTTTCAAGTGGCCAATGCATGATGCTGTAAAATCATGCACAGGCAAATGTTTTAGTTTGCTAAAAGCTGCTGGGAGCAATATACCAGAAATGGGTTGGCTTTTATAGTGGGAATTTATTAGGTTAAAAACTTACTGTTCTGAGGCTGTGGAAGTGTCCAAATCAAGGCATCCTCAAGAGATGTTGTCTCACCAAGTTGCATCTGTGGGTGATGAGGCACATGGCAGGCACAATGGTTCTGCAGGTCTCTGCCTTCTCCTCCAGGCTTACTTTCTCCCCACGCTCAGCTGTAGATGACCAGGCATATGGCATCTCTCCCTTCTCCTCTGGCCTCATCTCTTTCAGCCTCTTAGGATATGTGCCTCTGTGCTCTGCTGACTCCAGCCTCTGGCCTTGAGAACCTCTCTTTCAGTCTCTTGGAGTTTCTCTGTCTCTGCCACGTTTGTCTGTGTCTGAGGTTTTTATTCCTCTGTTTATAAAGGACTCCAGTAAAAGGATTAAGACCCACCCCGGGTCATGCCCTACTCAAGTGATCTAATCAAAAGGTCCCAGTATAGTAGGTCCCAGTATAGTAGAGTATAGTAGGTTTACATACTCAGGAATGGATTAGCTCTAAGGACATGATCTTCTGTAGTCCACCCAGCTTCAAATTGCCATGGCAAAATATCCATTCCAAGTACAGGATTGACCAATGAATTTTAGTGCAACAGAGTATGGAAATTTCTATGATACACTTTGCAACCACCCTTTAAAAAAAAACTTGTCAACTTTTAGGTTAGTAAAAGAAGAATTCCCACAATTATCTGAATAGACTGTAAGCGTACTCCTCCTTTTTTCAACTTCTTATTTGTGTGAGATAGGATTTTCTTCATGTACTTCAGCTAAAACAACATACTGCAACATATTGAATGCAGAGGCAGATGTGAGAACTCAGCTAACTGCTTTTAAGCCAGACATGAAATAAATTTGCAAATCTGCAGAACAATGGCACTCTCCTAATTTTTGGTTGTTTTGAAAAATGGCATCACTTGTTTCATTAAATGTGTTATTTATTTTAAGATGTAATAGGTTTGTAACAACTAATAAATAATAATAATATAATTGATATATATTAATAAATATAATCATTAACAGATAGCCATCCTTGACTTTTTCAGCATTTTAATTTCTAATACAATAAATACCAATAAATATAACCTACATTAACCAAAGCTCTTTGTTGTCCTCAATAATTTTTAAGAATGTGAAGTGTCCCTGAGACCAAAAGGCTTGAGAGCTTCTGCTTTAGAGTACTCAATTTTTTTTTCTATTCATTGTTTCTCACTCTTTCTACCCTTCAGCTTCTTATGAAAGTGGTTTTATGCTTTCCTGAAGATGGGCGTGTTCATCCAAACCCTTCTATAATGCTATTCATTAGTGCTTTGCTCTTCTAACATAACTTTAAGGTTCTTTGGGCTTCAGTCACTTGGGATCAAATGGCTTCTGATTCATCTTCTAGTGACCGTGACCTTGTGAGGTGAGCCCTCACCAACTCTCATCCAGGATGTTTAGAGCTCTTTTCCCTCAGTTCTTTTACAAATGTGTCTATTTTAACCTCAAGAAGGACCTTTTCAGTTTTTTTTTTTGTCTCCAGGCTCAGCACTTCTGATAACTTGACCTCCAGGCCAACCTCCACCAAAAAGGATTCCAGCCTATCATAATCTCTCTTAATATTCCTGAGCTCAAAAATTTTACTTTTTTCTTTAAGACAGAAAAGGTTATGTGGAGCTCTTCCTCCCTACACTATAAAGAGGGCTTTGACTAGAAGAAAACCAACTACAGGTGTCCGCACCACCATCTCCCGGGTAGCACCGTGGAGGCCCAGACCCGGACTCACACCTTCAGGCAGGGCCCTCAGCCCTACACAGCATTTCCACGAAGGCCTAAGGTAAAGCTTCGCAACCATCGCTAGATCCTCCAACACACCAGTGACTGCCACAGAAGAGTCCCAGGTGGTGGTCTGGGTCCTACTGGCCCCAACCAAACACAAGGAGCCCTGTGGAATGTTCCCCTCGGATCACATGCCAGACCTGACAACAAGATCAGACGAGCAGTGGGAGGGAGTCCAGGGACAGGGAAAATGGATGAAAAAAAACAGGGCTTTCCCACATTTTCCACAGCATGGCACACCAATAAATCATTGTCCCTGGGGGAAATGAGAGACTCTTCATGGATGAGAGGACTGGCCACAACTGGCAGCTGGGAGGCATGAAGCGTCCACATCTTTACACACTTGTTTTCTCTTCCAGGGTTGCTGGCTGACAGGTAGCTCTGCAGTAAAGGATTTATTGTTTATGTCTTGGGCCAAGGCTCCTTCTTGTTCTACAGCCCTAGAAATATAGTCCTGGCTGCAAAGATCCCAGAGATCTCCCCACCACACTTCCCATCATAGACTATTTTTGTCAATATAGAGTGTATGTGTACATGCACATGGGAGTTGGGAGTGCAAAGAGATGTAAGAATTTTCAATAATCTGTATGACTGCACAGTTTTCTATTTCTCCCTCTAGTTCTGTCAACTGTGCTTTGAGAATTTTTAACCTCTGTCATTAGATGTATACATATTTAGGATTGTTATGTCTTCCTGAGAAGTTTGACCTTTCAATTTTATCAAATATCCCTTTTATCTCTGGTAGAACTACTTGTTTTGAGGTCTGTTTTTCTGATATTAATAGAACTGCCCCAGCTTTCTTAAGTTTAATGTTTGAATGGTATATTTTTGCCCACCATCAACCTGTTTTGTTTTTGTTTTTTTGTTTTTTTGTTTGTTTGTTTTTTACTGGGAGGTCCCGGGTATCGAACCCGGATCCCTCCATATGGGAGACGGATGCCCAACCATTTGAGCCACATCTGTCCCCGACCTGTTTTTTAATAAAGTTTTTTTTATGTAAACAGCAGGTAGTTGGATCTTGCTTTTTTTATTTAACCTGAGATTATTTGCCTTTTATATAGAATGTTTAGTCTATTTTTCTTTTTTTTTGGTACCAGGAAATGAACCCAGGACCTTGTATGTGGGAAGCCGGCACTCAACCACTGAGCCACATCGGCTCCCCTGAGTTGGTTTTGTCATTTGTTTTGCTTGTTGTTTGCTTTTTTTTTTTTTTTCAGGAAGCACAGGGAACCGAACCTGGGACCTCCCATGTGGGAGGCAGGCGCTCAAAAGCTTGAGCCACATCTGCTCCCTCCATTTGCATTTAATGCCATAATTGATATGGTAGGATTTAAGGCACCATCTTAGCATTTTTTTTCCTATTTGTCTCATCTATTCTTTGTTCCTCTTCCTAATTTTCTATCTTCTTTTGGTGTTTTTCATTCAATACTGTCTATCCAGGCTTCCAAGGTATCATTTCCTTCAGGCTGAGAAACTTCCTTCAGTTTTTATAATGCAGTTTTGCTGGAGGCAAATTCTCTCAGCTTTTATCTATTGAAAGAATTTTTATTTTACCTTTAGTTTTTAAAAATATTTTCACAAAACAGAATTTTAGATGACATTTTAAAAATCATTTATCATTTTAAAGAGGTCATCCCTGTGTCTTCTGGTCTTGCTTATTTCTGGTGAGAAATATATCGTTATTCTCTAAGTATTGTGTCCTTTTCATCTGGTTAATTTTAAGATTTTTTTCATTGTTTTTCAGAAGTTAATTATGATTTGCTGGTGGTTTATTTTGAATTTATCCTGCTTGGAGTTCACTGAGATTCTTGGATCTGTGGGTTGATATATTTAATCAATTTGGGAAATTCATGGTCAATATTACTTCAAATTTTTCTTCTGCCCCATTAGCTCCTCTCTTTCTAAGACTCTTACTATGTTAAACCATTGATATTGTCCCTATGTTCTCAGTTGTCCTTTTCAGTTTTTCATCTTATTTTCTCTTTGTTTTGAGCTTGGATAATCTCTATTACCCTGTCTTCACATTCACTGATCCTTTTCTGATGTCTATCAATTCAATTCTTAAAATCAGTTCTGATATAGTCTATTTTGGTTATATCATTTCCATTCGGTTCTTTTTTATATTTCCATTTTTCTGCTGAAATTCTACATTCATTTACACATATTGTCCATTAACATATTTATTACAGCTGTTTTAAAGTCCATGTATGTTAATTCCAACCTCTGTGCCATATATGGGTCTACTTCTTTTGCCTCTTTTTTCTCTGGATTATAGGTCACACACTTTTCTACTTTGTCTCAGGTCTTGTCATTTTTTATTGTATGTCAGAAATTGTGTAAAAAGGAGCAACAAAGACTGAAGTAAATATTTACACACACAGAAAGAGTATGCTCCCTCCTCTGTCAGGCAGCTCATGGTGGAGGGGTGAAGTGGACGGTAAGATGGCGGTGAGTCAATCTAAACTATAGTTGACCTGAGTCTTGGCTTTGTTTACAACTTTAGCAAGATTTAGTTTAAATATTTTGAGGGTGGGATCGGGGCTTTCCCTCCAGTACATTTGGAACCTGAGTATCAGTGAGATTCCAGAGACCAATTTGTGCTTTGCAGTTTAGTCACCCACTTTTTGAGTTGCTGGGGAGTTCTTTTTACTCTGATGCTAATTTATTTATTTTGTTTAGGAAAATGGAAACTTTTTAAATGTCCGAAAAGAAGAGCATATTTATTTATGGTAAAACTGTACGGGAATTGTATCTTCTGATCTATAAAGTAGTTTTGAGGAAAAGACAAAAGGCTTAACATAAAAATTAAATGGAAAAAAATAACAGAATATTGTTATATCAGATTTTTTTAACTATGTAAAAAATTACCCATAAAAATGGAAAGTACTGGTAGGAAGCCCCTTTAAAGGAAATGTTTGAACCATTGTTGGCAGGATCACAAACAGCTTTGTCCTAATTTTTTATTCTGATTTCCATTAATATTGCCATAATGTTGAGCATGCAATAAAGTGTTTAAAGAGTAACCTAAATCATTTGAGGCACACTTCAGAGAAATCAGGAATAACAATCACAATGTCTTAGTATGTGAAAGATAATTCAGAGTAGAAAGGGCCCAGCTATCCTCTTCTCCCCTAAGACCCAAACAAAAAGAAACTAGATTAAAATACCGGAAGAGGATCCTGACTTAGGAGCAAGGAAGAAAGAGCCTTTGGATTGTCACATGTAAAATGATGGCTAAAATTAGAGGGTGAAGAAAGAGGAATAAACTTAGAAACCAGATACAGAGCAGCCAGTCCTGCCCATAGGTTCTGCATTAATTGACAGTGATACCATCAGACACCTCAGAGTAAATAATTTTCATTTCCATCACTATTATTATGGACTGGAACTGGTTACCAGGGGAAGCTATGGAATCCTTTCTTCCCCTGGAGGCCATTTAAAATCAGATATAGACAACCACCTGCCTAAAATAATTCAGGCTCCATTCTGTCTAGAGGCAGGGGATTAAGCTAAATGACCGCTGAAGGTCCTTTCAAGCCCTATACCTTTGTGATTGTTGTGCTTGAGAGTATTAAGAAAGACTTAATAACCAATTTTCTTCTAATCCTTTTCTGTGTACTCTCTGTTTATATTTTTTTTAGGTTGGAAAGGGAAACTTTCTTCCTGCAAGCAGTCCATTTCTCTCCCTGATAGGAGGCTAAAGTTTTAGTATTGCAAATATCACTGGGGAATATTTCTCAGCTGCAGTTGGTTATTTCTTCTTTCACTGCCAGATGTCACTGTGCCTGAAAAGAATTCACTTAGCAAGGAAAGGTAGTGGGTTGCAGAGAGAAGACACAGCATGCCAAAGTAGCTGAGTGGGTGAGCTTGGGAGGGAGGTGGGATGCAGGGGAGAATTCATGAAGAGTCGGCAACATGAAGCAAGTATTTGAGATAAAAAATTAAAAATCCAGTAAGCCATAGGGGTGTGTGTGTGTGTGTGTGTGTGTGTGTTTGGGACAAAAAATTCTATACCATCCACTGACTAAACCTGTTTGACTACAGCAATTAAAAATATTACAGTTTTTGCCTCTGAGGCTAGTCAAAATCCTTCATAAGAAATCATCCTTGACTGCTAGAAAAGAGGAAAAAGAAAAATATTAGGTAAGATTTATATACACCCACTCAGAATGAAAAAGTAAAGACGTGGAAAATCACCCTAGTAAATTGTGTTTTACAACTGAATTTCTCATCTCTCTAATTCCTCAGTGATAAGTTCTGAGGGTTCTCTTTGCCCTCCATTGGAATGTAATTTTCACCCAGAGAAGAGACTAGGGCAGGAATTCTTGAGAGCCCTGTTTGGATCAGCATTAACAATTCATGGAACTCATCGCTAGCTCCACCTTAGGCATTGGGAAGGACACCTGATGTGCAGCAAGGGCTTGTTCAAAGTACCTCCTAATCTGCTTTGAATTGCACCGAGGACTGGGGCCAATGCGAGGTCATCACCCCATTCTCATTTAGTAAGCTGCCTGGCTGCTCTCTTCTCGTAGAGGAAGTGAAAAGCCTGGACAGGCTGCAAGCCCGCTGCACATTTTTGTCTGGTATCTGAAGGGTCCTTTGAAATGCAAACCTCTACAGAGCTGAGGGTTGGAAATTTGTTTCCTATTCAGGGCCACTGACTCACAGAGGGGAAAAAAATAATCACCCGAAAGTAATTTAGCTTGAGTGATTTTCCAAGTGAAACGTATCAAAGGTTAAACTCACACAATTTAAATGTTGAGAATAGGGAATTTTCAACATTTTTCATTAAATATACCCAATTTTGAGGAACATTTTTAAATTTCAGATTAGGATCAGGTAAGGAAGGCACGGAAGAAGGCCTTTCCCTCCTTCCAATCCACCAAACTTCATGCAAACAAATGTGGTCTCCAGTGCCACCTGTTCTGTGCTTGCAACTCTATCTTCCTCCAAGCTACCTATGCCAAACTCTCCTGGTTTTCCACCTACCACCTGAGTTCCCATTCTTCAATGTCATTTGTCACCTCTTCCTCCTTTTCTCAAGTTTGGTTCCTCAGGCTTGGTCTGAGGGCCGCCTTTATTCTCTCAGTGTACTCTCTCCCAAGCCAACCTCATCCATGCCCTGGATTCACCCACCACCTCTGAGCTGACCACACATTTTATCTCCATCCAGATCTTTCTTCAGGGCTCCAGCACCATAAATCCAGCTGCCTGCTGGCAGAGCCCCTTGGAGGTCTCACAGACACCCCCAAATCAGTGTGCCCCAAAGTGACTTCCACCCCTTCCTCCAATCCCCCTCATCTTCCAATGCTCCCATTTCAGTCAGAAAACTAGGATTCATTCTTTAAACCTCCTTCTCCTTCACCCCACATCTAATCCAGCTCCGAATCCTAAATATCTCCTTCTCTCTACTCCCAAAGTCCATATGTCCAAAATGGCGATAACTCATTAACCAGATACTCCACACCCACTTTTGCCCCCTCCGGTTCATCCTGTACACAAAAGCCAGAGGTATCATTCTACAGGGCAAAGCTGATGATGCCATTCTCCTGCTGAGAATTGTTCAGTATTGGTCTAATTCTCTTAGAATAGAGATGGACATCCTTCTCATGGTCCATAAGGCTGTGAACGCTCTCTCTCCTGCACAATTCTGCAGCCTCATTTCTAAATACTCACTTGCCTCCCACGCTTCCTCCCAGCTCTACTCCAAGAACCACAAAGGCCTTTCATTTCCTCAAGCTCACCGAGCTCCTCTCCACCCGAGCTCCTGCAAAAGTGTTGTTTTCTCTCTTGGTACACGCTTCCTTCTGTGAGTCGGCTCGGTCAATTTCTACTCATCCTCCAGATCACAGAAAAAATACCCCTTCCTCAGAGAAATTTTCTGGAAATCTCCAGGTCAGAGCCTCTGCTTATCCAATTTCGTAGTCTTCTTGACTTTTCTTTTTCACACTTTTTAATTAATCAACAACTTTATTTATTTAGTTATCTTCTATCTTGTGCATTGCTGTAACCCCAGTGCCTAAGACTGTGTCTTGTACAAAATATATACTCAATATAGCTATCTTGAATGAATGAATAAATGAGTGATCATAATAAAGATAAAACTACACAAAAAAGGAGAAAGGCAGTCATCTTGAGACCAATTAAGTTACTCACAATTTGTGTTTTTATTTCTGTGGATTTTTTTTTTAATTAGAGAAGTTGAGTTTACAAAACAATCATGCATAAAATACAAGATATGCAAATCCCACCCCACCACCACCTTGCTTTGGTGTGGAACATTTGTTACTATTGATAAGAGCACTTTTTAAAAAATAATTGTACTATATTTTAGGAGTAGTTTCCTTTGTTAAAATTGATGAAAGATTATTAAAATATCTATCACCCATTATTTACATTAGGTGTGTTTTCCCACCCTGTCATTACCACCTTGTATCAGTATCATACAACTACTATAATTCATGAAAGAACATTCTTATACTTGTGCTATTAACCTTTACCATCAGCCTAAATAGAAATTCCGTACTTCAACTCCCCCATTCTCTAACCCCAATCCATCTCCTAGTAACCTATATTCTAGATTCTAACTCTATGAGTTTGCCTATTATACTTTGATCATAACAGTGAGATCATACAATATTTGTCCTTTTGTGTCTGGCTTATTTCACTCAACATAATGTCCTCAAGGTTCATCCATGTTGTTGCATGCATCAGGACTTCATTCCTTTTTATAGCTGAATAATATTCCATTGTATGTATATACCATGTTTTGTTTATCCATTCATTGGTTGATAGACCCTTGGGTTGCTTCCATCTTTTGGCAATTGTGAATAACACTGCTGTGAACATTGGTGTGCAAATATCTGTTCAAGACCTGGTGGCAGTTCTTCTGGGTATATACCTAGTAACAGGATTGCTGGATTATGAAATAATTCTATGCTTAGCTTTCTGAGGAACTGCCAAATTTTCTATCACAGCAGCTGTACCATTTTATATTCCCACCAGCAATGGATGAGTGTTCCTATTTCTCTACATCCTCTCCAACACTTGTAGTTTTTTTTTTTTTTTTTTTTTTAAGTTTATTTATTTCTCCCCACCCCCTCATTGTTTGCACTTGCTGTGTGCTGTGTCTTCAGGTGGCACCAGGAACTGAACCCAGGACCTCCACTGAGGGAGGGAGGCACCTAATTGCTTGAGCCACCTCCATTCCCTGCTTTGTTGTGACTTTCATTATGATTTTTCGTCTTGTGTCTCTTTTGCATCATCTTGCCATGCCTGCCATTCACACCGGCTCACTGTCTTCTTTAGGAGGCTATGGGAACCGAATCACGGACCTCCCATGTGGTAGGTGGGAGCTCAGTCGCCCAAGCCACATCCACTTCCCGACACTTATAGTTTTCTGTTTTATTTAATAGTGGCCATTCTAGTAGGTGTGAAATGATATCTCATTATGGTTTTGATTTGCATTTCCCTAATAGCTAGTGGTGTTGAGCATCTTTTCATGTGCTTTTTAGCCATTTGTATTTCCTCTACAGCGAAATGTCTATTCAAGATGTATGCCCATTTTTTAATTGGGTTGTTTATGTTTTTATTGTTGAGTTGTAGGATTTCTTTATATATTCCAGATACTAAACTTTTATTGGATATGCAGTTTCCAAATATTTTCTTCCATTGAGTAGTTGTCTTTTCGCCTTCTTGTCAAAGTCCTTTGATACACAAAGATTTTTAATTTTGAGGAGGTCCCATTAATCTATTTTTGTTGTTGTTGTTTGTGCTTTGGGTGTAAAGTCTAAGAAACTACCTCCTACCCCCAAGATCTTGAAGATGCTTTCTTACATTTTCTTCTAGGAGTTTTATAGTTCTGATATTGAGGTCTTTGATACATTTTGAGTTAATTTGTTTATATGGTGTGAGATAGGGGTCCTCTTTCTAGTTGGATGCTATCTTTCCCAGCTGCTCATATTGAAATTAGTGACAAACTTAAATCCCAATGGCTTTTTCACATAAACTGATTTCAAGCCAGGTATGCTTCTGTACTTATGTAATTTGTATTTCATCTAAATAAAAAGCTTTTATCTTTGGAAAAGATATAATATTTGAAATCCAATTATGTCATCCAGGGTATTAACCCTCCTCACCAAGTGTCATTTGAAAATATTGTAATCATGACATTCTTGCCTTCTTCATGTCCTTAAAAGTCTTCTCGTGCCAGCACCACAAAACCCTATGATATTCTCCTAAAGGCTTCTTACCCAGTGGCAGGCACAATTCGTCAATTCATCCAATACCCATTTCCTCCACCCTCTTCTCCTTGCCCCTTTTCAGTTATACATGCTAACAAGAGCCAGAAACTCAACATTGCCAGTTTCCATTTCAACTTGTGGCCAGTGAGACAGAAAAGGACACCCACAAGGAGAAATCTGGGAAAATATTTTGTTCCCATAAAAAAAATTTTTTTTAAGGCAAAAGCAATCAACCAAGGAAGTCCTCTCTTAATACAGATTACATGGTTACTTCTACCTTTGAATGTGATTGTGATGCCTGGCGCCATGCAGCCATCTTTTTTACCTTAAGGAAACAAGCATGACCGTAACATCAATATGATGAAGATAAAAGAGCTTCTGAATCAGCCTATTGCGTCTATCTCCAGATTTCTTGTTTTGAGAAATAACTGTGTCTTTACTGCTTAGGACACTATTAACTGGGTTTTCTGTCATTTGGAGTCAAATGTATACTAAAAGATACATTCAGTTAGAATGGTACCACTGATCAATATCCCAAGTATAACTGATCAACCAGACACAATTTTGTCTCACCATAATAAAAATCCAAACTTCATTTGTCTTTCTTATCAAAAAAGCTATCATGACATACTTTATTTCAAACTCCTTTCTCAAATCAAGGTACACTGAGATTATGAGAGTTCCTTCCTTTGACAGTTCTATAGTTTAAACTTGGCCTGCTCTTGCTCTTGGCCTGAAAAAAGTATAGATAAGATACTTATCTATCAGATCCAGTTTCTGTGCTAAGGTGAGTCATGAATTGTTCAGTAATGGAAATTTTCTGATCATATAATGGATTCCAAATAAAATATATATCTTCATATTAAGGACTCTAATTCTTCTTAAGATTCTATTAGGGTTGCTTTTAACGTTTTCAAAAACGATAGTTATGCTACCAGATTTAAAATCGAGCAAAAGGCAAATCCTCCTCTTCCTGTGCTGTCATCATAAAGACAGCCTGTTTTGATGCACTTGGCACTATGAACAGCATATCAGATGGGGACATCCCTCCCCAAGAGAAGAGACACCAAGGGGTTCCTCAGTGAAGTAGTGGGGGAGGTAGGGGTCCACGGGGCATCCCTGGATATAATACCTTCTTTGTCTGGCTCACAGATGTGAACAATTACTTTAGGAGTCTTTTCCTTGCCTTTCTTCAGGTTCCATTTCATTTAAGAGGAAACGCATTCTCTTTATGACCATTTACTGCGGTGTCTCTAATGTGCATGGGAATCACCTGGGGATCTTGACGAACTGCGAACTCTGAGTCAGAGGTCTGGAGCAGCCTAAGAGTCCTCATTGCTGACACGTCTGGGTGAGGCCGAGGCTGCTGGCCCACAGACCACACCTTGAGTAGCAAGGCCTTACAGCAGGGATTCTTAGTCTTTCTTGTTCCACGGACCCCTTACTAAGTCCACACTATACTGTGTATTATTTAATAAATATCTCACACCCGCACCAACACGTCCTAGCAAGAATAGTGTTTTGTTTTGTTCTTTATTTCAATTCAAGCTCACGGACCCCCTGGTAAGAACCCCTGTGTTATAAAGTATTTAGGATAAAGAATTTCTTCAGATTGTTTTCCTTAAGATACATTTTCATTGGGAAGAGGGGCTGTTCCAGAAGGCCTCCTGAATTTAGGTAAAGAAGTCTCCACCCATTGAGACTGTTCCAACTAGGCATTCCACACCAGGCGCGTTAAAAAAGAAAAGACACCTAACTGGGAGCAGAGGACAAAGAGGGGAAACAAAAGGAGGCACAGCCTGCCCATTTCCCGCCTATTACCCCACCTTGTGTCTGGGGCAGGACGTCCTCACAGTTCAGCTGTTTTTCCTAGGAATCATTATGGTTGATAGCAGGTATTGACTATTTATGCATGCACTGAGTCAATAAATATTTATTAAGCAACTACTACATTCCAAGGGGGTTGACATGGTCCCCTCCATGGCTGGGCTTCAGCCATCCCATAGTGCTCCCCACCATTCCTCTAACACAACACTGGCTCATCTCCTCCAGAACATTACCTCAGAAGTAAGATCTTACTTGTCATTGGGTTTTTTTAAGAGCTTTAAATAGCAGGAGTTCATTTATATTTGGCTAAATTGCTTTACCTTGTAGGAGACATTGTTCTCTGGTGGGGGAAGATACCTTGTGCAGGGGTGTCCCATTGACACCTGCCTCCTCCATCTACTTACAGAGCAGGTATTCACCATTTCTTCCCTCAATTCAAAAGCACTGTTGGCCAGGTCTTATTGATGGAAAGCTATCTCCAATTTTCTTTACACTCCAAGTCAGGGGCTCTTAACCTTTTTTGTTCCATGGACCCCTTTGCCAGCCAGGTGAAAACCACAGACCCCTTCCTAAGCCCACACTATTCTGTGTATTATTTAATAAATATATCACACCTGCACCAACACGTCTCCACAAGAATAATGGTTTTTTGAATTTCAATTCAAGCTCACGGACCCCTTGTTAAGTACCCCTGCTCTAAGCCCACACTTTCTCAATGTCTTAACCAAGAAATTCAATGTGCTTCTTCCTTTACTATTCCTCAAGGTAGAATGGACTTTCAGAAATTCCCCCAAACACAGGCAGACCCTGGTTCTCCTTTCCTCATCTCCAAAAAAAGATGACTAAAAAAAAACCATTAAGAACCCTTGTATACAAAAGAAGTTAAGAGACCATGGAGGGGCCAGATGTGGCTCAACTGGTTGGGCATCCGTCTCCCATATGGAGGGACCCGGGTTCGATCTCCGGGACCTCCCGGTAAAAAAAAAAAAAAAAAAAAAAAAGAGACCATGGAAACTGGACATACTTTCCAAACCAAATATCAAGAACGTGCCTGGAAAATTCAACGCTACTTATGGGGGCAAAAGAACAGAAAGTTTAAGAATAGGTTTGCCCTAATTTAACATATAATCACCTTGGCACTGGGCACCTGAGAGTGTTCTGGAGGTGACACAAAAGGGAAAGGAAGATGTAGAAAGGGACCCAGAGTGAGCAAAGACAAGATTGGGTGCTTCATGATCATGAGTCAGGATAAGCTAGATCAGTGGTTTTCAACCCATTTTTCAATATCCTCTCCCTAAGAAGTCTTTTTTTCTTAATTGTCATTAAGACATTTTTTTTCTTACTTGTCCCCCTCCCAGGAAATTTTAACATCACAGATATATTATATATTTTATGTTTATGGACTGTATGTATATAGTTTATTTTTTCACCAGTCCCAAGAACCAATTTTTGCTCCCTTCATGTGGCATCATCCCTCTTAAGAATGCATGTCCTAGAAGCTGCTTGGTGAAAATCAATCCCCCAAATCTTATTAGCTTATTACAAAGCTTAGTAACGGCTTACTACAAATCTGTGTCTCCCACTTGCATTCCCCATGCATCGCAGATTAGATGAAGGCACTGCTCCCCAGCTCTCCTTCCTCCAGGATCCAGGCTGCCGGAGAAACCACCAATTCCAATGTTGTCACTTGCCAGTGACAGAGGAAACAGAGTGCTTTGGGAAGTCTCGCACCAACAATTAAGTACTCCAACTCGGCAATGATTCATAGACCTTATCATCTCAACTCACTGACAGAACCAGGCATTTGGCCCCCACAACCATGGGGGCGGGGCATGAAGTGCAATTCTGTGGGCCTAGAAGGTGGAGAGCAGGAGGAAATACGAGGCAAAAACCACCAAAGATCTCAAAGCAGCTTTGCCTTTTATAGCCCTGCTAATCAAAGAGCTGCTCCAATATGTTCAGGGAGGATCCCAGACCATAGAATGTAAACTTCCCTTGTCCAGAGCTCCACTGAGCTCTTACCAAAATTAACAACCAAGGTACTTCCCCTTCCCCACCACCTTATGCAACATCCATTCCATTCATACGCCAACTACATTGTAGCCACAAATGCCACATCCTCTCTTCCCTTTCTACTTCATCCCATTCCAGGTCAAAAACCAACAAAAGGAATTTAGAAGGCTAAGAAGTCTGTCTATCAGAGGTTATTGCTGTTTTTCCTAACTTGACATGGGCCAGTGGTTTTCTCCCATCATATACCCATTTAGCTTAACAACAAGCTCTGTTTCCTTGTGGTTCCACTGTTGGCTTGATAACTCAAATGGCTTACCTGTGTTTATTACTTGACTTCCTCTTTCCTTCCTCTCCATTTGCAGGCAAGGCCTTATAACTTGGCCCATTCTCTAGAATGTTCTGTACAATATTTGACCCGTGGCTACCAGGCTTCATGCTAACCTCCCTAAAGTCTCCAGAAAAAAAGATCTCCTAACATAAACACACTGGCAGTGAAACAATGACATTAATAAACAGAAAGAAGGTAAGTGGATATTGTTGTGAAATGTCAGAAACATGTGTACACATTATTGTACAGGTTGAGCCAAGAATTGTTATAGGTTTTTTATGTCTCATTTAAAAATACACTAATGGAGCAGGGGTTTCATGGTCAATATTTTCCACCTTTCCACATATATATATATTTTTTAATATCAGGAAAAATATTTGCAGGGCTAATGCACAGCATTTCAAAATGACAAATGTATCAATTAATCAATATACATAATAATTCTAAACAACTATGTTTCTGTATTAGTCAGGGTTCTCTCGGGAAACAGATTCAACAGGAGATATTGGTCAATACTATGAGATTTTATAAGAGTCTCTCACGTGACCGTGGGGATGCACAAGTCCAGGTTCCGCAGGCAGGCTGCAAACCAGGGGCTCCGATGAAAGTCCAATGAAGGTCCTTGATGAGTTTCTGGGAGAAGTTGGCTGTCCAAAGATGAGCAGGGAAATTCTCTTTGAATTTTGAAATCACTTCTCCTTTAAAGGCATTCAACTGGGGTCGGATGTAGCTCAACTGGTTGGGCGTCCGTCTCCCATATGGAGGGACCCGGGTTCGATTCCCGGACCTCCCGGTAAAAAAAATAAATAAATAAAGGCATTCAACTGATTGGATAAAAGCATCACCCATTGCTGATGCAATCTATCTGATTGATGCAGATGTAATCAGCCATCCTTGCAGTAAACTCACTGGTGATCGAAGTCCATAAATGCTCTTGTATTACAATTAGCCCAGTGCTTGCTGGACCAAACACCTGGACACAATTACCTGGCCGAGTTGACACATTATCCTAACCATCACAGCTTCTAATAACAGACCTTCAAAATACAGGTAACAAAAACTCATAACGCTGCAAGGAGAAGTAGACATATCTGCAATTATAGTCAAATATGTCAAGACATCACTCTCAATTCAATGTATTAAATTCAATTTATTGAATAAATAGAAAACCAGTAAGGATATAGAAGGTGTGACAGTTTGAAGTTCTTTCATGAATCTGAGAAAGGAACAGATTATGTCTTTTGAACTAATCCATTCCTGTGGGTGTGAGACCCTTTTGATTGGACTATGTCAGTGAGGCGTGGCTCAGATTGAGTCTCCACCTTCTTGCTGGATCTGATAGAAACAGATGCACAGAGAGTAAGACAGACAAATACAGGAAAAGGGAGCTGGGCCATTTTTGACCCTGCAATGTCCCACATATATTTCCATTGGAGCAGTGGCTCGGTAAGGCACTCCTGATGCAAGTGCCGTAATACTCTTGCAAAGTGTGAACAGAAGCACCAGTTAGCCAGTCAGTCCATATTTGGGTGGTTTAAGTGCCCAAGTGGAGGCCTGTTGTTTTCAAACCAAAATATCTACTTATGAAAATATGAAAATCTACCAAAGCCCATCTTGGAGCAGGAGCAGGAGGTAGGTCAAGTAAGTCTCTCTGTTCCGTAGAGGAATGGAGTGAATAGGAACTATCTTTGGGGGGAGGGGAAAGGAGTTCCCAGGCCAGCAGGAAAGCTTTGAGTGCAGAGTTCTAGAACCAAGCTTCAAAAAAGGCCACCGTAGATGTGCTTTGAACACAAATCAAATCATTAACACACCAGATGGCCATCTGGGTTGTCTATATCCTGTAACATGTTATACACCTCGCCATGTGCTTCAGATAGACAGATCATAGACTTCTATTTTCACCTCTAGTAATCTGATATTCTTGACAAGCCACATAATGGAAAAGAGAGAGCACAGCAGTCATAGAAGGAGAGGGAGCTTAATTTGCAGTGTCCAAGCAGGCGTTATACTCACCCTACTGGACGTACGTATGAGCCCTTATGAGACAGGCCCTGTCCTAGGCGCTGGGGACATAACAGAATCAGCATAGACAAGGTCCTGATCTCATGGGATTATCATTTTACTGGAGTCGAAGAAAGAATAAGCAAGTAAACAAATAAATGAATGGCATAATGTGGTGTGTCGATAAATGCTAGAAAGAAAATAAAACAAAATAAGGTGATTTTTGAAATGAGACAAGTGTTGGATGTCAGGGTGGTGAAGTGGGATTTTTTTCTGCAGTAGTATCGTTTGAACTGAGACCTCAATAATGAGAAAGAGAACAGTGAATTCAAAGACTCTAAGAGCAGTAATGAGCTTGGTGTGTTTAAGGAACAGAAATAAGGTCATATGCCTAAAGAAAAATCAGTGAGGAAGGGAGTGAGGAGATGAAGTGGAAGCAATAAATTGCTGTATCTATGCCATGTGGGGCATTAAAAATCATGGCAAAACCTTTCATTGATAAGTATATGTCCAGCACGGTTGTCATGAGTCAAATAAAGTTAGGATATTGGGCTTTGAATTTGATCCCTTACATCTGTACATCTATTCCACCCAAGCCCCATTGTATAGCAGCTAGGTGTTTGGGGTCTCACAACCAGTTAGTGGGGAAAAAAAATTATTACATTTTGGGTCAAGTGTCCTAGAAGCAGACTCAGAGACAAGAATTCACGTGCAAGTAATGTATTCAGTGCACCCAGAAGAAACCAGTAAGGGAGTGGGGGACGCAAGATAGAGAAGGTGAAGAAACTAAGGAAGGGAGCAGTCTCAGGAAGAGTTCCACAGATTAGGTGCATCTGCCTAATCCCATTGGGGAACTCTCCATGCAAATTATACGTCCAAGTTGTCCCACCGTGAGATTTAAAAAACGGAGCTTTCATAGTCTCACACCTGACATTAAGATCACCCTAGGAAAAGCGGGCTCCAGTATCCTAAGAGCAGGCTTCCAAAAAGGAGCTTCAGGTGGTAACCATTGAAAGCAAAGTTACACTGATACCCTATGGACAGACAGACACACAGAGACATGTATACATACAGTAATACCAAGTCTGAGGGGTCTGGCAGGGTCCTGACTTACCTACTTTCAAAGCATGGTTCCACCACTTACTCCCTCGTGTGAGCTCAGTTTTTCTCACCTATACAATGTATATAGTATAGGTATACTATATAGTAACTACCTTATGGGGTTATACCAAAGTTTTAAATAATAGTAATGCATTTAAACTTCTTGAAACAATGCCTGGCATATAGTAGGCACTCAATAAATGTGTGGGTTTTTTTTTTTTTGTTTTTTTTTTCACTTAATCAGGTATTCCAATTACTACACCAATCTAATGGAATATTTTCTCATCTATTGCTTTCACGATGCTCACAGGAAATCATAAAAGCTCCACCGATTTCACTGAATATAATAGCTTTATAATAAGGTCGGTTGGCAAGCTAGAGGATTATCCTCAAAACCTTCAAAGAGAAATGTAACTGCATTCCCACCTAATTATACATCAAGACATCCTTAAGAATTACTCTTCCCCCTGGGGAGAACTAGGAAGATTCTTAACGATAACCGGGGCATCTATCATAAATAGATTTAGAAATCACAGATGTCAAAAAAATTTCAAAGTCTTTATATTCAAGTCCATTGTGGGTGATAATAGACTTGTGACTGCTTCATGGATTCTTGGATGTATTTCACTGCTTCCACAATTGTACTTCAAATGCTATCCTCCTTCCTAATGACGAAGGTACATGTTCACTTCAGCAGAATTTTTCACATCTTGATTAAAGAACCCAATGTCAAAGAATCTCTATTTAGCATTCAATGGGACTTTGAACATTTAATCGTGTTCACCTGTCTTTTATCATCCCACTTCCCAGTACCCACATTTGGAGCTGCTTCCAGGTTGACCTATTACTTTCCATCCATTAGAATAAGCCCATAAGGGATTGTCCTTTCATCCATTGAAGTCTAGAGGCTGGAGGTTCTTCTCTGGAGAAGGTAAAGAGCACAGAAATAATGCCTTTAGAGACATGTTGAGTGCTCCACAAAAATACCTCACTCGTGACCTTATCATCCCAAAATGAACCCCAGGAGTGGACAAGCCCCCAAAACACACACACAGAGCTTTCGGTCTGTTTTCTAGTGGTTCACTCTCAAATACAAATGGATCACTAATTATGAGAGAAAATTTCTGCCATGGAAGACACCAAACAGAAAAGGAGGACCTAAAGGAAACAGACATCAAATGAAGAAGAAAAGTTTGAAAAATCTATAGTACCTATCTTTAGAACACTGGGAAGATATACCACTTGTGAAACGAGAATAAGAAGCTAGTAAAAAATAGCAGTCAAAGAGCAATAAGGAGCTATCATTAAAATTGTAATTGAAATTAAAATTTTGATGAATAGGATAAATGATAAATTTAAGGAACTTGCCCAGAAAGTAAGACAATTTTCCAAAGACATAGTAAATGGGAGAGAAATTAGATGATCAATTCAGAAAGTCCAATATTTGATTAATATGAATTCTAGAACGAAAGAATGAAGGAAAAGAACAGGAAAAATTATCATGATAACAGTTCAATAAGATACCTGATAACTGAAAACATGAGTCTCTAGCTCTCTAAGTGACAAATATAATGAATTATAAGAGACTCAATCCAAGGCGTGTTATCATGAAGAATCATAATGTCTGGAATAGAATGAAGACTCTAAAAGCTTTCAGAGAGAAAAAATATGTCACATACAAATGTTGAGAACAAGAAGGCAACACTAGATGTTAAAAGAGATTGGATCAATGCCTTCACATTTCTGAACATCATTCTTTTTAATCTAGAATTCTATTCTAAGTCTAACCATCAATCAAGTTCAAGTAGAAAAGTAATCAAAAGTAAAAAGAGAGGCAAATATTAACCCTAAGAAAAACAAAAATGTAGCAATCATAAAATACTACACATCTCAGCAGTGAATGGTATCTATAAATTGAACCAATGTAAACACCAACTCTTGATTTAAATAAAAATTGTGATACATTGGGTAGATTGCAGAGAGAAGTAGAAAAAGAAGAATTGTAGAGGAAGTTATAAGGCTGATAAATCCTTAACTACCAAACAGGAAATCAATGAATAATGTTAAGAAATAACAATAGAGAGTCTCTAAGGAAACCATAACCCACTCAGACTTTTAAATACTAAACCAGTTTGGGACTAAAAATCAGAAATACACTCTGTTCACCAGAAAACAGAGATTCAAATCAAATGAAACATCAAGTTCAAGTTAGTTTCAAGACATATGTGTGTGTGTGTATGTGTGTGTATATATATATACATGCCTTTCAGTTTATCCCATGATCATATATATCAATCTTCATTCAAAAATCTTTAAGATGTGGTTCTTATTTTGTTTTTAATCATTTTGATTCAGTATAAATATTGTAACCCAATTATTAGTCTTTCTTCCTTTTAAGGTAGGGTTGCCAAATAAAATATACAGTGCCTATTAAATTGAATTTCAGATAAATAATAATTTTTTTTAAGTATAAGTATGTCCCAAATATTATATGGGACATACTTATACTAAAAATTATCCATTATTTATATGAAATTCAAATTTAACTGGGTATCCTGTATTTTTATTTTCTAAATCCTACAACTCTATTTTAGGTACTACCTTTATCTTGGTTTTTTGGTTATTTACAGCTGCTTCTGAGTCAGTCCAAGCAGCAGCTGCTTTTTTTTTTTTTCCTTCAAATCCTCCTCTTTCACCATTCTCAGTCCCATCTTGAGCAGTCACTTCCTTATGCATATTTATTCCAGGAACTCCAAGACTTTTGTTCATCCTGAATCTGGTACAGCCACTACCTCAGCCAAAGGGTGATGCTAAGATAATGGTGTTTGCCTTTGCTGCCCTATCCTTTAATTCTTGCCAGCACTGCTAACATAGAATCTGTACCTGTAAAACAGACTTGGGGAAATTTAACCCAGAATACTAAATGTGACAGAAAAAAAAAAAAAAAAGAAATGCTTGATTTGGGGTCCCCATGGAAAACTAGTTCTTATGTCATTTCCTTCTCTCAAGGTCCACTATCATCACATCCTCTTCTGAGTAAGGATCATTAATCCATCCCTGTTAGTCCTTCAGAATATGACTCCTCTCTCCCTTTTAGGAGAACCCTAATTCTTACCCATTCAGGTGGGCCTCACCCTTTCCCTAACAGAGACATCTACCAGGATTAAGAATCCCCCAGCAGTGATGGAAACGGTTTGTATCTTGATCATGGTGGTGATTGAAAGAGGGTATGCATTTGTCAGGATTCATGAATTGTACACATAGAATGGGAACATTTAATGATATATTAATTATACCTTAATGAAACTGATTTTTTAAAAATACCTCCTTGTAGTACCTTTACTAAAGCATGAGTTAATCATTGCTATCAAAAATACCACCACAGGGATTTCAGCAACACAGCCCAGGATTTTTCATTCCAAATTCGGACTTCCTCAAGTTCAGGCCACCAGTGCAGAGTGGAGGTGTAAGGTTTTTCAGAACCTCTGCGAATTTCAACAGCTTCTGACACCAACTGCAAATACCATCGTAACAATTCAACTCAATTCTGACTCTAGCTATCCAGTTAGGCCAGACCCTAAAGGTTAAGGGCAATCCTCTAGAAGACTGGCCTTCAGATATCTGTCTCAAGGTCAGGGGCCCAAGCCACCCACATTTCTGACCTATTGGCTACAAACTCAGGGATTCCCACCACCCCTTTGGGCTTGATAATTCTCTAGAATGAGTTTCAGGACTCACTGACAGTGCTATCCTGATGCTTACAGCTTTATTAGAGTAAAAGGATGCAAATAAGAAGAAACCAAAAGAGACAGATAGGGTGAAGTCTGGGAGGGTTTCAAACATAAGCTTTCCTGACTTCTCCATGTGGGGTCAGGACAGGTCTCCCTCCCAGCACAGGAAGGTATTTTCTCAATCATGGAAGCTCGGGCTTCGAGCAGCCCAGGTTTATGTGGAGTCTCATTATGTTGGCATGGTTGATAGAATCAATGATTACCAGGTTGAACTCAAGCTACAGCCCCCTTCCCCTCCCAGAAGGTGGAGAGATGGACTGAGGTGGGCTGAGGTGGGCTGCTGTGAGCTCATATGGGCTGATATGACATGGCTCAAAGGCCCAACCCTTAATCACATGGTTGATCTCTCTGGGGTGCCTGGTCCCACCCCCTAACGACCAGGTGTGGTCCTGAGCCCCCCAAGAAGAACAAAACACGCTTCTATCATGGGAAGTTCCAAAGATTCAGAGGTTGATTCCCAGGAACAAAGACCTGCCAAGTTTTTCACTATCCTATAGGAGGTGTGCCTTCTTTTGGTTCATGTGCATCCTAGCCCCTGTCGGTACTTTTGAATAACATGCACACACACACACATTCACACCTCAGACCTCAGGACTACAACATAGACTGCCTAAATGTCTTCTAAGAAACAAATAATTTAATAATAAACTGTCATGTGACTTAGAGGCATGTACAAGATATAGCTTGGGAGAACAATTCAACCAAGACACAAGCATTGGCCTCTCTATAAAATGCACTGACCCGAGAAGCAGTATTAAAAATGGAATTATTAAACAGGAATATCCTCTAAACAGCTACATTTGGGGTGGGGGGGGTGGAGTTCGGGAGATGCTCAATGTTGTTTTACACGAATAGTCATTCTCCCAGGATTTTCTACCCAACAAAAGGGAAATTCCATATTCAGCTCAAACTCCAATCTGGAAATTATTCTTCCTAAGAAAAGATGGAAGAGCTGAAAAACTTCACCCTACTCCACAGCCCAGAAAACAAACAGGACAGAGGGTTTAGCTCAGAACAGAGAATGGAGAAGAGCCTAAGCTCCACTCAGAAAAACAAGTCATTTTTTGGGTAAGGAATAATTTAGGGCCAGGCATTTTGCAGATTCATAAGAGGGAAGTAAACCTCTTAAGCAGAAAGTGGGTACTTAAAGTGAACTTTTGAAAGCACATAAACAAACTCTAAGAACTTTCTATAAACTCTCTTCCTCACCTTCTTTTTGTTTTTGTAAACAACTTTTTTGCGATGTAATTTTTCATACCACAAAATTCACCTAAGTTTACAATTCAATGATTTTTCAGCAAACTTACTGAGTTGTACAGCCACCACTATAATCCAGTTTGAGAACATTTCCATCACCCCCAATAAGACTCCTCATGCTTATTCACAGTTAGCCCCACTGTGAATATCTCTATATTTATCTTTTCACTTATCTTTTCATTTATCTTTCTATGCAACAAGAGAAAGACTTGACCCAGCATTGCTGACTTTGAAGACGGAAATGGGCCATGAGCCAAGGAATGGAGGCAGCCTCTAGAAGCTGGAAAAGGCAAGAAAACAGTCCCTCAGAGGCTCCAGAGAAGAATGCAGTTGTACTTACACCTTGACTTTAGTCCAGTGAGACCCTTTTAGGACTTCTGGGCTCTAGATCTGTAAGATAATAATGTGCATTGTCTTAAGCCAAAATCTTCAAAATTCATTAAAGTGTTGCACATATGCATTGGCCTTAATATTAAAATGTATTCATTTACATATTAGTTTTCCCTCCAATTTAAAAAAAAATTATATTGATGCTCCAGTTCACCTTGGACTCCATCAGTATGAAAACTCCAGCCTTGGGTAATGGGAGTTATTCTAGGGACACACACAGGGGACATGTAAAGGCAGCGTAATTGACTCAGGAGCCTTTGTCTAGAGTCCAAGTCCACGCAGTCGTGGTCAACTTAACATGGGTCCAGGAGAGGCAGCAGTGGGCACTACGAATTGCCATGGCAGCCTTCCTAAGAAGCAGGCAGTGGGCACGTCATGACCCTCTATCCTGTATGTACACTTTCCATTTCATCATTCTCAGACTGATCCTTCTGTAATTGGCTTCCAGTCCCAAGATAAAGAAGCCCACCAGATAGTATGAAAAGATAGAATGAGGTGGATAATTGTGGCAACTGCAGTCAAGATTTTGAGGCCTCGAACATTTTTTTTTTTAATCTATAGCATCACTCCTTAAAAAATATTGCTTTAATAAAGGATTTTTCCTGTTATGCAGAACAAGTAGCTATGCCCCACCAAAATATTCCAAAAGATTACTCTTAAAGGGAAGCTTCTCCTCGTACGTTCTAAGGCTCTTTTTGTTTAGTTTGTCAATTCTTAGAATGGCTCCACGGGCTGTTGGTTAATTCCTTAGAGGATCAACTCATTGTTCACTAGCTGAGGTTCTAGCAAAGGTACCAGCAAGTCACCCAGTGCCAAGATCATAATTTTTAATACTATTTCCCAATAAAGGAAACCAGAGTTTCTTGGAGAAGTGGCTATTTCTAGGGCTGAAGCAGGTGGTATACAAGATGAGCCTGGAGCATCTTGTAGTGCCAAAAATAATGAAGTGCTCAAACAACAGCAATAAAAATGGACATATATCAAAGTGACACAGGAGCCTACCTGGAAAAGCTTCCAATGGCCAAACCTGGAACAACTTGAGAAACAAAATTAATTGTGTAGTATTGAATTATAATCCACAATGTAAAATAAATATCCAGGAGTCCCTACTGATTTAAATAAATGGCTGAATAATAAATAAATGGATGTGAACAGACAAATCTCCCATGCGTAAGAATTCCAAATAATCTGTTTAGATATTCTCCCCTCAAGAAAGTGAGCATAACTCCCCATCTCTTAAGTGTGGCCACTTATGGTGATGCCCTTGCAAAGAGTAGAGTATGGAAAAGGAGGGAAAGAGTAACATTACAGTGGAGAAACCTCCCAAACCAGGTGGTCAAGGTCAACATCAACAGTGAAAAAGCATGCTAGTATGTGCCTTTTATTTTTTAAAAAAGATTTATTTATTTATTCTTCTCCCACCTCACTATTCCCCTCCCCAACCCCATTGTTTTGCTCTCGCTGTCTGCTCTCTGTGTGTTTTTCTGTGTCTGTTTGTCTTCTCTTTTAGGCGGCACCAGGAACCAATCCTGGGACCTTCCGGAGTGGGAGAGAGGCGCTCAATCTCTTGTACCACCTCAGCTCCCTGGTCTGCTGTGTCTCTTATTGTCTCTCCTCTGTGTCTCTTTTTGTTGCGTCATCTTGCTGTACCAGCTCTCTGCGTGGGTCAGCTCTCCGCTTGGGCCAGCTCACCATGCAGGCCAGCTTGCCTTTCACCAGGAGGCCCCAGGAATCAAACCCTGGACCTCCTATGTAGTACATGGGAGCCCAATCACTTAAGCCACATGTGTTTCCCTGTATCTGCCTTTTAAGTAATATGGTGAGGATGACACTTGATCTCTGTGGTCTTCCTCTCCAAAACCCATAACCCCAGTCAAGCTATGAGAAAACATCAGATGAACTCAGGTTGAGGGACCTTCTACAAAATACCTGACTGGTACCCCCCAGATCTGTCAAGGTCATCAAAAAAAGCCAACTCTAAAGCATTGTCACAGAGCAGAGGAGGCTAAGGAGCCCTGACAACTAAGTGTAATATGACAGCCAGAATGGGACCCTGAAATGGGAAAAGGACATTAGAGAAAAATGAATGAAATCCAAATAAAGTATGGAGTTTGGTTAATGGCAAATGTACCTGTGTTGGTTCCTTAGTTGTGACAAAAGCACCATAGTAATGAAAGATGTTAGCATTAGAGGGAAACAGGGTGGGGGTATATGGAAATTTCTCTACTATCTTACTAACCTTTCTAAGACTATTCTAAAACAGGAAGTTTATTTTTAAAAAGCAAACATTATCAAGGTACAACCAAAGAGTTATTTCAGAAATCTCTGTAGAGAAATATGCAATAAATTAGGCCAACTACAGACAATCTCTGGTCCTTTTTAAGGAGTCACTCACTGCTCAGGTATCTCTGGCCAGGCTGATGTCATCCATAGCCAATGTCTCCAGTCTACACACCAATGACTCATGAATCTATCTATACAGTCACCTGCCCCAGCTCCTATTCACATTCACAAAAGCCTTCTGATGTTCCCATGTAGCTGTCCCATAGGCCCCTTAAACTCATGTGACAATAATTTGCGGACAAAATAGCCGTGTATAGTGGTTGGCTATACTGTTTTGACTGTCCAACACAGACTCACTTTCAGGAAGACTGATGTTTGCGAGATCAGTCTCTTGGCTGGCCCTAAAATTTGCTCAGCCTTCATAATGGATGAATATATGTTATAAACCACATGTGGGAAAAGACCTACTAGCAAACAGACCCTGTCATCATTAAATGCTCAGAGCAGCCCTTAGGAACATCCAAAATAAACTGAAGTCAATTTTTTTTTCTTTCTTTTTTTTTTTTTGGAGTGTATTAGGTGAGGAAATTGTGGTGGAGATTATGAACAAGGTGAAACCCCTTTCTAAGGCTCTAAAATCAGGAAGTTGAGATCTGAGTGTAAGCCAGGGATGAGAATTCAGACTCTCCTTTGCAGTTGTTTTCTATCTTTCATTCATTCTTTTATCAATTATTTATTGAGCACATACAATATATCAAGTAAACCTGACCTATTGCCTATGCCAAGTGGTCCCTAGAGAATCAGAAAAGAAGAAAAGTAGATGGAACCAGGAAACGTGGGTGAAATAAATCAAGCCAGGAAATACATGGAGGGAAAAGTCCAAAGTTCTTTCATTGCCCCTTGTAACAAATGTATCACACTAATGAAGGATATTGTTAATGTGGGAAATTGAGGGAGTGGGGCATATGGGAATCCCCTGCATTTTTTACATAACATTTATGTAATCTAAGTATCTTCTTTTTAAAAAAGTTTTAAGTACATTTAAAATTTTAAAAATAAATAAATTCATTTAAAAAGCCCAGAGTTCTTTCATTGCCCAACAATTACATTGCCTGGCATATAGTAGGCGCTTACTGAATATTTGTTCCAGGAATGAGTATACACATCAAGGCATTCCCTGGACACTGATACGAATAGCTGGAGAAGGAGGTTATGGGCCAAGAGCAAACTCAGGAACTCTTCTGAAGGTTCCATTTCCTATGAGTTGAAAGAGGAATCAATTCTTTTCTATTTTCCTTTGTGACCACTGACTTTGCACACGTGCTCAACCACCAGTGAAAAAATAAAATACAATTACTATTTCTAAGCTGACTGAGGGGACAATCTTTGGAATGGCAACTCCCAAGAGTGAATTGAAAAGCTTCATTACCAAACACATTTATCCTGCGGTCCCTGTGAGGTACAGTGATGGATTGAGTGCGAGGAGCTTGCTCTCTAGCCAGACACCAAATTAAGTTCTTATTGCAGCATTGTTCCTATATTTCAGAGTTCTCTCTGATCTTAAAGTTAGCCAAACAGGATCAAAACATCCTTAATACAACTTGCATGATCATTTGTGGACTTATCAGTAAAAGCAGAGTAATCAGCATGACGTTTAGGGGAAAGTACTGAATTAGGAGCCAAGAGACAAGTGTTCTGGCTCCAATTCTGCCTTTTAACTTTTCATAGCACTTTAGGTAGATTATTCCACATCGCTGTGACTTCCTTTCCTTTCCTAAAATTGGGGGTGGGGTGAAGAGTTAGACTACATTATCTCTAAGGTCCCCTCGAGCTCTAAAACTTTATAATTCTAAGTGTATTACTCTAATAATAATGATAGTTATTCATATATTGAGCTTTCTACATGCCAGGCACTTTACAAGTATTGTCTCCCAACAGCGGATTAGGCAGGTGTTAATATTGTTCCCATTTTCAGATGAAGAAATTGAAGCACAGATTGGTTAAAGGTCACAAAACCAGTTAGCGGAAAAGCCAACACACGCTGTCCTCTATTTAAACACCGCCACGTTAACAGAAACTCATGCAAGTCGGACGCAGGCAAAGTGAGGGCACAGTTCCGATATCCACACAATTCCATTAACACGGTGTCTTGCAAAGTGATGACTCAGGCAATTCAGCTTCAGAGCCTGCAAGCTTAGCCTCTTCCTACACCGATGATTCTCAAAGGATGGTCCCCAGACCAGAAACGCCAGCATTCCCTGTGAATCTTGGTGGAAGTGCAAATTCTCGAGGCTCACCTTCGACCAACAGAATCAGAAGGGACTGGAGCCCAGTGATCAGAACAAGCCTTCCGGGTGATTCTGGTGCTCACTCATTTTGAGAAATACTGCTCCACGTGGCCCTGTTTCATGTTCCTTAGGAGGAATGACTGATGCGATGGTGGGAATCAGGGACCCCAGAGTGTGACGGTTAGGTATCTTCAAAGGTCATCTGCTCTAGATGAACCAAGGGCTCCTTAAGCTGAGAGACAAATGCCTTAGAAAATTAATTTTAAGAACTTAAAACCCACAAAAGTAAATCAACTTTGCTGGCTGGTTACTTTAGGCATATCATCTTACCATCTTTTAAGACATATGGTGGGGAGTGGATGTGGCACAAGTGGTTGAGTGCCTCCTTCCCACAGGGGAGGCCAGGGGCTCAGTTCCCCATGCCTCCTGGGAAAAAAACAAATAAACAACAGGCAAGCAAGCAGGTGAGCCAACTTGTGGGAGCTCGTGTGACTCAGCAGTTGAGTGCCAGCTTCCCGCATACAAGGTCCTTGGTTCAATCCCCAACCCCAGTACCCAGTGGGGGGGGGGGGGGAGTAGTATGGTAAAGTATTTCAATGAACAAGACAGTTTTGTCTTTTTTTTTTTCATCTTTTTTGCTTGTTTTTTTTTTTAAATGCCCATAATTACTTTTTCAGCCTGAGGTGTCTCCAGCTCATAGCTCTGAGTGTCCGAAATGCTAGGCAGGGATTTAGCTGCCTGATTCCAAGAAGACTCCATGGGAGAGATCCAGCAGGAGCCACTGACAGATGCTTTGAGTCATTACCTGAAGTGGACACTCTTTTTCTCAGAAAAAACACCTGATGTTCTGACAGTGCTTTAAAGGATCTAATAACTCTCTGATTTCTCTTTAGTTCCAAGGCTATTGATTTTGTGGCCTTTTTAAACTAGATTGTCAGATGGCTTCCTTAAAAAAAAAAAAATTAAAAATCTCCAGGCTAAGATATTCAAATTGCTGAGCCATCGGTATCATGGGAGACCATTATAAAATCCTCTCCGAGTTAAGTCTGCATGCCTCAAAGAGCAAAAAATTAATATACTGTCATTACACAGTTGAGAGGGAAAATTAATTTATACAGAAATCTTTTCTAAGGCATGTTCAGACTGCCTGGATACTGCTCCAAATGGGAGCATTATCTGCCTTCCCAAAATAATACACCATATGCCCTAATCTGGCAGACACAAAGATAATTACATGACTCTAGCAGAGCCAATATGCTTGCTAATAAATGGAAAAACGAGGACAATGCAACTCAAAGTTAAGTTCAATGGTTTTTCAGAATTGTGGTAGCAAGCTACCTGCTATAATTAAACATGGTGACAAGCAGGAAATGGGTCTGTTGCATAGATTAAAAGAGCAAAAGCTGCTCTAAGACCTATTTATATCAAGGAATATTAACATAGGAAAGGTAGTTGTGGGTAAGTGGGGCAGTCTTGTATGCTTCCAGGCCATTGGATATTCCCTTTCCAATAATGGAATTCAACGGGGGCTTGTAATACAACTAGAGCTCCAAAATACCAACTTTCCTACAATTACCGGGAGTTTTCAAAGCAAAGAAAATTAAATGCAAAGTGTGGTGCGGAAATTGGATTTGCATCACCACAAAGCTACTTCTGGCGCTATGACCTCTGATCGTGAAAAATGCTAGCCTATGATAAAAGACCATCATCAAAGAGAGTTGTTCTTCAGAGCTCTCTCTTTTATAAGCTAGTGAAGTTTCTTAATTATTTTCTTGCACAGCTTCCTGGAAATTCTCATTTCTAAGCTCCTTGGTCCTGACATAAATTAAAAAGTGCTAAGTAACTGGAATTATCGACTCTTACTCCGCATGAGTTTGGAAGAAAGATATGGAGACAAAAAAAAAAAAAAATCAAATGTTTCTTTTACCTTGAAAAATATCCCATTTTTCTTGGGAAATATTTTTCCAGCAGTTTTTCTCTTTATCTCCCCTACCAAGAAGCCCTCTGTCTCAGCTCCAACAAGCACTCCTACCTTTAGACTAGAAGAAAGATCAATATTCTAGTGGTGAAAGGGACACTGGTGTGGGGAAACAAAATTGAAAGCACTCAGCCTCTCTCGCACTGTATCAAGAACCAACCAGAAACCTAATACGCTGCTGGGGTAAGAGGTGGGAACATGGCAAACTTCAGCTTAGAAGCCCCTCTTGTCAACCACAGGGGGATAAAAATCAGACATTGGGAACATGAGCCCTCGAAGAAGATTCCCTCCTAGAATGCTAGCAAATAAGATCCCACGAGCCACCCTTGCCAATTAAATTCCAGGAGAGAGACAGTGACAGATGTGGGGTTGCCAGTGGATTTGAGTTCTGTCAGAACTAATGCCTGCACAAGGGAGCTTGCATTGTATAGAAGAAGGCAGGAGTGATGAAATATTTACATATTTATAAATATCTAGACATTAACAAGTTTGCCGTATGTGCTCTATGAATTCTAAAAAGTAGTTCCAGGGAAGCGGCTGTGGCTCAATCAGTAGGGCTCCCGTTTACCATATGGGAGGCCCCGGGTTCGGTTCCAGGGGCCTCCTGGTGAAGGCAAGCCCGCCTGCACGGCGTGGTTAGCTGACCCAGCGAGCACAAGCAGCAAGGGGGGGATAAATGAATAAATAAATAAAATCTTAAAAAAAAAAAAAAAAAAAAAGAACTAAAAAGTAGTTCCAGCAACGAGAGAGGAGAAAAAGGTATGTGGCCATTGATCAGGGGTTCCCCACAGGTCAAGGAATCCAGAGGTGGTCTGAGGGGGATACCCCTGCCAAGGACCTGTCACAGTCACTGCTTCAGGATTAACTTTTGAAAATCATCGAAGAGATTATCACAGCACAGATATGCATCTAATAGAGAACTTTCTATAGCGCCAGTCCCAAGAGATGATCCTGGAAAAAAGCCTTTTTTTTTTTTTTTTCTGGTTTCAGTTTCCTAGGCCACAATGACAAATATCACAAATTGATTTTGGCTTGAACAACAGGCATTGATCGACTCATGGTTTCAGAAGCCGGGAGGCTGGCGTCCTCCCAGGGTTGGTCGCATTCTGCCTAGCAGTCCTTGGGTTCCTTGACGTTCCCATCACATGACCTTCCTTTCTCTCCAGGGTTCCTGCTGACTTCTGGCTTCCAGCCACTCCCCGTAGCTTTCTCTAACTATGTCTGAATTTCTTCCGCTTATCAAGGACTCCAATAATTCGTTCAGTTGGGCCACACTTTAACTAAAATAACACCTTCAAAAGATCCCATTCACAAGGGGTTCCACCCCACAGGAATGCAGACCAAGAACAAGAACACATCTAATTTGGGGTACACAACTCATTTCACCACATTTTTCAACTTAATTTGGGAAATGCTTTACTCTTTAAAACTTAAAACGTCCACTGGCTTAGCAAAGGCTCTGATAAGTCCCGCATCAAAGAAAGCAGCTAAACATTATTTAACCCAATGTTTCCCTGACTTCTTTTGCCATGAGAACACTTTTATTCACTGACATCCACATGTTGTGTAGTCCAAATTATGCTTCATCACACTACATAATAGAATGGAATTTACTTAGGAAAAACTTCATCTTAGCACTGAATACCGCTTACTTACTATTTTAATGATGAATTAAACAGTGGCACATTTGTTTTCCAAAAGGCTAAGTCTAAGACAAATTCTTTTATAAAAAGAAAAACAAAAAGGAGCTGGATTAGATTGCCCATAAGGTTCTTTTCAATTTACTTTTTTTTTAATTTATCATTTTTGTGTCTGAAAGCCAAGGTCAGACTTGCTTCACCATACAGTCAAATATAAAAGGCACAACCACACTTCAGGTCACTCTCTAACCCTCTAAACAACAACAGAAAAGATGAGGGACAGTTTGAAGTACGCAGGGATGTAGGAGCATTTCCAAAAGAAAAGTGACTGATTTTGACTGATTTCTTGTATAACTCGGATGATTGCTATGGTTTGGTGCAGAATATTTAACTCTTTTATGAAATGGAGTGCTGAATTGATTACCTATATTCATTTTCATTTAAAACCATTTCTGAATGTGAAACTGTCAGAATCAGTCCTCTCCGCCACACTTCACACCCCCCATCATGAGCTAACCTTCTTCCCTGCAATTTGATGTGGCTCATCTGCCTCTACCTGCCAGTTCTAGGCTATTTATATTCTAGGATTGCCCCTAAGACCAGATTGAAATGCAAAGAGACTTCCCTGATGAGATAAGAATGGCCTTTAAATGCTCCCTTAATTCTCTTTGTATTAGTCAGCTATTACCACAATGATGCTGAAAAACAAAAACACCACAAAACTCAGTGGCTACAATACAAGCATGGATTTTTCTCCCTCAAAGCTCCCTGGGTCCACTGGAATAATCCACTTTAGGCTGAGGGTCAGGTGGCTTGACTCCAAGCTGTGGATTGAGTTCAAGTCTGCTCCATCCAGACCCAGGCCTCAGGCTGAAGAAGCAGCCCATACCTAGGCATGTCTTTCTAATGTGGCTCCCTGGAGCATTAGAGAGCATGTCCACCATCACCAGCAAATTTAAGGTCTCTGTTCATACCACATCTGACAACATGTCACTGACCAAAGAAAGTCACATAGCCAAGTCCAGTATCAACGAGGCAGGAATGTGAAGGGGAAACAAGTGGATATTTGATGAGCAATAATACAAACTATATCATCCATCTCCTCCTTGAACCATATATTTTGGGGTTCCCTCACCCATAATTAAAAGACTGTTTTCCAGCAACCTGGCTGGTTTTGACTACTTGTACACTGCCAGCGTTCTCACTTTCAAGAGGCCTTCTGGGATACCAGCCTATAGATAAAGCTGGAGTGGAGACCCAAGAACCAAGCCCTGACCTGGTGGGATGAGAAACATAAGAAACCCAAAGTAAAAAGAGAGTGCTATAAACCCTGAAGTTAGGAGGTGGCAAGAGTAATACGGGGAGGTCCAATTCCATCTTCCAGGCCAAAGTGACCTGCCAGAGAAGAAAATAAGAGATGAACCTCAATGGTCAGAAGCTGAACTGATCCTGAAGTAGGATGGAGGCCAGAGGAAATATGGGAGGGAAGTGAGGCCCCAGTGGCCAGGTCTTAAGGTGGAGGATGAGGCAGGGAGATTCCGAGCATTCTCCTGGTCGCTCCCCCTTGGCCATCAGAGTCTTGGTTTGGACTGTCCCAGACCAACTTTCCTACCACAGGGCCCAGATACCCTGCCCCAAGGCAGAAGGCTGACAGTAGTCCCTGTCCACTTCTTACCTCAAGACAGCAGGGCAGAAGCAAGAGCTGGTTTTTGGTGCCAGCCTTAGCCGAGCCCTCCCTGTGATTAGGAGACCCAGAGCTGAGTTTGTACATAAGAGCAGGAGAGACCCTAATGGTTCTGCATGAGAAAACACAGATCCATAACCCCTTATTCAGAAACCCAAAAGTCTCTGAAAATTCAAAGTTTTTTCAAAACTCAATGGAAGCAAAACCTAACCCGACCTGAACTCACTTGGTGGCAAGACCTGACTATTTATAGTCTTTATTCATCCCACGTAGTGTGAATATTCATGCATTTTGCCAGGAAAATATTAATGTGTTTAATTACAGGGTGCTTTCCCAAACCCTGCTGGAATTGTTACATAATACAGGGAATGTGTACCTTTCTTCATTGTGAAAATTTCTGAATTCAGAAAACAAATGTGTGGTCCCCATGGGTTTAGGCGAAGGGCATATGAATCTAGAAAAGGAATTTGTTTTGTGGCACAGAAAGGAGAATAAGAAGATAAAATAGAGTAAAATAACCAAACAACATGGCTTTTGTGTGCCTTAGATAAAAGTGCCCATCTGGGTGGATTAGTTCGAGGAAGCACCACCTCTGGGTGGACACAGCCCTTCATGAGGACTCACAGCTGACAAGCAGATCACAGCTGCATTTTACCCTCACTCACCAACCTTGGCCAGATTCCTTTGTGCAGTGCACAAACTGCACAACCATACAAGGGGCCTTGCCTAGCAGATTTCATAGCAGCTGGAGCCCGGGGTGCCAAAACGGGCAAGGCTCTAAGAGAAGGATGCCTAATATCCAATGTTTAGGAGTTTCTGTTAACAAAATGAAAATGTCTCTCTCTTCCAAGCCTTCAGCAGAGTCTACCACACCAAGTTTTGGAGGTGAAATCCATAGGATGGCCTGCATAGGGCAACACGCACAGGAGGGTATGTATGAGAGGACAAGAGGATGCCCTACGAGGGGGCACCAGACTGTCCACAAACTGTTAAATAGGATCCCGGCTAATTTCATCCAACTTTTAAGAGGAAGTGTCTAGTATGGCCCTAGCCAATGTCTAGGCTACAATAGCATTTAATTGAATATTTAATGTCATATGCAATGTCAGATAGCAACAGTCCTAGGAGCAGAGTGGAGGCTAAGACAGAGAACTTAGGTCATTTGTCCAAGTAATTGTAGCAAAATACTGGCAAACTCAATTATTCAACCCAGATCTTTCTGATGCCAAAGCCAATACTCATAGACATTACTGTGTCTACGTCTCAGCAGTTATAACAGCCCCTAACATAGTGTGTGGCACATACTTGTTCCAAGGCCATTCCACCATAAGCAAAGATGGTGCCCACCCAGCACTTTGCATATGAGAGTATCTTGTTAAAACTCGGCCTTATGCAACTAAGCCAGAATAAACCCTTTCCCAAACTAACACTGGCATGTGAACACTTTACCAGCTCCTGTGTATTTATCTGCCTCCTTCACATCTATATAAACTCTACAGTACAAATGGACCCACAATTTCAGCTATATTTTAAGGGGAAACATTTTGCCTTGATCATTTCATTTACAGGCTCCATTTAAGTGAATGTCACAGGTCGTAACTTAGAACCAAAACCACTCTCATGTACTCTGAAAAATATTCAGAGCATTGTTTATCTACAAGAGTGCTTTCCATAACCTGCATCCTTGTGAAGATGCAGCAGACACAAGAAACTCAACTCATCAGGGTCCAGCAGTGCCCTGACCTGTGGCCAGTCGCATGTGGAGTTGTGTACTCCTGTCAGTACTCAACAAGCAAACTGTATTAGTGCTCAATATAGCATTTATAAGCAACATAGATAAATTGAAAAGGTTAAGTTTCTGTTGTTAGTGACCTGGCAGACACTATGGACTATCTACTGGGCAACACCAAACAATGCATCTGGGAAGGGGTGCACCTGGGGCATGCCTCTAATGCACATGAATATGTTCAAGTCCTCATGGGGCACTGTCTTGGTGGGTGGAGATCCACACAATAACTGAAAGAATATTGAATTCACATCCTGGGGAGTTCTGCTACATTCTCTAATAGGACAGCAAGAATCCCCCAACTATAAGGGCAGTGCCTAGAGAAGGAAGACAGACCATTACGCCAGGCCCTTGATATTGATGATTGTACTTATGAACCTTTTCTTTTATGATATTGAAACTTAGCTTAGTATTATATACTGCCTAAGAGTTACCTCCTGAAAGCCTCCTTTTTGCTCAAATGCAGCCCCTCACTAAGCCAAACTCAGCATATAAATGCACTACCTTCCTCCCAGTGTGGGACATGACTCCTGGGGATAAGCCTCCCTGGCACTAAGTGATTATTACCAAGTTCCAACTAGCAATGCATCTGGAAAAAGACCTTGACCAAAAGGAGGAAATGGTAAATACAAATGAGTTTTTTGTGGCTAAGAGATTTCAAAGTGAGTTGGGAAATCATTCCAGAGGTTTTACACTTATACACATCTCAGCAGGATCTCATTGACTGCCACAGTAAGCAGTGCCTCAAATAGCAGGGCTCCTAAGGGCTCTAGAGACATCCAGAAACTATAAGCAGGGAAGACAGCTCAGGAATTCAGCACCCTGTCAGTGACTTTACTTTGGAATTTATGCTCCCCAGTGTAACAGAGTTAGACTCATTTATAAGTTCTCCACAATGGCTCTTCAGCCCCTTTTATTTGAACCTATACTTAGCACTATACTTGATAAATATATGTCCCAGAGACTTAAATCTTTGATCCATCCATGTGCCAATTGAGCCCTGAATTTCAGCAGAGTTGCAACACCTACTCTACAGTTCACTGGACTCACCTGGGAAAACTAACAAGATGATGATGGACAATGCTCGTCCCAAGGAACAGAGTGTATCTGCAACTGCAAGCAAGATAGTTCCATCCATCTCCCCCATGGGATCCAAGTTCCCTCTTAATTAGAAGCAGAGTCAGCATCACCAGCCCCAAATCTTCAACATTGGGGAATGAACAATGGACTAAAGTAGATTTATTATTATTCTACTAAGACTTTTTGTTATTCTAGCAATGGAAGAACACTTATCATTGATATAACGGGAGTGGCTACCAGAGGTTCTGAGGGATGAGAGAGGGAAGAATAGGTGTAATATGGGGGCATTTTCGGGACATTGGTGTTATCTTGCATGACATTGCAGTGATGGATACAGGTCATTGTATATTTTGTCATAACCTACAAAACTGTGTGGGACTATAATGTAAACTGAAATCCATGGTTTCAATATGTGTTCATCAATTGTAATAAATGTACCACACTAATGAGGGATGTTGTTGATGTGGGAAAGTGTGGGAGGGAGAGGGAGTGGGGCATATGGGAATCCCTTATATTTTTAAAGTAATATTTATGTAATCTAAAGCCTCTTTAAAAATAAAAAGAAATTAATTTAAAAAATGTATCCTTGGAGAGTGGATATGGCTCAAGCAGTTGAGCACCTGCTTCCCACATGAGAGGTCCTGGGTTCAGTTCCCAGTGCCTCCTAAAAGCAAAACAAATTCATCTGGAAGGGTAAGTGTACCCGAATAGCCAAAAGTATTCTAAAAAAGAAGAGCAATGTGGGAGGAATTTCACTGCCTGACCTTGAAACATATTACAGAGCTACAGTGGTCAAAACAGCATGGTACTGGCATAAAGATAGACATATTGATCAGTGGAATAGAATTGAGAATCCAGAAATATACCCTCACCTATACAGTCAACTGGTTTTTGACAAACCTACCAATCCCATGCTGATGGGAAAAAACAGTCTCTTCAACAAATGGTGTTGGGAGAACTGGATATCTATAACCAAAAGAATGAAAGAGGACCCCTATCTCACCCCCTATACAAGAATAAATGCAAAATGGATCAAAGATCTAAATATAAAAGCCTGGACCATAAAACTCCTAGAAGAAAATGTAGGGAAACATCTTCAAGACCTTGTAGTAGGTGGTGGTTTCTTGGACCTTACACCCAAAGCACGTGCAACAAAAGAAAAAGTAGATAAATGGGACCTCCTCAAAATTAAACACTTTTGCACCTCACAGGACTTTGTCAGAAGGGTGAAAAGGCAGCCAACTCAATGGGAAAAAACATTTGGAAATCACATATCTGATAAGGGTTTAATATCCAGGATATATAAAGAGATGTTACAACTCAACAATTAAAAGAAAATGACCCAATTAAAAAATGGGCCAAAGACTTGAATAGAGATTTCTCCGAAGAAGAAATACAAATGGCAAAAAAACACATGAAGAAATGCTCAACATCACTCATGATTAGGGAAATGCAAATCAAAACTACAATGAGATATCATTTCACACCTATCAGAATGACCACCATTAAAAAGACAGAGAACTACAAGTGTTGGAGAGGATGCGGAGAGATAGGAACACTTCTTCACTGTTGGTGGGAATGCAGGTTGGTACAACCACTATGGAGGACTGTTTGGCAGTTCCTAAAGAAGTTGAATATAGACTTGCCATGTGACCCTGCAATACCACTACTGGGTGTATACCCAGAAGAACTGAGAGCAGTGACACGAACAGACATCTGCACACCGATGTTCATAGCCACATTATTCACCATTGCCAAAAGTTGGAAACAACCCAGGTGTCCATCAACAGATGAATGGATAAACAAACTGTGGTCTATTCACAGGATGGAATATTATGCAGCTGTAAGAAGAATTGAAGTCATAAAGCATATGGCAACATGGATGAACCTGGGGGACATTATGTTGAGTGAAGCAAACCAGACACAAAAGGACAAATACTGTATGAATGCATTATTATGAACTAAATATATTGTGTAAAATATTGTTTGATTCAAAAAAAAAATTTTTTTTCATGTATCCATTACATTTAATTGAGAAATGTATGTATTTATTCATCTGTGTTTACTTTTTAGTTTTTAATTGTTTATATTTTCGATTATTAAATGTACAAAATAAAGTTAAAAAAAAAAAAAAAAACAAGCAAAGGAAAGGAAAAAAAAATAAAAAACTACTCAGAAGAGCCTATGTGGCTTGTTGGTTGAGCACCAGCTTCCCACATATGAGGTCCTAGGTTCAATCCCCTGTCCCAGTACCTCAAAAAAAAAAAAAAAAAAAAAAAAAGTATCCTTCTCAAAGAGGCTTCCAGATGCTGGTTATATTCTGTTTCTGGATCTAGATGCTCATCACACAAATGCATTAAGTTTGTAAAGATGCCTTGGGCTGTACCCATGATATACGCACTTTTCTGAATGTATGCTACACATTAATAAAAGGTTTTTAAAAACATTATCCAGCCTATAAAAATTAAGTGAATAAAAAGAGTAAACTGAGAAAAAACGTTGTATTCATTTCCATGAATAGTTGTCACTAGAAATGGCTGCCCAGCCAGGGACTACATTTCCCAGAACCTCTTGCTCTAGATGGAGCCACGCGATTATGAGCAAAAGTGATGGATCAGACACTTTATACAAGGGGTTCTCAACCTTTTTTGTTCCACGGACCCTTTTGCCAGTCAGGTGAAAACCACAGACCCCTTCTCAGAATGCAGCGGCAGATAGTTTTATGACACTAAACATCGGCATGTCCTTAAATTAAATTTTAGGATCATTCAAAATTATGTTTTACAACTTTCCCATAATTTCAATACCTGATAACCTGATATGGTTCAACATCCGTTCAAATGGTCATTTTTGGCAAATATTTAGAAATTTGAGTTTTCCCATAGCGTCCTAAAACAATCTCTGCCACCCTTACCAACCTTTCTGCAGGCAGTTATACACTGTACTCAGAATACACTACCGCAAAATAAAAATCATGCTAATTCCGCACCATACTTTGTATTATTTAATAAGTATATCACACACGCACCAACACGTCCCCACAAGAATAATGTTTTTTTAAAATTTTCAATTCAAGCTCATAGACCCCCTGAAATCTCTCCACAGATCCCTTGGGGGTCCATGGACTCCTGGTTAAGAACCCCTGGCATAGACCATCCCCCTACCCTACACTCACCATGTAGGTGACTCTGGCCCGCTCCCCAACAGGCCTATTAAATATAATTTAAGGGGGGCACAGCAGTAACTCTTCCCCTCTCAGGTGACCTCTCGGGGGCCTCCCCACCAAAAGTGCCCCACCGCTGAGGAACATGGAGAAGCTGCAGCACGAGCTCAAATCCGAGGTACACCTATGAACCTTCCTAATACCTCCCTTCTGTGACTTCCAGACTGACTCCAAGAGGACCAAAGGCTTATTAAAAGGACCCTTCACTCATGTTGTCATCACCACCCTAAAAACCCAACAGACTGAGATGTGTGTTTTACAGTGAGGACCACGGTGTCACATTAGTGCTGCGTGAGTCCCAGCAGTGGGATCATCAACGGATGCAGGAACGTCCATTAACGTATCTGTGATGTCACAGCCCTTCCATCACGATCCCAATGAGAAAAGTAAACACGAGTTTAGGGTTCTGTCTATGTTTGCTCCAACTGACACTTCTGATATGGAAGCAGTATGGAGGGAGGGAAAACTGAAGACCTTATGGATTCAAAACTTAGATGTATGTTTGAATTGCCAGCAGAAAATGATAAACCACATGATGCAGAAATAAAATTATAACCACATCTGCCTCAAAGACAGAAACACCAACAAGATCTAAATCTCTGCGTACTTCTTTGGGTGACACTGAAGTTAAGAAAGTGATGGAAGAATAGAAGAGGCTGGGAGACGAAGTTCAGAGGAGGACAAACAATTCAAGGAAGAAGATGGACTTGGGATGAAGAAGATGGTACAGAGCCACAGCTGGGAAGGAGCAAGACCTCAGCACCCGGCTACTCGCTCTAGTGGTCTTGTTCTTTTTTGTTGGTGTAATTACGGGGAAAATCGCCTTGTAGAGGCCACATGCAAAGGATGATAAGTTGGACTGATGGATCTGCCATATCATGGGATTTACATTTATCATAACCACATGTTAAAAGAAATTAATGTATGATGACATTTCACAGGTCTTGCCTTTAAATTACTCCTCGTGTGCAGACACATACACAAACACACACACAAGTGTAACAATGCTAATCAATTAGAACGTTTTAAATATCTAGTAAATGATTGGCAGGGGGAAAGAATGATCTTTATTAAATGATGAGGGAAACCATGATTAATACCACACTGGCATATTGTAAATGTCATTTTAAGCATTGGTAGGTTTTGGTACATGTTGCTGGACTATATCTCCTAAAACAAGACACTCTTCCTCTTCTGTAGTTGCTGGTCCTTGGGAATCAGAGCTCCACGTGGCGGGGAGGCTCTTTCACCTCCTTGTAGTAATCTGCCACGCTGTTCACTCACTCCGGAGGCTTCTTTCCAATGTCTTCAGTTCTGTCCATGTCATCAGTTTCTTGGGACAGAGTCAGTAGCTGAAAAGAATTGCACTGTGTTTGCATAAGATGCGCTCATCATGAATTAGAGGCATTTGTTGACTGATTGACCCAATACATTGGAAAAAAAGTCAATGCTTTGTTCTCTAAATGGACCAAGCCAAATTACTATTGGTTCATTTAGTGAAATTGAACTGTTATTCAGAGATGTTCAATGCATATTTAACTTATTTAATGTATTTCATCCCATGTTTTCTTATTGTCACAAAATTTTAATTAATGCTGTGGCCTAAAAATCACCTTTGCTACCTACTTTGCTGACTAGCATTGCTGCTGGAGGGCTGTGGGCTCCTTTCTCTCTGGAGGTTTCTGGGCACTGCGTGCCTATGGAAGGTGTGACTCAGTTGAATGTTGAAAACAGCAGTCAGGGTGTATTTTTCTATGATCAGCTGTCATAGGAAGAGAAATTCTTAGAAGCAACAATCAAGTTTATATTACCCCTTCAATGGAGAAGAGTAGCTGATCGTCCAAAGATGAACATACTCTTTTTTCACCATCCCTCAACCACCACCCATACTTCCAGCACACACATTCCTAGGTCTGGCCTGACCTTTCTCAGTTTGGCACTAGCTTGGACTCATGAAGAGTGAGTCAAGGGAAACGGATGTGGCTCAAGTGATTAAGCTCCCATCTACCACTGGGAGATCCCAGTTTCAGTTCCCGGTGCTTCCTTAAAGAAGACAAGCAAGACAGCAAGCTAATTCAATGGGCTGGCGTGGTGAGCTGACGCAACAAGATGACGCAACCAGAGACACAAGGAGGAAAACATAATGAGAGACAATAAAGCAGGGAGCAGAGGTGGCTCTAGTGATTAGGCACCTCCTTCTCACACGGGAGGTCCCGGGTTCTGTTCTCAGTGCCTCCTAAAAGAAAGACAAGCAAAGTCACAGCAAATGCAAATGAGGGGGTGGGGAGAAATAAATAATTAAAATAAATCTTTTTTAAAAAAGAGTGAGTCTGGCTGCAGAATGATAGGAGAGAGGGGAACCAGCTGGGGGGAGGGGGAAGGGATTGTGAGAGACTCTCCAAGTAATCCATCAAGTTGTAATTGAGAGTTTGTGAATTAATTTTATGTTGTAAAAGACCAATCCAATCCTGTTTGACTATGTAGCATCTTAAAAAGAAAAAAACTTAAAATAAACCCCAAAATTAAGAGAAAAATTCTTGACTTCCCTAGACTGCCTTGCAACTAGATGTGGCCATGTGACCCAGTCCTGGTCAGGAAGATATAAATAGAATTTGCTGGGAATGACCTCCAGGAAGTCCTTTAAAACACCAGCTATTTTGTTACAGCTGGCTGTTTTTATAAGTGCATCACAATTTTCTTTATGCAGAAATGTTCTGATTAGGAGTGGTTATTGACTGTAACTACACAATTAAAATTGTTTGTATGGTAATAATAATTTTAAAAAAAAGGTTCATTTTCCCTGTGTGAAGCATAGACATGGCACTTGGAGTTACATCAGTCATTTTGCAGCCATGAGGGCTTCCTAAAGACAACCATGAACATTCCTATGAAAACCACCTCGTCAAGAAATAGAAAACTGCCACCACCCCAAAATCTCTCATGTGTCCTCTCCCGATCACCACCCTTTCTCTCCCTCGAAGTAACCATTGTCCTGCTCAGTCTTTTATTTGTGGCATTCCCCAAGCCCATATACATATATACCCAACACACATATGCACAAACATTCTTTGCCAAAATGGCATTTGGGAACACGAAGGAGGGAGGTCACGTCATTGTGTCCTCAGATCTGCGTGGTTTCCGCTAATGGTGTCGCTTAACCTCATGAGAGAACATCAGTAAACACATATCCAGTGGTCTCCCTTTTCTGCCTCTACTTCTCCCTCTGTCTGCTTCCTCTTTGCCCCTCAAACATCTCACCAGAAAGGACAGGCTTTCTCCTGTGCCATATTCTTCTTCCCAATTCTAGCCTCAAGGCTCAGCCTTAATGTGGATAAGTCTTTCTTTGCTTAATAAAAGAGGCTCTAGGAAGACTGGCTTTTGCAATGCTAAAGACCTAATGGAATTGAGAAAAATATTTTTTCCGCAACACCACCTAATACTACAGCCTATCTCTTGCTAAAGAAGTCAACAACCTAAACTTTCCTGCCTGGATCAATAAGCCCCAGGGCTGGCAGTTCAAGGAGAACTCAGTAGCTTAAAGTAACAACCATTTACTCTGCTCCTGAATCTCCAGCTCAGATGGGCAGTTTCTCGTAATCTCAGCTGAACTCGATCATGCATCTGTAGTCCACCTGTAGGTTGGCTGGTTTGCTCGACTGATTTTAGCTGGGTTCTTACTCATGTGCTCTGACTTTCAGCTCTTCTGCAAAGGTCTCGGCTGCTCTTCAGGTCACATCTCCTCCAGGAGGCTTGCCTGGCCATGATTCCTGGCAATCATGGAGGAATGGAAGAGAAAGCAGAAATGCACCAGTGCTTTTCCAAGCCACTGCTTACAGTAAGTCTGCTGACATGCTTTAAGCCAAAGCAAATTACATGAAGCCCAGATTCAAGAGATGGGGAAACAGACGCCACCTTTTTTGTGAATGGAAACTTCAAAGTCATAACGCATGGGGCATGGATTCAGGGAGGGTCAAAGGATTGGAACAGTTAGTGCAAACCATCTGCCATATCCACCAATTTCCATCTGCCAATGATATAGGACAGTTTCCAGCACTCTCCGACTGCCCCATAAGCTTGAGCCAAGAGAAAGCTCTCAGGCACAGAGTTGCAGATACTTACAGTAGGCTATTTCTGCTAATTACTAGACTGGTGAGTGCTGAAGGGATGCTTGTGACATATGGGTAGTCAATCTACTGGTTGGTGGGGGGCCCATGATGGAACTGATCCATTTCATTCTCTCTCAGGAATTAGTACCAGTGATCTGGAGAATGGGTTTGTTGGTAGTTATGAGAGAAAAATAAGTAAATAAATAAATGACCACCAATTAACTGGACAGAGAAAGAAATGGAGTGCCTGGGTCTAGTCTAGGTACATAGCTAAAAAAATCTTGCCATATATATATATATATATATCATAATGAACCCCTTTTCCTGAAAATACCCAAGTATATTTCTGTGTATATTGATTTGCAAAAATGGCCCAAATTCTCCAACACTTCCTGTATCCACGGCCCTTTGCAATGTGACTTTGTAGGTCCTTTAACCAAAGGGTATATCTGTTTCCATACCCTTTGAATCTGAGCTGGCCTTGTCACTTCTTTTGATGATACGATTCCAAGGAAGTGATAATGCACCACACCCAAGCATGGGTCTCAAGAGGTTCACAGTTCTGGGGTCTGTTTTGGAGCCTTGCCTTTTCCACAGGAACAAGCCTGGATTAGGCTGCTGGAGAATGAGATATACCATGTAGAGAACTGTCATTCCATCCAGCCCAGCCAAAGTCATCCTAGACCAGCCAACTGTGGCTAATGCCCAAACAGGTAAGACAGCCCACCTAAGATCAGCAGAGCTGCCCACCCACCCCACAGCTGATTAAAAAACACTGAGAGGAAGCCCAGTCCAAACCAGAACTTTCTAGCCAACTCATAGGCTTTTTCTTCTTTAATGTGTTAATATGGTATGATGGATTGCAAATTGACTGCAATTTGCATTCCCAGGATAAAATTCCCTTGGTGTGATATATTATTCTTTTTATATATTGCTGGATTTGATTTGCTAATATTTTGTTGAAGATTTTGCCTCTTTGCCTTGAGGGTTTGTATTTTTTCTTGTACTATCTTTGTCTGATTTTTGTATCAAAGGAACACTAGCTTCATAAGAGTTTGGAAGTGTTCCCTTCTTGTCTATTTTCTGGAAGAGACTGTATGAAAATGGTGTTATTTCTTCACTAAATATTTGGCAGAATTAACCAGTAAAGCCTTTAGGCCTAGGAGTTACCTTTTATGGAATTTCTAATGAGGAATTCAATTTCTTTAATAGATATGGTACTATTCAGGTATCTAATTCTTTCTTCTTGAGTGAGTTTTCCTAATTTTTTCTTTCAGTGAATTCTTCCATATGATCTATGTTGTTAATTTTTTGGACAGAGAGTTCTTAGTTTTTCCTTATTAGTTTCCCTTTAAAGACTGCTGGGTCTAGAGCAGGGGTTCTTAACCGTTTTTGTTCCACAGACCCTTTGCCAGTCAAGTGAAAACCATGGACCCCTTACTAAGTCCATGCTATACTGTGTATTATTTAATAAATGCTTCACACCTGAACCAACACATCCCCACAACAATAATGTTTTTTTAATTTCCATTCAAACTCATGGGCCCCTTGTTAAGAACCTCTGGTCTAAAGTGACATCCTCTGTTTCATTCCTAGTATTTGTAATTTGTCTCTTCTTTTCTGGACAGTATTGCTAGAAGTATGTCAATTTTATTGATTTTTTTTTTTAAGAATCATCTTTTTGTTTAATTGATTTTTCTCTAGTTTCTTTTTTTTTTTTTTTTTTTTTGGTCTTCTATTTCATCGATTTCTACTCTTCTTTTTATTTCCCTCCTTCAGCTTTCTTTGGGTTTATTTCACTCTACTTTTACTAGTTGCTTACTGTAGAAACTGAAACTATTGATTGGAGATTTTCCTTCTTCTTTAATATTTGCATTTAATGCTATAAGTTTTCCTCTAAACCCAGCTTTAGCTGAGCCTCATAAATTTTGATATGTTGTATTTTCATTTTCATTCCATTCAAAATATTTTCTAATTTACCTTGAGATTTCTTCTTTGACTCATGGATAATTTAGAAGTGCGGATGGGCCCCAAAAAACTTTTACAAAATCTTTTGTAGAGAATTCTTGCATAGGAAGCAGTGAAATCCCCTACTCCCACCTGTTTCTTTCCTCCACCCTACCTTGTCCCACTTAGGAAACAGCCAATCAAGGTAGAGAACAACTTGTAGCTGTGATCAGTAGCTGGCAGCAGAATCTAGTTAACCACAGAACAGGACTTTCTCGATCTTGGAGCAGTCTCTATATATTACTAGAGTGAATTTAGCTCATTATAATAGTAAATTCTCTCCTCTGGGTATTATTTAGATGCCATTTATTGAACATGCGATGTATGACCAACTATGTTATAGCATGTAGATGCCTAGAGTATACGCAGTTAAGAACCCACTAATTACCTTACCTGTCAATCTCCCTTTCCTAGCCACAAACTTCTCCCTGGACACAAGTCAATATAATGCTGCTACTTGCATTGTTTAGGAGGCAGAGTTGATACTTACCCTCCTAGCCACCACAGGCTAATAAAGCTCCTTCCCTTAATTGATCAATCTTGGTGTGGATTTCAATTGACTACACTGGGCAAAAAAAAAAAAAAAAAAAAAAACAGAGAAATTGTGAGGGTACCCTTACAAGTGTATGCTTAATTTCTAAGAATTGGGAGATTTTACAGATATATTTCTGATACTGATTTCTAGTTTAGTTCCATTAAGATTAGAGCATGTACAATTGATCCTTATTATTCATAGATTCTATATTTGAGAATTAGCCTGCTAGCAGATACATATTTATAACCCTGTAATCAATACTCACATCACTTTCATTGTCACTCACAATAACATACAGAGAGTGGTGAAAGTTGAGTAGACCAATGCGCACTTTCCCAGCTGAGGTCAAACAAGGCAAGACTCTACCTTCTTGTTTCAACTCTCATACTGTAAACAAGTACCCTCTTTATGATATATTTAGTGCTACATTTTTTGCATTTTTGTGCTTTTTGTTGGTGATTTCACTGTTTAGAATGGCCCCCAAGTATAATGCTGAAGTGCTATCTAGTGTTCCTAAGTGCTGTGATGTACCTTATGGAGAAAATATGTGTGTCAGATAAGCTTCGCCGAGGCATGGGTTATAGTGCTCTTGACTGTGTTCAATGTTAATGAATAGACACCTTTTTTACTAAGCTGCAATTACCTGCCCCCAATGCAATTTATGATCAATGTTTAAATTTATATTCAGGGACTTTGTTTAAATGTTACTTTAAAAGGCAGTGATTCTGTTCTTAAAGCAAAGAAACTGTTTCTAGATGAGGTTAAATGGGGGCAGTCTATGGTGAAGCAAAGAAATTCCTAAGGAATTATTGTATGCAAATTTAAGGATGAAGCAAAAGATATAAGGTGTCTTTAAAAAGAAACACCTACAAAATAAAGTTATGTATTCATTGTTATGACCAGAGGCTTACAGGAACCTAATCCTATATTTCCCTTGGAGGCAATGGTTCAGTATTCATTAATTCAGCATTCATGTGACTTTATAGACTGTAACTACAATGAATAATGAGATCAAATGTACTTTCAATTATTTCAATTCTTTTAAATTTGCTAAGGTTTGTTTGATGATGTAAGATATGGTCTATCATGGTGAATATTCCACGTGCACTTAAGAATTCTGCTATTGTTGGGTGCAGTGTTTCATAAATGTCAATTAGGTCAAGTAGGCTGATGGTGTTCTTGAAGTTTTCTATGACCTTGCTGATTTGCAGTCTACTTTTTTTTTTTTTTAAGAAACTTTAGATTACATAAATGTTACTAAAAAATATAGGGGATTCCCATATGCCCCACTCCCTTCCCTCCCATACTTTCTCACATTAACAAGATCCTTCATTAGTGTGGTACATTTCTAACAATTGATGAACACATATTGAGGCACTGCCACAGTGCAGTGCTTAGTGTGGTACATTTTTAACAAATGATGAACACATATAAGCACATTATGGTTCACACCCCATCCCACACAATTTTGTAAGCTATGACACAATATATAATGGCCTATATCCATCATTGCAACATCATGCAGGACAATTCCATTGTCCCAAAAATGCCCCCATATTACACCTATTTTTCCATCTCCCTCCCCTCAGAACCTCCAGTGGCTACTGCCTCCATATCAATGATAAAATTTCTTCCATTGCTAGAATAACACTAAGTCTATAGTAGAATAATAATAAGTCTAATTTAGTCCATTGTTCATTCCCTAATCTTGAGGATTTGGGGATGTTGATGCCCACTCTACCTCTAATTAAGGGAGATCTTAGATCCCATGGAGTGGATGGATAGAACTATCTTGCTTGCAGTTGCAGACTCTCTCTGTTCCTTGGGATGGGCATTGTCTATCATCATCACCTTGTTAGTTGTCCTGGTGAGTCCAATAAACTGGTCAGTAGATATTGCAACTCGGCTGAGATTCAGGGCCCAACTGGTACATGGATGGACGAAAGATTTAAATTTCTTGAACATACACCTATTAAGTTTAGTACTAACTATAGATTCAAATAGAAGGGGCAGAAGAGCCATGTATAGGGAAACCACAAATGAGTCCAACTCTGTCACACTGGGGAGCATAAATTCCAAGGTAAGGCCCACTGGCAAGGCACCAAACTCCTGAGCTGTCTGCCCTGCCTATAGTGTCTGGATGTCTCTAGAGCCCTCAGGAGCCCCACTATTTGAGGCAATATTTACTGTGGCAGTCAATGAGATCCTGCTGAGACATGCATAAGCATAATCTCTGAAATGATCACCTGACTCACTTTGAAATCTCTTAGCCATAAGAACTCATTTGTATTTACCATTTCCCCCTTATGGTCAAGGTCTTTTTCCAGATGCATTGCTAGTTGGCGCTTGGTAATAATCCCTTGGTGCCAGGGAGGCTCATTCCCAGGAGTCATGTCCCACACCAGGTGGAAGGTAGTGCATTTATAAGCTGAGTTTGGCTTAGAGAGAGGCCACATTTGAGCAACAAGGAGGCTCTCAGGAGGTAACTGTTATGCAACATATAATACTAGGCTAAGTTTCAATTTCACAAGAAAGCATTCATAAGTACAATCATCGATTTCAAGGACCCGGCACAATGGTCCATCCTCCTGCACTAGGCACTGCCCCTGTACTCAGGGGATCCTTGCTGTCCCATTAGAGAAAGTAGCAGAACTCCCCAGGATGTGAATTCAATATTCTTTCAGTTACTATATGGATCTCCACCCACCATGACAATGCCCCATGAACACTTGGACACATTCATATACCTTAGATGCATGCCCCAAAGAACCCCTCCCATTCATCCCCCCATCACTGACACCCCTCACCAATGCCCTCCCCTGCCATAGTTGTGTCCCTTCTGTGATCCAAAACCTCTCCAAAAATGAAGCCAAGAAAATAACCAAATAAAAATAATAAGAAAATGAAATAAAAATGATAGTTTTATAGATAACATATAAAATATGAATTTTTTAAAAATTTTAATAATAAGTTTTTTTTACACATTATGTCTTTCATCACTGTAAGATCTTTTGTCTTATATGTACAGTGCCATTTTCTTCTGTATATTCCCCCGGTGTTTTCTTTTCTTTTTTTTTGTTTTTTTTTTTCATTTTATCTTCAAAGAAGCTTTAGGTTACAGAAAAGTCAGGTAGAGAATATAGGGGATTCCCATATACCCAATGCCCTCACCCTTTACCCATCTCCCCCCTATTAATAACATTTTACATGTAGATGGTACATTTGTTCCAATTGATGTACAAATATTGAAGCATTGCTACTAACTATGGTCAATGGTTTACATTATGATTTACATTTTGAACCATATACTTTTATAAATTTTGATGAAATTTAAAATGGCTATATCCATTATTGTGATACCATGCAGAACAATTCTAATGCCCTAAGTTCCATCTATTCTATTCTTCTCTCCCCCTCCCCTCAGGACCTATGGTAACCACAAAGTTTCACTTTTTGAAGAATAAGTGCAATAATACTGAAGGCTTGACATATTGGTTTGTTTTCTTTTATTAGGCACTGCCTATATTCTCGAGAGACTCTTGCCCTTCTTTTGAGAACATATCATGACTCCCCAGGATGAGAGTTTAATATTTTCTTGTTTTTGTGTGGGTCTCCACCTACTGATATAACACACTATGACAAGATAAACATTTACATAGTCCATAGAAGCCTGCCCCAGGTGCACCCTGTCCTGTATGCAACCCCCCACCACCACATCCAATACCCTATACCAGTAATCTTCCCCTGCCATATTTGCCAAAAGAACATTCCCAACATTGTAGGTTTAACTACAGACCTGCAAATCCCCAGAGTTCACCTGCTCCTTCCCCCTCTCTCCCCCCAGTTCCATGGATAGTCCAACCCAACCCCCTCACAGACCAGCACCGCCAAACCCAATAGCATCACTGAACCACTGTCACACTCATCCACTGCACAACTACACCTTTCCACCTTATCATAGATTTTACCGATATGGGCATTGGCTCACAACCCTTTAGTCCCTGTCTCCTGTAAACCTATCTTCCAGACTTTAGCTCTGTCAATCTGCTCAATTTGCTTAATTCATATCAGTGAGGTCATGTACTGTTTGTCCTTTGGTACCTGGCTTACTTCACTCAACATAAGGTCTTCAAGGTTCATCCATGTTATCCTGTGTGTTAATACTGCATTCCTTCATACGGCTGAGTAATATTCCATCATATACCACAATTCACTTATCCATTCATCTCTTGATGGAAACTTGGGTTGCTTCCAACTTTTGACAATGGTAAAAAATATCTGTATGCATATATCTGTTCATGTCCCTGCTTTCAATGCTTCTGTAGATATACCCAGCGGTGGGGCTGCTGGATCATATGGCAGCTCTATAGTTAGCTTCCTGAGAAACCGCCAAACTGTCCTCCACAATGGCTGCACCATTCTATATTCCCACAAGCAGTGGATAAGTGTTCCCTTTCCTCCACATCCTCTCCAACACTCTAGTCCTCTGTTTTTTTAATAGCGGCCAGTCTAATGGGTGCAAGATGATATTTCATTGTACTTTTGATTTGCATTTCCCTAACAGCTAGTGATGTTAAGCATCTTTTCATGTGCTTTTTAGCCATTTGTATTTCTTCTTTGGAGAACTGTCTATTCAAATCACATGCCCATTTTTAAAATGGGTTGTTTGACTTTTTTGAGATGCAAGATTTCTTTATATATGCTAGATATTAGGCCCCTATTGGATAGATGGTTACCAAATAATTTTTTCCCGTTGATTAGGCTGCCTTTTCACTTTCTTGACAAATTCCTTTGAGGTGCAAAAGTTTTTAATTTTGAGGTGGTCCCATTTATCTATTTTTTCTTTGATTGCTCATTCTTTGGGTATAAAGTTCATGAAACCATTTCCTAATACAAGATCCTGTAGACGCTTCCTTACATTATCTTCCAAGAATTTTATGGTCATGGCTCTTATATTTGGATCTTTGGTCCATCTTCAGTTAATTTTTGTATAAGGTATGAGATGGTCTTCCTCTCTCATTCTTTTGGATATGGATATCCAGTTCTCCAAGCACCATTTGTTGAAAAGGCCATTCTCTCCCAATTGAATGGGCTTGGTGGCCTTGTCTAATATCAGGTAACTATATATGCAAGGATCTATTTCAGAACTGTTAGTTCAGTTCCATTGGTCAGTATGTCTGTCCTTGTGCCAATACCATGCAGTTTTGACCACTGTAGCTTTGCAGTATGTTTTAAAATCAGAAAGTGTGATTCCTCTGATTTCATTTTTCTTTTTCAATATCCCTTTGGCTATTCAGGGACACTTGCCCTCCCAAATAAATTTTATAATTAGCTTTTCAATTCATGAAAAAATGCTGTGGTAATTTTTATTGGGATTGCCTTAAATCTGTAAATCAGTTGAGTAGGATAGACATCTTAATGATGTGTAGTTTTCCTATCCATGAACAGGGAATAATCTTCCATTTCTTCCATTTATTTAGGTCTTCCTTGATTTCCTTCAACAGTGTTGTATAGTTTTCTGCATACAAATTGTTTAACGTATTTAATTAAATTTATTCCTAGGTATTTGATTCTTTTAGTTGCTATTTTAAATGGGTTTTTTTTTTTCTTGATTTCCTCCTCAGATTGCTTGTTATTAGTGTACAGAAATGCTACTGATTTTTGCACATTGATCTTATAACCTGCGACTTTACTGAACTCATTTATTAGCTCTAGAAGCTTTGTTGTAGATTTCTCAGGGCTTTCTATGTATATATGTCATCTGTAAGTAGTGAAATTTTTGCTTCTTCCTTTCCAATTTGGATACCTTTTATATCTTTTTCTTGCCTAAGTGCTCGAGCAAGTACTTCTAATGCAATGTTAAGTAAAAGCAGTGAAAGTGGGCATCCTTGTCTTGTTCCAGATCTTAGAGGAAAAGCTTTTAGGATTTCACTATTGAATATGATGCTAGCTGTGGGCTTTTAATATATACCCTTTATCAATAGTTTCCTTCTATTCCTGTCTTTTGAAGTGTTTTTATCAGGAAAGGGTACTGTATTTTGTCAAATGTTTTTTTCTGCATCTATAGAAATGATCATATGATTTTTTTCTTTCAATCTGTTTATGTGGTGTATTACATTGATTGATTTTCTTATGTTGAACCATACTTGCATACCAGGGATGAAGCCCACTTGGTCATGGTGTATAATTTGTTTTATATGTTGTTGAATATGATTAGCAAATACTTTATTGAGGATTTTAGCATCTAGGTTCATTAGAGAGATTGGTCTATAGTTTTCCTTTCTTCTGGCACCTTTGTGTGGCTTTAATATTAGGATGATGTTGGCATTAGGGTGATGATGGCATCATAGAATGAGTTAGGCAATGTTCCCTCCACTTCTATTTTTTGGAAGAGTTTGAGCAGGATTGGTGTTAGTTCTTTCTGGAATGTTTGGTAGAATTCACCTGTGAAGCCATCTGGTCCTGGGCTCTCCTTAGCTGGGAGGTTTTTGATGACTAATTCAATCTCATTACTTATGATTGGTCCGTTGAGTTCATCAATTTCTTCTTTTGTCAATGTACACTGCTTGTGTGTTTCTAGGAGTTTGTCCATTTCATCTAAGTTATCTATCTTGTTGGCATACAATTTTTCATAGTATCCTCTTATGATACTCTTTATTTCTGTGGGGGGTCAGTGGTGATATCCCCTTCCTCATTTCTTATTTTATGTTTTGCATCTTCTCTTTTTTTCTTTGTTAGTCTAGCTAAGGATTTGTCAATTTTATTAATCTTCTCAAAGAACCAGCTTTTGGTTTCATTAATTTTTTCTAGTGCTTTCTTATTTTCAATTTCATTTAGCTCTGCTCTAATCTTTGTTATTTCCTTCTTTCTACTTGCTTTGGGATTAGTTTGTTCTTTTTCTAATTCCTCCAGGTGTGCAGTTAGGTCTTTGATTTTAGCTCTTTCTTCTTTTTTGATATAGGCGTTTATGGCTATAAATTTCCCTCTCAGCACTGCTTTTGCTGAATCCCACAAGTTTTGATATGTTGTGTTGTCATTTTCATTCACTTCAAGGTACTTACTGATTTCTTTTGCAATTTCCTTCTTGAACCACTGATTGTCCAAGAATGTGTTGTTTAACTTCCATATCTTTGTGCTTAATCAGGTTCTCTGCCCCTTACTGATTTCCAGCTTCATTCCATTGTGGTCAGAGAAATTACTTAGTATGATTTCAATCTTTCTCAACTCATGGAGAGTTGTTCTGTGACCTAGCATGTGGTCTATCCTGGAGAATAATCCATGTGAGCTTGAGAACAATGTATCTCCTGCTGTGTTTAGGTGTAATGTTCTGTATATGTCTATTAGGTCTAGATCCTCTAATGTATTATTCAAGGTCTCTGTTTCTTGATCCTCATTCGAGATGTTCTGTCTAATGGTGATAATGGTGTATTAAAGTCCCCCACTATAATTGTAGAGACATCTATTTCTCCACTTAGTTTTTCCAATGTTTGTCTCATATATTTTGAGTGCCCTGGTTAGGTGCATAAATGTTTTTTGATTTTTCTTCTTGATAGACTACCCCTTTTATTAATATATAGTGTCCTTTGTCTCTTACAATAGTTTTGCATTTAAAGTCTATTTTTTCCAATATTAGTATACCTACTTCCACCCTTTTTTGGTTATTGTTTGCATGTAAAATTGCTTTCCAACCATTCACTTTCAACTTCCTTGCATCCCTGGGTCTAAGGTGAGTTTCTTGTAGACAGCATATAGATGGGTCATAGTTCCTTATCCATTCTGCCAATCTTTGTCCCTTGATTGGAGAGTTTAATCCACTAACATTCAATGTTATTACTCTCAAGGAATTACTTACATTAGCCATATTTTCTTATGTCATATGTTGTTGTTATTTTTATCTTTTTAGTTATTCTTACCAATAATTATCTTTCCTATGCTCTCCTCCAACCCTCTATCTCCTGTTTTTTTTCCTTTCAGCCTGCAGAACTCCCTTTAGTATTTCTTGAAGGGTAGGTTTCTTATTGACAAACTCTCTTAATTTCTGTTTATCTGTGAATATTTTGACCTCTCCCTCATTTTTTAATGCCAGCTTTGCTGGATAGAGAATTCTTGGCTGGAAGTTTTTTGCTTTTAGCATCTTAACTCTGTCATACCACTGCCTTCTTGCCTCCATGGTTTCAGATGAGAAATCAGTACTCAATCTTATCGAGCTTCCCTTGTATGTGATAGAGTTTTTTCTTTTTAAAAAAAACAATTTATTGAAGTATATCATTCATACATGAACATACATAAACAATAAGTTTTCAGAAAGCATTGTGAACTTACAAAACAAACATGCATAACATCATACAGGGCTCCCACACATCACCCCGCCACAAATACTTTGCATTGTTGTGAAACATTTGTTAACAAATTATGAAAGAGCACCATCAAAGTATTACTACCAACTATAGTCATTATCTTACTCCCCTATACTTTTTTTAAAGGATTTATTTTATTATTACTTTTTTATCCATTTTTACACACACCCCCATTTTTACTGTTTTTGTATCCATTCACTGGACAACTCTCTGTGTCCATTTCCTGCCCCCTCTTCTCAGCTTTCTTCTCCTGTCTTCACTGGGATTCGATCCGCGGAAACTCCAATGTGGGAGAGAGGCGTCCTACCACCTGTGCCACCTTAGTTCCGGGTTTTTTAGTGTATCTCGTCTTGGCTCTCCCTTGTGTCACTCTCCTGTTACATCATCATCTTGCTGCATGGCTTGCGGGGCCTGACTGTGCATTCACACACGGGGCCTGGGGTGCTCACCCACTCACAGGACCTGACGGCGCACCCATGCTTGGGGCCTGGTGGCCCGTGCACCTTCTATATTTTTCCTTTTTTAATTTTTACCGGGAGGTCCTGGGGATCAAACCCAAGTCCCTCCATATGGGAGACAGACATCCAACCACTTGAAGCACATCCGTCCCCCTGCTATAACTCTTAAGGTTGACCGAAGATACCTAGAGTTAGTCTTTTCCCATTCAGGATGGTCATATAATAATTCAAGCTTAGTTTATCGCCAGCATTCTAAAAGCCAGACTAGGGAGAAAAACTAGTCTGGGAACACATTCATGGTTTCTAATATAGTGAATGTTTAACCTACCATGATTATCACGAAATCAGGACAGCGAGAATATTTGCACAATAGATCTCTTTTCTCTTGCTGCTTTCAGTATTCTCTGTCTAGCATTGGACAATTTGACAAGTATGTGACTTGGGGTAGGTCTGTTAGGATTTATACTGTTTGAGGTGTGCAGTACTTCCTGGATATGTACATCCATGTCCCTCAAAAAAGTTGGGAAATTTTCAGCCATTACTTCCTCCAACACTCCTTCTGCACCCTTTCCTTCTCTTCTCCCTCTGGGATGCTTATAATTCGTATATTTGTTTGTTTCATATTGTCATTCAAATCCCTAAGACCCTGCTGGATTTTTTCTATCTTTTTAGCTATCTGTTCTACTATCTGTTTGATTTCAGATATACTCTCTTCGACATCACTAATTCTTTCCTCTGCATGTTCAAATCTGCTCTTACGTGCTTCCAGTGTACGTTTGATTTCTTGCATTGTGCCATTCATCACCATCATAGCCGTTATCTTTTCATATGTGTTTACAATGTCTTCAGTATGTTCCCCCAGTATCCTCTTAAGAGCCTTTATCTCTTCCTTCACTTCATTAAGTTGATTCCTGATATTTGTTTGGACATCCCTGAATAGTTGTTTCACATTCTGGATCTCCTCCTGTTTTTCAGTTTCTTTGTTAGACTGGGCCATATCTTCCTGTTTCTTAGTTTAGCTTGTAACTTTTTGTTGGTGCTAGGCATCTGTTTATCTTGATGTGCTTATTTGGTTGGTTAGCTTCTCTTTCTACTCTAGGGTTTTATTTTGGTGTGTGTGTGTGTGTGTGTGTGTGTGGTAAGTTTCCTTTTGGACACTTGGTTCCTCTTATTCTATATCCTTGCTGTTGTCTGTGTTCCCTTGAAAAAAAAATTAGGACCAGAGAAAAGGAAAAAGATATGAGAAAAAGAATAATAGTAATAATTTTTTAAAAGGTAGAAGAGATACTGTACATGAACTAGGAAAATAAATAATGTGAGTAAAAAAATATAAAACAGTACAAAGGAATAAGAATAAAAAAGGTAGAATAGAAACAATGAAAGAAGGAACAAAATAGAGAAGTGGAATGAAAGAAAAACAACAGAAAATAGAAGATAGAAAAATGAAGGAAAGAAAAAAAATTAAGTGGGTAGAAAAAATAAGTAAAAGAAAAAGAAAGGAAACAAAGAAAGGGGAAAGACAGCAAACAAGAAACAAAACAACAAAAACAAAAAAAAGCACCCAGGACAAACAGCCTTCCCTCTTAAGTCCCTAAGGAGCTTCTCAGGCTGTGGTGCTCATCAATTAATCATCCTTCAGCATGCCCACCACAGGTGATGTACCGGGTTTTAGCGAATAAAATAAAGAAAAAATAAATAAAAGGAACCAATGGGGAAAAAAAAAAAAGCAGATCCAAGACAACCTAAAACAAGAAAAAAATCTGACTATATGTTCCCTGTCATAAGGTACCAGCTGGGTGCCTGATAACCCAGTGGATAACTCTCTGGATCACTTCTCTAAGGAGACCCAGGAATCAAACCACGGAACTTACATATGCAAGGCAAGAGCTCCCCCACTGAGCTACACCTGCTCCACAGTTTAAGCAGGCTTCAGAAAGCTTACCTGGCTCTATCCACTCCTTTCCCTCAAGCAAGTTAGGCTTCTAACAGTTTGCCAAGCAGAGCTATTTAGGCGCCTGTCTCAGTCCCCTCTCTACCTTAGTTCCTCTCTCTCCCACGGTGGCTGGATGTGATAGCCTGCCTGATCAGATCCCCTCTCCCCTCTCCCCACGGCTGCCTCAGGCTGTTCGGGGATCGCCTGACATTCAAAGGGGGCTCAGCTGGCCAAACTCACTGAAAAGAGACCACTCTCCACCCTCAGCCAGGCCCCCAGGGAACGCTCTGTCCCACTCTGTTGGTTGTAGTGAGCCAGGGGCTTTACGGAGGCTATTTGCCTTGAGGGTGGGGTATAATGTGCCATTTCCAGCCACAGGGGCGAGTAACTCATGGTTTTCCTTTGGCTTCTTTATCATCTAGTTCCCTCCGGGATGATGCATAGCACTTTCCCATTCTATGTATCTCCAAAACGGCTTTCGTTGGATAGGTTTTTGCCCGTTCTCTGTTCTTTTGTGGGGGAGTTCGGCTCTGCCTACCTACTTCGATGCCATTTTCCCGGAAGATCTTACTATCTACTTTTTATATCAATTACTGAGAGAGGAGTAAAGATTCCAACTGGATTTGTCTATTTCTTATTTCGGTCCTGTCAGTTTTTGCTTCATGTATTTTGAAGCTGCATGTATTTTGAAGCTCTGTGTTAGGTGCATACACATTTAAGATTCTTATGTCTTCCTCGTGGCTCTTTTACCATTATGTAATGTCCCTCATTATGTCTAGTAAATTTTCCCTCTGAAGTCTACTTTATCTTGCCATTATTACAGCTACCCCAGCTTTCTTCTGATTAGCATTAGCAGAGTATCATTTTTCCCATCCCTTTATTTTTAATCCATCTATACCATCATATTTCAAATAGGTTTCTTACAGACAGCTTACAGCTAGGTTTTGTTTGCTTGTTTGTTTTTGTCCAATCTGACATCGTCTTTTTTTCAATTGGTACAGTTAGATATTTACCTTTAATGTAATTCTTAGTATGACTGATTTATGTCTACCATTTCATTATTTACTTTCTGTCCCTCCACCCCATTTTTTGTTCCTCTATATCCCTTTTCCTGCTTTCTTTTGGATTATGTGAATATATTTTATTATTCCAATTTTAATTTTTCTATTGGGTTTTTTACTACACCTCTTCATTTATTTTAAGTTGTCACGATCTAATGAGAATATTTCTAAATGAAATGTAGATACCTCACAACTATGCAGGTCTCCCCTTATGATATAGTCATCCTCTTATTACATTTGATACATTGGAACCCCCGTGAGACAATGTTCTTTTTGCTTTCAACTATAATATTAATACATACTTTCTAAAACTTAATAGGAGAAAAATAGTCTATTATATTTACCCAGATATTTATCATTCCTGTTGCTCCTCTTTCATTTTTGAAAGTTTCAAGTTTCCCTCTAGTATCATTTCCTTTCCACCTGAAGATCTTTGTTAGCATTTCAATCTGAGTATGTCTGTAGGCAATGGATTCTCTTAGTTTTCTTTAATCTGAGAATATCTTTATTTTTTCCTTCATTCCAGAGGATATTTTCACAGGATGTAGAATTTTGTGTTGACAGTTCAATTTCTTTCAGAACCTTAAACATGTTTCTGTTGTTTTCTGGCCTCTCTGCTTTCTGATGTGACTCTACATTCACCTTGTTGTTCTCCTATAGGAAACGTGCCATTTTTCTCTGGCTGCGTTCAAGATATTTTCTTTATTTCAGATGTCAGCAGTTTCATTATGATGTTGCTGGGCATGGCTCTCTCTCTCTTTTTTTATTACAAGGTAATATTTATTGGAGGCAAAGGATAAAAGACAATATTTTTACATTTTCTTAAAGATTGAAATTAACCTCAAAATTTTTTTAAAAGATACTTAGATTACATAAATGTTACACAAAAGATATAGGGATTCCCATATGCCCCACTCCTCACACCTCCCACACCCTCCCACTGGTTCTCTTTGAATATACCCTGTCTGGGATTTACTGAGCTTCTTGGATTTGTAAATTTATACCTTTTATCAAATTTGGGAAGGTTTCAACCACTATTTCTTCAAATATTTTTTCTCTTCCTCTCCTTCCAGAAGACTAAGGACATCTTAGATCATCTGATTTTGTTCCACAGGTCCCTAAGTCTCTTTTCACTTTTTTTTCCAATTATTTTTCTCCATATTGTTCAAATTTGGTCATTTCTATTGCTCTATCTTTAAGATCAGTGTCTCTTTCCCCTGCCATCTCTACCCTGCTCTTGAGTCCTTCCAGTGCATTTTTAAATTCAGTTGTATTTTTAAGTGCTAAAATTTCTGATTCATTCATATATATGTGTACATGTGTATGTTTGTATGTGTGTATATGTATTTATATGTATGTGTATATCTTCTTCTCTGCTGAGACTTTCTACTTTTCCATTTATTTCAAGAATGTTCCTTGTCACTTCGTGGAGCATGGCCATATCAATGTTTTAAAGTCTTTGTCCAATAATTACAACACCTGGGCGATCTCACAGCTGGCACCTCTTAATTGTCTTTTTTCTTGTTAGTTGTTGAACTTTTCCTGGTATTTTTGTATCTTGAGTAATTTTTTTTGTATCCTGGACCCTTTGAGTTTTATGCCACAAAGACTCTGGGTCTCATTAAAATCTTCTGGAGAAACATTGAGTTTTGTTTGCTTGTTTGTTTTTGCAGCTGTAGCATCATTAAAAACTTGACTGGCCTTTGTTCCCAGTTCTAGGGGAGATAACCTCTACAGCTCATGATAGGAATGTCTTTTGTTATTCATAGAGGCCCAGGACAACCCCTGATAATTCAAAGGTTTGGGAGATGACAGGGTGGGGCCTGGCCACACCCAAAAGAGCCACCATGTATTTTGAGCAAAGCCATATCATCCCAACCTCCCTGATCTCTGGGCTGGGAGGGGATGGAGATTGAGTTCAACCACCTGGCTTTGCCTACCTACATTCGAAACCCCGGTGAGCTTCTATGATTGAAACTGAATCCAATATTGTACAAGGAGGGTGACACCTCCTTGCTCTAGGTTGAGAAGTCACAGCAGTTTGCATCTGAGACCCTTCCATCCTTGCCCTACGTGTCTTTTCTTTGGGCTTCTTATTTGTATCCCTTTACTATAATAAAATCCTCATTGTAAGTATTCTTGCAGTGAATTCTGTGACTTGTTCTTGCAAATTATCAGACCCGACAGGGGTGGTGGGAACCCCTGAATTTGCAGCCAGTTGGTCAGAAGCGCAGGAGGTCTGGGCAAACCCATCCCTAAAGGGCAGGTTTGTAGAGGACTGCCCATAACCTGTGGAGTCTGGTCTAACTCCGGTGGTGAGTCAGAATTGAATTGATTTGAGTTATTGCAGTCTTTGCAGTGGCTGATTGAAACTTCTGATACCTTTATAGCAGGCAATTGACCTGCTTAGATTCAAGCTGCAAGTCCAACCCCTTTTCTGTGGGTAGGTTCAGTTTTCAAAGCCGTTGCAGTGCTCAGGGGACATCCTGGGTAGTTCTCTGCACATGTTTCAGTTCCCACAGCCTTTGCTATTCTGTTTTGGCCTATTCTGTACATGTAAAGCTTGGACATGGGCCCAGGACTTCACACACAGTTTTATGGGACCCCTTTCTGAAGCTCTGTCCTCTCCTAGACTTTCCTTACACTTCCTGTCTTCCAGGGCCATCGTTCCCTGGTCTTTGTCTAGAAAGCCTGGGTTTTAGCATCCCAAGCTTTTTCACACTTCCCACGACTGAATCTACCTCTGGGCTAAAAAGATAAAGCAAAGAAACAAACAAACAAAAAAACAAAACTGAGGCATTTCTCCACATTCCTCATACCACAGAGTTCCTTTTCCAAGTCCCTCTGGTTAGGAGAATTCTTTCTCTCTCTCAGAGTTTTAGGTACTTCTGCAGCCACCGCCACAAGTATGTAGCTTAGGACTAAGCGTTGCCCCTGGTCAGGGTCAGTTGGCGAAAAACAAAATGGGATTTTTCCCCACTCTCTCCATCCGTGCAGGGGCTTTCCTTTCCAGTTCTCTGACCAGAAAAAAGAAGGTTCCTCTTGGAGTTTTTTCTGTCTGCACTTGCTGCCTACTCCCAGAATTTGTGCTATGCCATGAAGGGAAAAAGAATCGTAGCCATCTTTCTTCAAGTTCTGTTTTTTCTCTCAAATCTACATACTATTGTTTACTTTTCAGAGCCCTCAGATAATTGCTTTATGTATTCTGTGGAGAGATAGGGTATAGTTAGCCTTGTTAAAAATCACGTGACTGTAGATGTGAGGGTCTATTTCTGAGTTCTCGGTTGGTGGAACAGGTTTTTTAAAAGCTGATTCTCCATTTTAAAGTTTACAATTCAATAGCTTTTAACAGATTCACAAGGTTGTACGGCCATCATGACTAACTAATTCCAGAGCACTTTTAGCGCCCAAAAAAGAAGCCTTATACCCCTTAGTAGTCACTCTCCAATCTCTCTTTCCCTCAGCCCTTAGCAATCAGTAGTATCTATTTTCTGTCTTTAGAGATTTGCCTGTATTGGACATTTCATATAAATGGAATCATACAATATGTGGCCTTTGTACCTGGCTTCTTTCACTTAGCATAATGTTTTCAAGGTTCATCAATGTTGTAGCAAGAATCTGCACTTCATCCTTTTCTTTGGCTGAATAATATTTTATTTTGTTTATCCCATTCATCAAGTGAGAGGCATTTGGGCAGTTTTCATTTGGGGGCTATTACAGCTAATGCTGCTATGAACATTTATGTACAAGCTTTTGTGTGAATGTATGTTTTCAGTTCTCTACCAGTGGAATTGCTAGGTCATATGGTGTGATGGTTAGTTTTATGCACCAACCTGGCTAGGTTACAGTGCCCAGCTATTCAATCAAATGCTAATTACGTGTTACTATGGATTATTTTGAAGATTTTGTCAATATCTACCATCAGTTGGCTTTAAGTAAAGGAGATTATCCTTAATAATGTGTGGGTTTCATCTAACCCATTGAGAGGCCTTAAGAACAAATCTGTGGTTTCTCTGAGGAAAAAGAAATTCTGCCTTAAGATTGTAGCATCAGCTCCTATCTGAAGATTTCCAGCCCATCAGCCTGCTTTGCAAATTATGAATTTGCCAGCCCCACAATCATATAAACCAATATCTTGAAATAAAGTTTATTTGTATTATACGTGGGTACATCCTAATAGTGTCCTGGTTCTCTTTCTCTGAAGAACACTGAAAGACACACACAGTAATTCTACCTATGTTTCCACAGCAGCGATGCCATTTTACACAGCCAACAACAACATATAAGGATTCCAACTTTATCCATATACTCTCCAGCACTTATTTCCTGTAAGTTTTTTATTATAGACATCTTAGTGGGTGTGGAGTAGGAGCTCATTGTGATTTTGACTTGTGTTCCCCTAATGCCTAATGAATAAAGTTGTGCATCTTTTCATATGCTTATTGGGCATTTGTAAATCTTCTTTGGAGAAATGTCGATTCAAGTTCTTTGCCCATTTTTTAATTGGGTTGTTCTTTTCTTTTTCTTTTTGAGTGTAAGTTTCCTTTATATACTCTGTATACCAGACTCTTATCAGATACATGATTTGCAACATTTTTCTTCCATTCTGTGGGTTGTCTTTTTTTTTATTTGCCTGATAGTGTCCTTTGAAGCATAGAAGTTTTTAGTTTTCATGAAGTCTTTATTATCTGTTTTTCCTTTTGTTGCTCATGCTTTGGTGTCATATCTAAGAATTCATTGCTAAATCAAAGGTCATGCAGGTTTTCCCCTATGTTTATATTTAAGAGTTTTCTAGTGTTAGCTCTTATATAATGTCTTTGTTCCTTTTTTTTTTTTAGTTCATTTTTGTACGTGCTATGAAGGGTTCAATTTTCATTCTTTTACACGTTGATATCCACTTGTCCCAGCACCATTTGTTGAAAAGACTATTATTTCCCTATTGAATAGCCTTGACACTCTTGTCAAAAATCGATTGAGAAAAACAAACAAAAACCTTAAAAAATAAGTAAGCAAAAAATCAATTGACCATAGATTTATGAGTTTATTAATGGACTTTCAATTCTATTCTGTTGATCTATATGTCTAGCCTTATACCAGTAACACTCTGTCTAGATTACTGTTGGTTTGTAGTAAATTTTAAACTCAGGAAGTGTGAGACCTCCAGCTTTGTTGTTTTCCAAGATTGCTTTGGGTATTCTGGATCCCTTGTATTTCCATACTAATTCAAGTTCTGCAAAAATAGGCAGTGGGAATGTTTATAGGGATTGCACTGAATCTATAGATTAATTTGGAGAGTATTGCCATCTTAACAATATTAAGTCTTCCAATCCAGGAACCTGAGTTGTTTTTCCAATTATTTTGATCATTATTTAATTTCTTTCAATGAAGTTTATAGTTTTCAAGTACAAGTCTTAAACTTCTTTGATTAAATTAATTATAATTAACTAATTATTAATAATTGATTTGATAATAATTTTAATTAAGTATTATTTTTTGATGCTATTGTGACTGGAATTATTTAATTTCCTTTTCAGACTGTTCATTGCTAGTGATACAACTGACTTTTGTATATTAATCTTTTATCCTGCACCTTGTTGAACTAGTTTATTAAATCTAATAGTTTATTTGTATATTCTTTAAGGTTTTCTATATATAAGATTATGTCATTTGCAAATAGAGATAGTTTTACTTCTTCCTTTCCAACATGGATGTCTTTTCTTTCTTTTTTTTTTCTTAATTGCCACAGCTAGAATTTCTAGTACAATGTTGAATAGAAGTGGCAAGAGCAGATATTCTTTTCTACCTGATCTTGGGGAGAAAGTTTTCAAACTTGCACAATTGTTATATTAAATATACTTTTTCATAGATGCCTTTTATCAGGTTGAGGAATTTCCCTTCTATTCTAGTGTGTTGAATGTTTTTTTTTCATCATGAAGGTGTGTTGAATGTTGTCAAATGCTTTTTCTGCAACTATTGAGATGATCATACATCAATATGTGTATTACATTGATTTTTCATTATATTAAACCAACCTTACATTCCTGTGATAAATCTCACTTGCATAATGCATTTTATAAGCTCTTGATTTGGTTTCCTAGTGTTTTGTTTTTAATTAATTTCATTTTTAGTCAAAGTGTTCCATGCAAATAATTTTAAAGACAATTATTTTCAAAAGGATTTAACTCACTTATAGCACATCTTCTCTTCCACTGGGCCTTTCAATAAAATTATAGCTAATTTTTTAGTTAAATCTATATGCATTAATTCAACAAGTATTTATCGGTCACTGTATTAGTCAGCCAAAGGGGTGCTAATGTGAAATACAAAAAATGGGTTGATCTTTATAACGGGTATTTATTTGGGGTAGAAGTCCACAGTTACCAGGCCAGAAAGCATAAGTTTCTTCTCTCACCAAAGTCCATTGCCATATGTTGGAGCAAGACAGTTGCCGACGTTTGCCAGGGTTCAGGTTTCTTGAATTCCTCTCTTCCCAGGGCTGCGTTTCTCTCCAGGCTTAGCTCCTGTTTCCTCCACAAGGTCAGCTGTAGATGATCAGGCGAACAGCTCGCTTCTCTTCTCCTGGGGCCTTCTCTCCAATATCAAAACTGCTTCTCAAAAACGGCTACTCAAAACTGCTTCAACTCTGTTCTTGCCATGTCTTTTATATTTGATTCCCCACCCACCAAGGGGAGGGGCTCAACACCCCACTGATGTGGCCCAGGCAACGCCCTAATCATAACCTAATCATGCCCAGATTAACAGATCAGTTTACAAGCATGATCCAATTATATTTTTGGAATTCATAATTACATCAAATTGGCCAATGGCTACAGTCACCTTCCATTTATCAGGCACTGTTCTATGCACTATGGATATAGTCATAAACAAAAGAGAAAAAATCTCCTGCCCTCAAGGAACTGACATTTTAATAGAGGGAAGTAGAATAACTTTTTAAAATATATGTATGCCTGATGGTGGTGAATATTATGGAAAAATAAGAACATGGAACAAGGGTGAAGCATGCCAATGAAAGGAAGTGAAATTTTCTCACCATCCATAGAGACTTACTAAGAGAATTAGAGCCCAGTGGATGAGAGATGATTAGGTAGTCCTGCATTTGTTGGGATGACTATGGCAAACATAAATAAAGGGCATAAAGACATGGTTACAAGGTATATAGAGATGTAAAGGTTCTGGGTATATGGTGAAGATAGAGATATAAGTGTTCTGCCAGAAACATGCAGAGTTCTGGGATCCTCTTTTTATTCTTGCCAACAGTGATGTGGAATTCAAGGATAATGCTATCTTTCCTCAAGCACACAGATCCCTCTGACTCCTGATGGAGGCTGGGAAGCAATTTTTAAAAATAATTTTTGTTTAAGTATTGTTTACTGTTGAGCTAAATAGCATATATATTAATATATTTCCATTAATGTTCAACTTTTCATTTTCTTGGACTTAATATTTGTCTCATTTCCCCTCTAATTTTTGTTTTCTTTTAATGCCTTAACCAAGCCTTCCTATGCCCTCTAATATCTCTATAAAATGATTCTGAAAATAATTTCATATAAAAGTGAAATCTGTCAGATAATCTATCAATTGCATTTTTGCCTGGTGTCATCCACCCTGGGATCTGCAGACTCCTACCCTAATTTGAAATGATTACTCTCTAGGTGCCTTGAATCATTGGCATCCTGGGACTAACCTTCTCCATTACCTTGAGTACTTTCTTCCCTTCTTTAATGTGCTGGATCCCCTCTTTCCAAAATTCCTTGCCCTCTTTTTTTTTTTTTAAGATTTATTTATTTATCCCCTCATTGTTTTGCACTTGCTATCTGCGGTCTGTGTGTTCTTCTGTGTCTGCCTATCTTCTCTTTAGGTGGCACCAGGAACTGATCCTGGGACCTTCTGGAGCGGGTGAGAGGTGCTCAATCTCTTGCACCACCTCAGCTCCCTAGTCTGCTGTGTCTCTTATTGTGTCTCCTCTGTGTCTCTTTTTGTGTGTCATCTTGCTGCACCAGCACTCCTGCATGGGCCAGCTCTCCTGCATGGGCCAGCACTCTGCTCAGGCCAGCTCGCTGCGTGGGGCAGCTTGCCTTTCACCGGGAGGCCCCAGGAATCAAACCCTGGACCCCCTATATGGTAGATGATCCCAATCACTTGAGCTACATCCATTTCCCCCTTGCCCTCTTCTTCCTTGAATTACTCCTTTGCTTTTGTGGAGCATATCCTCTAGTATCTTTCTGAGAAAGGGTCCCTGGAGATATTTTTGACACTTTGCATGTGGGACAATGGCTTTAATTCTAATATCACATATGATTAGTAGTTTGGTGGATATAAATTTCTAGGTTAAAATTATTTTTCTCAAAAATTTGAAAACATGGTGTTTTCTAACAACAAAAATTACTCTTGAGAAGTTTTGGGATACAGATTTCCATGGGTCTCTCAGATTTCTACATATCTTCTGAGCAAAAGCATTGACAGCTTTTCTTCCAGACTATCTTTTCAAGGGTGCATATATAGCAAACAGCCTTGGAAGATAAAGATAATGTCTCCCTCTGTGGCAGAATTGTTTGCTGTCCAGAATCGTAAAGATAATATTTCTCTCCAAGGCAAAGTTTCTTTCTGAAATCAGATTTACTAGCAGCCCCCTTTAAAAGGCTGGGGGTTCCTAAGCTAAGGATACCTCAGCTGTGACACAAACTTAATATGGGTGCAGCATCTACCCAGGTCACTCTCTATCACCCCTTTGGGACTCAGAGGACAAGGAGAATCAATGCAAAAATGAAGCTCATGCCAAAGACTGTGTTGTGAGCAATAGAGTCCTTTGTCTCTAACTCGGGAGTTCCATGTCTTTTGTCAGAATCCATGAAACTATGGCAGGCTAACAGCTTACCTTGGAAGTAGCATAAAATCTCTGACCTTTCATAATTCTTGTGAAGAAGTCTGTTATTCTTATTTCCAGTTCTTCACGTGTCCTGTTTATCCTCTCTTGAAACTTATAGCATCATCCCTTTTTTCCCTATGGTTCTGAAATTTCATACTAATTTGCCCTGTCATCTTTCATTCATTCTGCTGGGTATTTGATGAGCCTTTTAAATCTAGACATTCATATCATTCAGTTCTGGGAATTTTTCTAATCCTATATCTTTGATAATTTTCACCTCACAGGTTTTCTGTTTTCTTTTTCTGGAACTCCTAATATCTAGATGCACAGATCACTCCTCTAATCTTTTTTTTTCTCTCCTATTATTCATCTCCTCGTGGACATTGTTGTATTTGTTGCTCTACTTTCTGGAAGCACTTCTTGATCATGTTTCCAATATGTTTAACACTTTTTATTGAGCTGTCAAGTTCTTAGTTTAGTTTTGTTTCATTTTAGATAAAAGTAGATTCACATACAGTTGTAAGAAAAAATACAGAGAGAGCCCATGTATGCTTTACCCAGTTTCCCGCAATCTAGCAAAACTATAGTACAATTTCACAAACAGGATATTGACAATGATGTGGTCTAGATACAGAATAGTTCCATCACCACAAGGATTAGAGTGTCATTATGTTACCCTTTTAAAGCTATCACAATTAAAAGCTAACAGGATACTCTATGTGCATGACAGCACATTGTCAATTAGTGAGGTCTACTGTAGGTTGATTTTTCTTTCCTTGAGGACCTTCAAACAATTATATTTTAAGTCCTTTCTCTGAGGGACTCTCATTTTTTCCAGAAAAACGTCTTTCTGTGGCTAATTTAGGGAAAAGCCTAATGGGGGGAAGGGGGTTTTATGTTCAGCAGGCTGGCTTGTTTCTCCCCATCTCTGCTTCTTCTGTGGTTAGTGCTCCAAATCTAGATGTTCTCTGTTTAACCCCAGTCCCCTATGTGGCTAGAATTGTAGTAACATGACTACAGTACAGAGGTGGGGACCTAAAGTCTAACAGCAACTATACAGACGTTCAAACTGTCCAGCTATCTGCAGGCTGCTAGCACCACTTCATCACCTCCCACCCTTAGCATACCTGGTGCCTCCAAATCCCGAGGCTTTTCAATGTTCTGAGGGTCTTGCTTTTATAGATTTTTCACCTATGTCACTTTGGTTGGACCGTTCACCTCTCAGCTCAGTCGTTACTATTACTCCATCTGCTCTCTGTTTTCATATATCATGCTCCAAGTCTACAGATGGCACCAAGTTTCCCTGAAGGTAGAGTATTTTTATTTCTGTGTCTTTTCTCCTGATTGTTTTGCAGTAATTTTAAAAAGGATAATGGGGTCTTCCTGAAATCAGAAGACCTGTTTATTGCTTTTTACACTTTAGAATCAACATACAAACACAGGATGGAAGAATTAATTATAGTTAGAGATTAGAACGTAAATGCTATAAACTTTGATAAAGTGAAAATAATGGTAGATGGAAGGAGATAAAGAGAAAAGAGTTGCAGGAAGATGTAGGGTCAATCAATTTCTCAATTTACCTAATAGTAAATCCAGAAATATTGTCTAAAGTTGATGCTACAAAAATGAAAGTTTAAGTATATTATGTAATATTGTTAATGCAACCAGTGAAAGAAGTATATAAATATAAATATAAATATGTGTGTGCATATAAACACACACATTGGAGATCATCTCTTAGCACTCAGCCTCACATGACATCTCCCTTTCTTCTCCATTTCCAAGGCTGCACGTCTGCAAACCACATTTCTTAGACTCTCTTACCATTGAGATTTTAGTCAGGATCTGACAATGAAAGACATGCTTGACAAATAGAACGGTACTTCTCAAACTAGCTGCATGAGAATCACCTGGTGACCTTAGTACACTAGATTCCTGGGTCCTACCCCCAGAGATTCTGATTCAGCAGGTCAGGGGCGGGGCCTGGGAATCTACATTTCCAGCAAGTGCCTAGGTTTTGCTTATGCCTGTATATCACACTTAGAATAAAGTGGTATTGGAAGGCAGGAAGGAGGTGGAAGCATCTGCTTCTGTGACACCTCCAGCAGCTTAAGCTGCACCACTGATGGCAAGTAGTGGCTCCTGTTTCCAGCAGGCAGCTGCCCGATCTCTGGGCAATACCATCTTCCTCTGTCACTTCAAGCCATTTCAAGACTTCTGAAACCAATAACTCGCATTAAACCTTTCTCCGCTTGGAGTATCTAAACAATTTCCTATTTTCCAATTAGATACTGACTGGGAGAATCCATGGAGTAGGGACTCCACGTGTAGTACCATCCACTGGCAGCCACAAGGTTCTTAATAATACAATTGGGGCAGAATATTTTCAGAAACAGGTATCTTGGGGAGCAGCAAGCAGATCAGGGTTGTCATTGCAGTACAAATGAAAACAGAAAAGAGAAGTTCTAATTCATGGATTTGCTTGTGCTCTTGCCCCACTCTTAACTGTGCTATTTAGCCTTAACGTGATTTGTAGAGCTGTTAATATTAAATGTGGACTCTGTGTTATCATCTTAAGATTTTAAAAAGTTATATTTAGAATGAAATTGTATAAAAGATGTTCAACTTAGGGAATGAGCCATTGGCTTATTAATCCACATAACAAGAGAGAACCAGCATTTTCTTACAAATTCCACTCTTCCTTGGATTCCCATGGAGCCAAAAATTTAAAACGTTATTACATCAGAAATAAAAAACATTGGTTGAGTTACTCAGCAAGTAGGACTTATTCCTTAGGCAGGTTTTAAAATCTGCTGTTTTGTAGAAATTAATCCCTCCACAAATATCAGAGAAACTGCGAGCTTAACTACATATTTATAGGAAGAAAAGAAAAAAGGAAAGCAGGCAATATGGACACACCATATTGGAATATAGCCTCTTGAAAACACAATCTCATTTGCTTCTTCTTGCTGAACCAAGATCACAGGGACATTCAGAAGAGAAATTAAATGAGGGAATGATAACAAACATGCTTGGATAGTTTACCATTTGTGCCACTCTGGAAAAGTACATTATATCCCAAAGGAAAAAAAAAAATGTGCAGCTGAATAGCAGTATATTTAACTTTTTGCAAGAAAAAAATGAATTCTTTTAGTGCCATGAAACTGTTTGATAACTATTCTTTAAGACAATAAACATAAACAAAACATGGTTAATATTCTCACCTAGTGTCCAACTGAACTTAGTCCATGATGCTGTCATAGTTACCTGTTGTAAGCAACAGAAGCTAGTCTCTGACTGAATAAGCAAAAAGGAGAGTATTCAAAGGACGTTAAGCAGTATACAAAATCTTTTGACGGGAAGGAGAGCCAGGCTTTGAGATGAACTCCCAGGAATTTTTCCCAAACCCACCCTGCAGACCGGGTCTGATGAAGAAGCTGCTGCCATCACCACTGCCACCAGGCAGTGACCACGCAGTTTGTACAACCGCCATCTTTATGCCAGGAACTCCATTCAAAGCCTCTGCCTCCAGGGAAAGAGAGCAAGTTCACCATCCCAGCCCTTTTCTATTTCCAGCTTTTGGATCAAAGTTTGGCAAGGATGTGTCCGATTGGCAGAGTGAATCAGTACATGTACAGGCAAGAAAGAGGTGGCATACCCAGAGGGATAATTGGAGAACGTTTATTAAAGGGACTGTTTACAACTGTCTGGAAAGGAATGGTGAAACACCTGAGGACTGGCAACAGGGAGTAGGAACCCACTACCACAGCCAGGTCTGAAGAGCCAATGGGAAGGAGCTGTTTCTGGAGCCTAGTGAGTGCCATAGAGTAGGAAAGGACTTTCCTTCCAGAAGGAAGCCTTAGGTAGAGAAAAGTAGCAACAATCAAAACACCCTCTGGCATGGATGGATCTGGGGGAATAAGGCCACTGCTCTCACCTCTCACTTCTCCAATCTCCCACTATTGTCTTCCACTGGTTAAACCCAACCAGAAGCCAGAGGTGAGGAGACCTTGGTGACACAGTCTATATGGGTCAGCCTCCTGGTGGACAGGGCAGGTGGAGAAGGATGGAGAATGGATCTGGAGGAGCAAACAGACAAAACCCACCACCTACCACATCATAGGTCTGAGCAGGGAAGGTGAGGAGTCCAGAAGTTGAGCTCTGCCTTCTACCTTCAGGAGGTAGTTTTTAAAATGAGGTGTATTTCCCAAATAGAAGAAAGATGTTCAAGTGATACTGAGTGGTCACAAGTAGGACAATTGTCCTCTTTAACCTCCATCAGCTGAATAAATCATGGAAGATCACATTTTCAAGTAGCAGCCACTGCTGTGACCCATACCTCTCCAACCTTAGAAAGACTGAAAACAACGAGGACATCTCACACACAGGTCTTTCTCTCCTCTTCTAAAATTGCCCTCCATTCTAGAACTCCAAATTCTTTGTGTCTTCACCCAGGCCAATAGCTTTTCCCTTGGAGGAGACTGAATATATCCTAATACTATCTGAGAGAAAACAAGAAACAAATGGACACATGCTTGTGCAAAATGCAATGTTTTGATTTCAGCGAGGACACCCTGGTTTTGTAATTTAATACCCCATCTTCAGTTTAGTTTTAGAAATACCCGAAGTCGAAGCTCCTTGGCCTGCGTTAGGGAAAGACTCAGAAAGGACACGCAGCAGTCATCTGCAATCCTCATGGCAACTCAGGTGATGAGTCACCAAGAACTGCAGTTTGGGGGCAGTGGAAACTGACCTCAGCCCTTCTTCTTTGTGTTTCCTAGAAATCACATGCACACACAGACACACACAACACACACACACACACACCTGTGCAATATAATATTAAAGACTAGAGCTGTCACCCCAGAGTCCATACTTCTAAAAATCAACCTAAACCAGAAGTTGCAACTGGTGGCCTAGGGGCCAATTCTGTCCTGCAGAGGTATATTGTTGGGCCTGCATTGTTCTGGCCTGCACAGATCTCAATTTTGTTTTATAGTTGTTAACATTTTAAAAAATCAGAACATTCAAAACCCAAATGGAGATTACTATCTCCTCCTGAAAAGTAGGAAGCTCTGGGCAAACTGGGCCCAGTTCTAACATAGCAGCAACTCACCAGGAGCTGAGAAATAACTGGCTCCTTGTCAGTTCACGTGTGCTCTGCGGTTCACCAGTTTTGACCCCTGGAGAGTGAGGCTGATGCCGAGTCAGTGACTGCCATCAGTGCTTGTGCTTCTGGTTTTCTTAAGTCAGAGAAAAAGATTTCTCATACACTTCTCTATCAAAATGTGGGAAAATTAAAGGTAGACTAAGAGAACCACACGTTTCAAGAAGAAGGGGAGGGCGCACATTTTTTTGCTGAAGGAGTCCAGCCTGAACTTTCATTTATGTTTTCTACGTAGGCCCAAATGACATTTAGGTCTGTGATATCTGGTCTGGCCCTAGCACACTCCTGTAGGCCCACCTTAGCCCCTCAGTTCTTTTATTTAACTTAATTCACTTTTCAAACCCTAAACAAAAAGTTAAATATATTTTGAAAAGAAAATCCATTGTGCTATATGCCACTTAGAAGAATGGAATGTCCAGTTTCTCATTTATACAGTTATTCAGTATTCATTCAATAAGTATTTATTGACTTATTGGCAAGGAACTTTGCTAAACTCCACTGGTGCAGCAATGAGTGAGTCAGGCGTGGTCCTGGCCTTCATGGAACAACCACTTGCCAACTCTTCTTCAGAAATCAGCCGGAGTATATTTCTATGTAGGAGTCTCAGTTTTCAGTGACCATCTTCATAGCTTTTTCCTAAGCCTGGACATTAACCTAGAAAAGTGTCCTTACATATGGTAATAAGGGTTAGTTCTAGGAGAAGAAATAAGACAGGGGGATGGGGCAAAAAATATGTTCACTGAATAAGTCCCAAAGATTTTCACTACTGTATCAGTCATGTTAGGCTGTTATGCTGTGGTAACAACTGAGCCCAAATTCCAGCGGTTTGTTTCTCCCCCAAGCAGTGTGTCCATCACACAGCATCTATGGCCCTTCTCTAAGCCATCTTCACCCTGGGACTCGGGCTGATAGAGCAGCCTCAACCTGTGCCCTGGCTGGTTCGTAGCAGAAGGAAAGTGCTAGAGTATAACCACCCAATAGGGTTAAATCATCAGCTTGAAAGTCTCACACATCACTCTCCCTCACAGTTCTTTGAGGCCACACTTGAGCTCAACAGTGCAGGGGATACATAACCCTCCGGCTGGGATGGGTCCCACAGGGAGGGCACCTTGAAGAGGGTCAATTAATATTTTTGATAATAATACAACCTATCACAAATAGCAACATAATCAAAGTCACTGGATACTGAGGCTCATTTGCTCCCTGGAGACCAAAATAAGTTTTTTTTCATAAAAATCATATCTATAAGAAATTGACAGGCTCCAATTAAAAAGCCAACTAACGAGAAGCGGATGTGGCTCAAGTGATTGAGCTCCCACCTACCACATGGGAGGTCCCAGGTTCGGTTCCCAGTGCCTCTTGGAGAAGATGAGCAAGACAGCGAGCTGACACAACAAGATGATGCAACAAAGAGACACAAAGAGGAAAGACAGTGAGAGACACAGCAAACCAGGGAGCGAAGGCGGCTCAAGCCATTGAGCGCCTCTCTCCCACATGGGAGGTCCCGGGTTTAGTTCCCGGTGCCTCCTAAAGAGAAGACAAGCAGACACAGAGAGCACACAGCAAATGGATGCAGAGAGCAGACAGCAAATGGATGCAGAGAGCAGACAACGAGCACAAAACAATGAGGGGCATGATAAATAAATAAAATCTTTTTTTAAAAAAGCCCACTAACATAGCAAAGGAAGAAGAGGGAATGCCCAGCATCAGTTGTGTTTCCTTGTTCCTCCCTGCAAACAGCCCTGGCCACAAGTCTTCTTCACAAAGCAGGTGGATGCTCATGCCCTATAGCACAACCCACCTTCCAAGGTGGAGCTTCCTTTGCCAAGAGCAAAGTGACTGAAACAGGAAACCTGGGAAATTGTTTTGGGCTGTATTAAATAACTTCCTGACTCAGTCAATCAATGAACAGTAACTTCTAAAATTGGCACGGCATTTCATTACGTGGCATCCAAAGTGAAATCATGAAATCTACACAGCTTACCTGAATCTTGGGAAATGCAAATGCTGACCAAACTCCCTTTAAGCTCCTAAAAGTGTCTCTTTCTCTGGTTTTCTTCCAAGCCTTATGGAAGATCTTCATTTCCATTTATATATTCTCTCTCTCTCTCTCCCTCTCTCTCCACCAACACCCACGGATTTACAATCTTAACTATTCAAAGGCCTCAGTTCTCTTTTCACCTCCTTAGAAGGAGATAAAGATTGGGAGTTGAAAACTCGTAATTACTTCCCACCCAAGCTCTTACTTTTTCTCCCCCAAAAAGTCACCAGTAGAAATTGTAAAACACAGATGGCAGAAAGCTGCTGTGTGATTCCTAAAGATCTGGGGCAGGAAAATAAGAACTGTAAATACACAAATGCCTTACAGGCAGGAAAGGAATCCTCTTAGACCCCCGAGAGAAAGGCACTTAATCTCAGTAGGGGTGAGGAGGGGGAAGGAATCCTGAGGCTTGTAATGCAATTAGCCCTATCTGTAGACTATCTGAGTTGCAGTTTATTTTCATTAGGTTGCTTTCAGCCCCAAGGGAACATAAATTGACATTCCTAAAATTAATCTACTATAGACCACAAATATTAATGCCATGGGAAAACACGATTAAAAATCGAAATACTGTTATTGCTGAACTGAGAACCCTTTTGTCAAGGTTCGAATGTGGGAGATCAAACATTCCTTCCCAAATTTAAGCTGTTGAGCCCAAGCTACCACTTCCTTTACCACCGATTTCTAAACCCAGCAAGCTTTACCAGCCATCTGGGGCTGTATAATGACTTCAGATGCAGAATTTATTTACCTACCAGGTAAGTATCCACCTCTGGGCAGGTGTACACTCAGGACAGACTGGTCAAATAAATGAGCGCCCACATAGTCTTAGATAAACATGAGACTTATGCTGGCTGTCAGGCCTGGCCAGACCCCCAGGCCCAGGCTGAGGGTAGAGGGAACAGCAGGCAGTGAGGAGGGCGGTGGCAGGTGCAGCAGGTGCCAGACAAAAGAACAGTCCTCCCATCAACATCCCAGAATCCTCAGGATTGGGGAATGAACTACGGACTAGAGTGCACTTATTGGTACTACTATAGATTCTAGCAATGGAAGAAATTACAACATTGATGTGGAGCCAGTGGCCACTGGAGGCTCTGGGGGCAGGGAGAGGGAAAAACAGGTGTAATACGGGGGCTTTTTCAGGACTTGGGAATCATCCTGAATGACACTGCAACGACAGATATAGACCATTATATATCTTCCCATAACCTGCAGAACTGTGGGGGAGAGAGTGTAGACTACAATGTGAACTATGGTCCATGCTCAGTGGCAAAGCCCCAGGATGCTTTTATCAATTGCAGTGAATGTAACACACTGATGAAGGATGTTGTTTATGTGGGAGGGTGTGGGAGGTGTGGGGAGTGGGGCATATGGGAATCCCTATAGTTTTTGTGTAACATTTGTTTAAGTTTCCTTAAAATATATATATATTTATTTTAAAAAAGAGAGAAATGAACTGTCCTCCACATCCACATTCCTTCAGGTTTTAGCTTGGGGGCTGGGGAGACCAGCCTAGACAGAGCTGAGGGTGAAAAGGCCCTCGCGCTTCCTGTGTAAGGGGCAGTAACCCTGAACCCCTGCCAAGTCCAGCCTCTGCTCGTCCACTCCCAGCATGACCAGGAGAGGGCCAGGGCTTGTGTTAGAGCCTTCAGAGGACAGAAGGGGCCCATGGAGCTAGGCCAGGTTAAACATGTACCCTGAACTCCCCCACCTCAGGGTTGTTCTGCCCGGGCCGCTCCTGGTAGAGTCTGAGGGTCTGGGAGAAGCCCTGCAGGCGCTGGAAGTCTGGCACAGCCTCCGGCTCACATCATAAACCTGTGGGAGCAGCAGACCCAGGTTTGACTTGAGGGGACCATGTCCAGGATGAGGAGATTGAGGGACACCAGCTCCCAGGTCCTGGTCCAAAACATCTGCCCAGTCAGGGGCCCCCGGGGTCAGCACTGCCTGGTTCAGGTGGGACAGCCCTGGTGACCCCAAAGTTGTCGCTGTTTCTTCATTGACAGCTTCCAGAGGAATCCAAACTAGGACGCGCTGGCCTTTCCTCAGAGGAGACTTTTTCCCTCCTCCCTGCTCGGTGCTCTCCCACCCTGAGGGGCCTGGAAACCTTTAGAGTGTGTGATCGTCTTGTTCTTGTACTTGGAGGACGGGTGAGCGTCTCCCGTGGCCCAGAACAGCTTGCTCCACCAGTCCACACCATGCTCAAGCTCATCCTGGCAGGGAAGAGGGCAGTCCTGGCTTTGAGCTCAGTGGAAGGAAAGGCACAGCCATCTTCCTCTGCCCAGCATCCTGCTGCCTCCTGCCCCTCGGTCCCCAGAGCTGGGCCTACATCACCTCGGCTTTGCTGGACTTGAACTTCTCATGGAGGTATTCTAGGAGCTGAGAGACAAGAGAGAAGGAGCCAGGTGAGACCGGGCAGCCTGCGGCTCGCTCACGACTTCGGACCACCAAGAAGGAGAGAGGGTGGAGACCACGGCTCCCTGCCCTGGCTCCCGTGTTCCCTGGGCCTTCATAGACTCTCTGGCCTTTAAACTCAGGGGCCTTCAGACACAGGGCAAGAAGGAGGGTAGGCAGAGTTCTGTCCTCCTTGCCTCCAGGGACAGACTGAACTCTGGAAGTGGCTCACAAACACAGAGCCTCAAGCCCCACTCAGACCCACTTGAGTCAGAATCTACTTTTTATCCAGATGCCCAGATGGTTCCTAGTCATTAAAGGTTTGTTTGTTTGTTTTAATTTTTTGTTCTGTTACTATATATATAATCTAACACTTCCTCTTTTTGTCACATTCAGATATATATTTCAGTGCTGTTAATTACATCCGCGATGTTGTGCTCCCGTCACCGCCATCTATTCCCAAAACATTTCCATCCTTTCAAATAGGAACCCTGTACATTTTAAGCATTAATTTCCCATTCCCTATCCCCACTCCATCCTCTGGTAACCTATAGTGTAGATTCTGACTCCATGAGTTTGCTTATTCTAATTGTTTCAAATGAGTGAGATCACACAACAGTTGTCCTTTCATGCCTGGCTTATTTCACTCTACGTGACGTCTTCAAGGTTCATCCATGTTGTTGCATGTATCAGGACTTCAATCCTTTTTATAACTGAATAATATTCCATCCTATGTATATACCACACTTTATCCATTCATCAGTTCATGGGCACTTGGGGGCTTCCATCTTTTGGCTATTGTAAATAATGCTAGGCATTAAAGTTTGACAAATGCTGCCCTGGAGTGGTTTTGAAATTTGTAAAAAAATTTGCATTTTCATCAGCTTGAGTTTATTAACAAGGAAACTTGGAAGAACCCTAATAGCAAAGCCTAATAGAAAACAGGAAATTTTCTCAAAGCCAGGATACATGGATAGCCTTATATGATGCAAACTTGGTAGCTTCTAATATACAAGCGCTACAATAAAAAAAATAAAAAAAAAAAGGAATGGTAGGTTGTACAGTCTATTCACCCATGATTATTGGTTTCTAATATTTGCAAAGAACTGGGTGAAGTGCTAGAGATATAGCCATAAACAAGACTGACACAATTCCCACTCCTCATGGAACTTAGAGTATGTTGGGAAAGATAGAGAAGTATTTGGAGGTTTGATAAGCATTGGAGAAGGAGAAGTACAGGGAACTGTGGACTAAAGAGTGGAGACATGAAATTTGGGGGGAGTCAAAAAAGGCTTCCTTGAGGAAGTGGCTTGGAAGCTAAGATCTAAAAGATTCATGAGGTATTAACTGGAGCACCCAGCAGCTTATAGTACCAAGCCCACAGAGATTCTCACTATTGTCAGCTCCCCTACTTTGACATCCAAATAGCTCCCATCCAGCATGACACATCAGAGTCATCAAAGCTCAGCAGCAAACTACCCACCTTGTTTCATTAGATAGACAATACGAAAACTAAGATGAAATAAGGAGGAAGCTGAGAACTATTTTCAGTCCCAGAAAGTTTAAACAGAAAAAAAAATATTTTTTTTTTTTACTGATTGGGTCACCACAGAAGGGAGTTCTCATTTTGATTGTGTAAAGTAGGCAATCACAAACACTTGCCAAGATCACTGACACTATACTTCCCTCCAGTCAAGAATATTGTTCCCCTTCCTTTGATACAATCTTTAAAAGATAATGAGATACAAAACGGAAGTTTTATAAATAGAACTAGAAGGAGGAACTTCTTGTCACTCTTTTGACGGATGTATTAGAAACCTTTCCTTTCCAGATCGGTGCCAAAAGAAAAATAACAGCAGGTGTTATCAACAGTCAATGTCACTCTTAGATTTAAAGATAAAATGTATGTTGCTTTCCTAAAATGTCTTGCTCTAGTCAGAACTGGAGTGTTTGAGCCCTTATTTCTCACGACTGCAATGAACAACTATCCGGTTTAACCAGCCATAAGCCAGTTGGAAACCAGATGCATGCAATTTGATCCGACTGGCCAGTCTGGATTTGGAATGCTCTCAGCCAATTGATTACGAGCACTAACAACTGCCTGAGTATCGATTATCTGCTATCTGAAGATGAGTGCTCACCACAGATGAAATGTCCTCTGATGTAGTCCCCGTACTTAAGAGGCCAGTCTCTTCTGAGAGTTATTTCAACCACATGTGGTGTCATCCTCATTAGCCACACAAGGAGAACTTGGGATAGACCAAAGAAAGCTGCGAGAAATCCTAACTCCAGGCCCAACGTTGTGTCACCCTCACAAGGGCATTTTCTGCCCGCCTTCTCCTTTTACCTATAATAGGTCCCCTGTGTCCTTAATCCTCTGCCAAAACAAAAGAAACCAAGTTTACTTTGCTAATCCTGAAGGCATGCCATTGATCGAAATCACCTTAGCTGAGATACCTTTCTTACTCAGCTAATGGCAGAGCTGAGAGACTCAAGGAGTGCGGGCATTCACTCACCTCCCAGAGATTCTTTTTTTTTTTTTTAAAGGTTTATTTATTTACTTCATCCATTTTAAACTCCCCCTTCCCCATTTGCTGTTTTGTGTCCATTCGCTGGGCAATTCTCTGTGTCTGTTTCCTGCCATCTCTTCTCCTCCTCCTCCTCCAGTCTTCACCAGGATTCGATCCTGGAGACCTCCGATGTAGGAGAGAGGTGTTCTGCCACCTGTGCCACCCCGGTTCCTGGTTTTCAGAATTTTCGGAGCATCTCGTCTTGTCTCTTCCCTGTTAGGTCATCATCTTGCTGCATGGCTCCCGGGGCCTGGCAGCTCACCGGCACACAGAGCCTGGCAGCCCATGCGCCTTCTATATATATATATTTTTTTTAATTTTACCGGGAGGTCCCAGGGGTCGAACCCAGGTCCCTCCATATGGCAGACGGACGCCCAACCATTTGAGCCACTTCCGCCCCCCAGAGATTCTTTTGTTAGGGGAAAAGCGGCCAGATGGAGTGCCTCCTTCTGGGTGTTATGCGGTGTGTGTTAAGAAGCAGAAAGCTATCAGGGGAAATTGTTTCTGTCCTTTCTTTGAAATAAATGTAACTATAACATTGAATTGAGGGATAAGCAAGTCCAGAAGTGAACTCCTGGGTAAACTTACAGGTTGTGATGCATTTCTTGGGTGGGAATATATTTTATTCCTCTTGCAGGTATTATATTTTATTCCTCTGAGAAAGAAATCTCTTAAGAAAATTATGCTAAAGCAACAGGAATTTTTTTATTTTGTTCTTTTTTTCTGCTAATTTTTTTTTTTTTTTTAATCACAATTCTTCTGACAGTACCACTGTATAATTCTGATATTTCTGTCATGAGGAAGCTAGATTTTGCCTTGTTTGAAATGTGACTTGAACTGTAATTATTTTGTACCATTCATATGGGATAGGGATGGTTACAATCTCCCTTTTGGGGCTAAGTTTCATCAAATTAGACAACATAGTTTATTTCCCCCTAATACTCATAAAGCATTTTAAAATTTGATTTCTCCATTATGAGTCAGTTGATGAAGTAAAACACATTGAGTTTTCAATGTGCAAGTCACTTCTGCTTCCAAAGGAGATGTCAGAAAATCCACTGGACAGCGAATTACATTCCTTTCCTGCCTCCCTCTCAACACCAAAAACAAACAAAAAAATCACCGAAAGCCATGTTTAGCTTTTTTTTTTTTTTTTTTTTAAGATTTTATTTATTTATTTATTTATCCCCCCCTTGCTGCTTGTGCTCACTGGGTCAGCTAACCACTCCGTGCGGGCGGGCTTGCCTTCACCAGGAGGCCCCGGGAACCGAACTCGGGGCCTCCCATATGGTAAACGGGAGCCCTACTGATTGAGCCACAGCCGCTTCCCCAGGTTTAGCTTTAATAACATAAATATTAGCTAAAAGATTGTCAACATTCCAAATGTCGATAGGAGAAATAGCAGGCCCAGGCTGAGCACTGGTTTAACGGGCAGCAGTAGCAGGGACATGCGAGATAGTCCCAATCCAAACCCTCTTTTGTCCACCTTGTCCCAGAGCTAGTTTGAAACTGATTCCAACTCGATGTCTATTCAGAATATTTCGAGTTCTTTTCAGTTAATGTAATTCTCCTTTTTAAACTGACCAGTGGTCTCTTCCTTTTCTCCCATCCTCTCCCCACCCACCCCCCACTCTCCTAAGGGTTTTGGCTTCTAGGAGGGACATGATTCGATTATTCAGAAGCTTTTCCATGGCTCTAAAAAGAAAACCTACATTTTCAACATAGGGAGTTTTCTTCTATGATACATTTGAATCTTTTAAGCTCACCCTTATGTTCATAATTATCCACATTTTCTAAGTAGTTATGGTTTTCTGCAAAGACTCCTAAAATGTCTTAAATGTTCTTACTGTTTTATTAATCAGCTTCACACGGACAAAACTACACTTGGCACAATGCAGGATTGAAGATTTCCCCAGTGAAACATCCAAGAAATATCACGCTTCCCACTCTTTTCTTTTCCCAAACAAAATCTCTCCTCGGTTTAAAATATCTCAAATAAGAAACCTATTTTTCCCCCTTTCTGATTTTCCCTTCTAAATATAGACGGGTTATCTCCTGAAAAAGGAAATAGGGGAGTGAAGCTGATTGTTCACATCTATTAATTCTCTGTTGCTACTGTTGTAATAAATTACCAAACACTTAGGAGCTAAATACAACACAGTTCTACAGGTCAGAAGCCCAGGTTGCCTTGGCTGGTTTCTGTGCTCCAGGCTTCGTAAGGCTGAAACCAAGGTAAGGCCGAAGGCTCCAGAAGAGTCTACTCCTACACTCGTTTAGGCTGTAGGACTAAGGTCCTGGTCTCCTTGCTGGCTGCCAGCCAGAGGTTGGTCTTTGCATCTCAAGGCCACTGCAGCTCCCGGGGCCTCGTCTAACCACAGCGGGGCTTTCTCACACTTTGACTTTCCTCTTCTGCCGTGTCTGACTCCAGCCCGAGAAATTTCTGTTTTTAAAGTTCGTTTGATTAGACTGGGCCCTCCTGATAATCCAGGACTGTTCCAGTCTTAAAATCGTGACCTTAATTATATCTGAAAGTCCCTTTTGCCCTGTAACATATTCACAGGACCCAGGGTTAAAGCATGAACATCTGGGGTGGGGGTGGGGAGTTGGCAGCCACTATTTGACCTACTGTTTTATTTTCCTTTGCATTCTGAATTTCTACCATATGTATGTAATGTATTACCAATTTGAAAAAAAAAAAAGATTAAAATAATTTTTAAAAAAAGGACACGTGGAAAAACAATATGACAGCATTTGTAGAAATTGTAGCCTATTTGCCGAGTACCTGCCAAGTGCCAGGCTCTGTTCAAAGTGCGATATATGCATCACCTATTTTAATCATCATAACATTATCATTTGGATTTTACAAATGAGGAAACCAAGACCCAGAAAGGTTAAGTATTTTCCCAAGGTCACACAGCTAGTATGCAGCAGTCTTGCACACCCAGAGACACCTGGAACCACCAGAGCCTGCTTTTAACCACTGGTGCAGCACTGCCTGTCATATCCCCAACTTTTGGAAAACACTGCTGTAATTCCTCCTTGATATCTCTCTCTCTCACACACACAGATTTCTCTGGAGGAATATATGACCGAGCAAGTTGACTTTAGGTACACTGTGTTCTGTGAGTGCCCAGAAAGTTTTCTGATTCTAACAGATCAGCATCCTGTTCACGCCCTCCCAGGTGGGAGAGAGCCAGAGGCCCTTCCAGGACTAGTGGGCCAGGCTAGCCAAAAGCTAGTGAGATCGAGGTACTAGACACAACTTTTGCAGGTTTTGCCTACAGATTCCCCTTCCTATACATGCTTCTAAGTGCCAGAGGTATATAGTACCCCAGAAGCCACTGAGTAGCTGCCTGATAGTTCTCTGCCCTCGGCAGTCCCCTAGAGCTAACAGGAAGCTCCTATTTACCCAAGAAGGGAGTCCTGAACCTACATAAGTACCTGGTAAGCTGAAGAAGGGGAGGTGAATGCCAGAGAATAGAGCCACCTAGCAAAGGCATCCTGTCTATTGCATGTGAAATTCAGCTTTATATTTTTCAATTATACAAGCATCACATGGTCATTGAAGAAAATTATAAAATGTGTAGATAAGCAAAGAAGAAGTTCTAAATTACCATAATCTCTTCACCAACAGATATCAACTGCAATATATTGGTGCTTCCAGATGTGTGTGTGTGTAAAAGAGAGACAGAGAATACAGATCTCTCTTTTTTAAACAGTAGACTCATACCACATATGTTCGATATCTTATTTACATGTATTCTTTTGTAGATATTTTTTCATGTCTATAGACATGAAAACTTCTACAAACTTCTACAACAAAACTATTTCACAGTTCAAAGGAGATTTTTGAAAATATTTAAAAATAAGTAACGTGTATTCTTTGAAGGAAAACTGGAAAATAGAGATAAGCAAAGTAAAGTTGCAATTCCACCATGTGGAGACAACCACGATTAACATTTCCACCTTCATTGTTACTGGCTACACGCTATTCTAGCTCTCCAAAATTGAGCAGATGTTGCCAAATCTCGCTAGTATAAACAGACCAGGCAGCAGCAAACATCAGAGAAGCTAAACCTTTGCTCACAACCTTGATTATTTTCTAAACACTAAGTCCTATGGGTCAAAGGACATGTACATTTTTAAGGCTATTGATCAATATTGCCAAATTGCTTTCAGGGAGGAGGTGGCAGCTATGGGGGTGGCTTTTTTCCAGGCCCCTTATCAGCCTTTTTTTTTTTTTTTTAAGTCTTTCAAGCATATCTCTCAAAACATTTTCAACTTTGGCAGAGCACAAAGCTGTTTGGGGTCTTGGTTTGGGAGCAGACGCCCTAATAGCTTTTCTGGCTTACTGTTTGTGGTGGTTTGGAGCCATATGCACGCCAGAAAAACATGTTCTTAAACTTAGTCCATTCCTGGGGGTGTGAACCCATTGTAAGTAGGACCTTTGGATGAAGTTACTTCAGGTAAGGTGTGGTCCAGAGCAACCAGCATGGTCTGAATCCTATTACCGGAATCCTGTAGGAGCAGAATGAACTTCAGTCAGAGACAGAGAAAGCCACAGAGTGTTCAGCCAGAAGCTGAATATCAACAGAACCTGGAAGAGAAGGGAGAGACCAGGAGACGCCACCATGTGCCTTGCCCTTAAACAAGCTAAGGACCAAAGATCACCAACAGCCAGCCCCAGAGGTAGAAAGCATCACCTCGGTGAAGGCCTCGATTTGAAGTTTCTTTTACCCTCAAAACCATGAGCTAATGAATTCCCATTATTTAACCAGACCCAATTCATGGTACTTTCTTGAGCAGCCAAGGAAACAAAAATACTGTTTTAGTCAGATCCTCGCCCACAATGAGAGGTAGTCATGGTCTTGTGCAGGAAAAATCTTGAGAGATATTTATAAGGAGAAAACTATGAAATCACAAAAGAAAAGATTTAGATGAAGAAAGAAATAGGATATCCCTTGAAATTGTTTCCAGAGGGAAATCAAGTCATCTTAGCTTTGATTTCATCTTTAGAACCCAACCCCAAGGTATCTTATAATTTAAGGGTGCATTATCAAATACCAATTTTTAAAACCGGAATAGGCTTTGACATTCCTTTGGTCAACAGCACTGGGCAAATAAATAGCAACACAGGAAGCATCCCATTCTCTCCCTCCTGCTCTATGCCTCAGAAGACAAAGCACCTGTTCTGAAGGTTTGCTTTTAAGGAGCGCTTTCATCTTTTGTGGAACTAGTTTAGGTGAGAGAGTATATAATCTGCCACATGGAGCTCAGGCCAACAAAGGCATTGGCCCACTTCCAGCAATTATCTGAGAAATTCTATTTCAGACACTAAATCTCCAGCTTTAATCAACTTGCAAATCCCAATCACCCCCAGCAGTGAGCAATCACAGTTAGGTCTGATGGAAGCAGTGACTGTGGCTTTGACCCCAGAAGACCTCCCTCCATCCTTGGGAAACCCCCAGGGTCCAATTGTCTCCATTAAATGATTTCACCACTTCCAGGTAAAGTATCTGAATGGAGGAGGAAATGATGCCCAGGTGCTGAAATGGCTGCTGACTTGGAGCAGACTGATGCTGCCTGTGTCCCATGGGCTGGGGCATGTGGAAGGGAAATGATTACCCAGGAAATAGATGTTCCTTTGCATCATCAGATGCTTGGCTTGACCAGAGATATTTCTCCCAGAAGCTCCAGCAATGATAGCTCTGTGCCAGCCATTTGAGGGTAATTGATTCCTTGGCCAACTTGGCTTTGATGCCTGCAGCCGTTTTGAGATTGTATTTACCAAGACCTCCTAGCTTAACCCTGGAAGTTAAGCTTCTCTGTCACCGCCAAAAGCTGTGGTCCCACCCTGGGAAACCCCAAAGGCAGGGCTTCCTTTGAAGCCCAGCAGAGGTCCAGGCTGTATTTTACAGGAAATAGAACAGAGGTGCTTGTAATTGTAACCTGTAAATCTCATTCATTCTGAACAGCTGCATGTTTTAAAAAAAAACAACACATACCAAGTGAGGAATAGTTTTTGGATGTGAGCTGAACCTAGGAAAGAAAACCACAAATCTTCCTGCTGTATGTATGGGTAATAAACCCGTTTCTGTTTTGTTTTTTAATTTGGAGATACGAGAGAGGGGGCAGAAGTAGCTAAAACTTGCCTTTTAAAAAATGAGACTTTCCTCTCCAAGCTGCCAGCACAGATTTTCTAAAACACTTTTTTGAAAATTAATTCTCTCTATAGAAATAGTAATGGAATTCTAATCAATTTCCACCTTTTTTTTTTTTGATAGATCATATGTATGCTCTAATTAAACCCAGCAAAAAGAAACCACACACCAAAAAAGCCCCCACAAAGCAACCAAAATAAATAAATAAATAAACCCCACAGGAATCTCTTCAATTGGGTCAGAAATTAGGAAGACAAGCCAACACTTTCCTGTCAAACACACCTGCCAACGATTGCGCATCTCCCAGCTTCATGCTTCTCTGAACAGGACGAAACGTTAAGCACTGTCACAAAGCTGCTTTCCGTACCTTGCTATGCAAGCATCTTCCACCTGCATTATTTTTTTTATTAGAGAAGTTGCGGATTTACAGAAAAGTCATGCATAAAATACAGAGCTCCCATATGCCACCCTATTATTAACATCTTGCATTAGTGTGGTGCATTTGTCATAACTGATGAAGGCACGTTTCTCTAATAATTATATTGTTAACTCTTGTGGTGGTTTGAAGCTCTAGGTTCCCCAGTAAAACATGTTCTTAAATCTAATCCATTCCTGTGGGGGTGAACCCATGTAAGCAGGATCTTTTGATGAGGCGACTGCAATTAAGGTGTGGCCCAGCCCAATCAGGATGGCTCTTAATCCTAGTCTTGGAGTGATGTATAAACAGAATGAATTCGGACATAAGAGAGAGAAAGCCATAGGAAACAAGATGCTGATACAGAACGTGGAAGAGGAGGAGGAGACCAGGAGACCCCACCATATGCCTTGCCATGGGACAGAGGAGCCAAGGATCACCAGGAGCCAGCCCCAGGACACCAGTACTTAGGAAGAAAGCATCACCTTGATGGCATCTTGATTTGGACTTCTAGCCTCAAACCATGAGCGAATAAATTCCCATCGTCTCACTCAACCCATTTTGAGGTATTTGTTTAAGCAGCCTAGGAAACTAAAACAACGATATTCCTTGATTTAACTCAGGGTTCACTGTGTTGTTCGGTTCCATGGATTTTTTTTAAAATTTATTCTAGTAATATACACAACCTAACATTTCCCCATTTAACCACTTTCAAATATATAATTGAATGTCATTAAATAAATTCACAATGTTGTGCTACCATCATCACTATCCATTAGCAAAACTTTTCCATTATCCCAAATAGAAACTCTGTATGGTTTAGGCATTAACTCCATATTCCTTGCCCCCATCCCATCCCTGGGAACCTATATTCTAGATTCTGACTCTACAAGTTTGCTTATTCTAATTATTTACATCAGGGAGAGCCTTTTGTGCCTGGCTTATTTCACTTAACAGGAATACTTCAAAGATCATCCATGTTGTCACATGTATCAGAACTTCATTCCTTTTTATAGCTGCATAATATTCCATTGTGTGTCTATACCTCATTTTGTTTATCCATTCATTGATTGAAGGACAGTTGGGTTGCATCCACCTTTTGGCAATTGTGAATAATGCTGCCATGAACATTGTTGTGCAAATATTTATTTGAGACTCTGCTTTCAATTCTTTTGGTTATATCCCTAGTAGTGGTATTGCCAGGTCATATGGTAATTCTATACTTAACTTTCTGAGGAACTGCCACACTGTCTTCCACAGCGGCTGCTCCATTACACATTTCCGCAAACAATGAACAAGTGTTCCTATTTCTCCACATCCTCTCCAATGTTTGTAGTTCTGTTCTTTTTAATAGTACCCCTTCTGGTGGGTATGAAATGGTATCTCATTGTGGGTTTGATTTGCATTTCCCTAATGGGTAATGATGCTGAGCATCTTTGCATGCCTTTCCTAGTTTTTTGCTTGGGCTATATGTTCTGTTAAACATTGAGAAATAATGTCAGGAAACAGTTACTACTCCGTGCTCGGATATGATGGCTCACGCATGCCACCGGCAAGGTGTACTTTGAGGGGTGAGTGACTTCTGCTGGTGCTCCACAGAAAGCTGGAAGAACCTGGAAGTTTATGGCACCGTCTCTATCCCCCAGGGGTAACCCTCACCCAATAACCAAGAATACAAAAGCCTTAGTTCAAGATAGCTCTGAAATATAATTCAGATTTCCCTAATGCAGTCAATAGGGTTTTGCTTGAAATCTCACCCCTACAGGGTTTCTTCCTGTTTCCATTACCTGTAGCTCCACAACAAACAACCCCAAACTTCAGTTATCTATTGCTATATAACCAACTACCCAAAAGCTTAAAACAACCACCATTTTATTTGCTCATGATTCTCCTGGTCACAAATGCATACAAGGCATGGTATGGATGACTGTGTCTGTTCCGAGGGGTTTGGGCACCTCAGCTGGGATGGCTCAAATGACTGGGGGTCACATGTCTGGGCTGTCAGCTGGGTTCCTCAGTTGCCCTGCCCGTGACTTATCCATGTAACTAGCTTGGACTTCTCAGCAAGGTGGCCTCAAAGGAGTTGAATTCCTTATAGGGCAGTTGGTACCCCCAGCAAAAAGGAGAAGCTGCTAGGTCTCTTAAAAGCTAGGCCTGGAATTGGCCCAGCATCCCATCTGGCATGGTCTATTGGTCAAGGCAAGTTATGAGGCCAGCCTTGACAGGACGGGAACGAGACCACGCCTTGATGAGTGGGATGTGCAAACAGAGAGGGAGGGAATGGAAGGCAGCCATCTTTGGAGAGCTGCTCCCTTACTCCCCTGCCCTGTGTATGCCCTTCCAGGCGTCTCCTGGGAGCACTTTTTAATTAAAATCACCTTCACACAAATGCTTAGGGTTTTGATGCTAAGATACAGGTCATTCCAGTCCTAAAGTGCCAGCCTCTTCTTCCAGGAAGATTTGTTACCACAAAAAGCCCCCAAGTCTCCAACCTGACACTTGCAAAACCCCAGGAGTAAATATTTTAGTTCTAAGTCAGGGGATCTTGTATGGGGCTGCATGTTACAAATACGTGGGAATTTGAAAAACAATTTCTGGGTCTTAACCGAGAGCTTTGGACTTAATTGGGCTGGAATGAGATTTAGGAATGGGTATGTTTTTTTTTTTAAGTTCCTCCAGTAATTCCAAGGTGCAGCCAGTGTCGAGAACCACTGTTCTTATCCAAACTGTGAGAAGCATGTGTAAGGAGAGGAGGAAAATGCCACAGGTGTCCTTTGAAAAGGAAAAAAATAACCCTTGACCAAATCACCTCTTGCCCTGGGGACAAAAATCTTATAACTGCCATCAAATAGCCATAGGTCAGGGGATGGAGGTGGAAAATGGGAACTGGGAGGCAGAGTGAGGGACAGGAATGTGGGGAAGACTCTATTTTGTGTACTTTAAACTTGTTTTGCTCTTAATTTTAGAAAAATGTGAATGCAATGTCCATTGAAGAAATAATTTTTTTTAAAGTTTTAAGTGTATTTCTAGTCAGTGTAAGGAGTCAGCTTTGGATTTTGTCTCATTAGCAAGGCCTAAAAGGATTCACCCATGAGGAAGTCTCAGAAAACGTTATCATCATTGGCTGCAGTTTCTTCGGTGGAAAAGGTTCTAAAACAGGGCCAGGTCTCCCTTTTCACCCTGCTGGGAAGGACACTCAGGGGCGGGCCAGCAATGTGTCAGCTGTAATTCCAGGACCCCACTCTCCTCATCACCCCCAGTCTCCAGGAAAATCAGTGCAGCTAGGGCGGGGGTAAGAGACTCAAGCCCCACTGGACAGGGGAAAACTCCCACACGCAAGCAGATATGTTATGATTTGCACTTTGTATGTGGTGAAGAATAAAAGGACTAGTTAAACTCTGACACATCCCTGCATCTTATCCTAAAATTCCTGGCTCATTGCCAACAATGTAATCAAAGTTCTTTCTAGCCCAGAGAGGGAGCTGCCCTTGATTTGAAGAAGATTCCAAAATAGGAATTCAAGATCAATTGGAGGTCAGATAGAGTTGACCAGCAGGTTTTAAATGCCTTGGAATTCAAAGACATAAACCAGAGAAAGAAGGGATCAAGGTCTGGTTCTGGGGATACATCAATAAATTAGATCTGGATGCATCTCAGTTCCAGGAATGCCCCGAGCTCATTTCCGCCTCAGGCCATCTCAACTAGCCGTTCCCTCTGCCTAGAATGGTCACCCCTAAATCTTCTCAGGGCTGGCCCCTTCTTCTCATCCTGGATTCAACTTAAATGACGCTCCTCAGAGAGGCCTTCTCTGACTACCCAAAATATACCGTCCCCCTAAGCAGACTCTAACACATCCCCTCTTTTCATTTATTCTCTTCATAGCACTCACCATCCACCATTAAATACTTATCTTGCTAAAAAAAAAAAAAAAAATAGCATAGGTTACAAATCAGGTTTCCAAATCCAGATGTTCTATTTGCAAGATGAGATACAGGTTCGTTTCTTGTACATGTCTTGTTTGGCTGAATAAAAGCCACATCTACTCTCCTGGTTTAGAAAAATAAATTGCAGTCACCACGTACCCTTTGTCTTGTGGCATATAGCATATTGAATGTGATTCCTAAATCCCACTGGTGTTTTATAACCATGGTAATACCTAGCTTTGTCTTCTTAAAGAACAAACAATCTCAATCTTGGTTATATCGACACCTGAGTTCCAAAACACATGCTTTCCAGTACCTGTTATTAAACTTCTAGGATGAAATCTGCCTATTAAAGTTCCATAGTCCAGAAAGGTATTTTGGTGCATAAAGAACCAGGAAACACTCTTCCTGGCTCACTCCACAATGGATAGGACGATATTTCCTTTTTCTTCTTGCTAAGCCTGTAAACTTTTAAATGACACTGAGGGGACACTGTTCTAATTTCCTATGATTATATATTCTGGTTAAATTTCTCCTTTGTCCTAATTCTCAATTTGACTCCTATAATCACTGACTCTTAGTCTATAAAACTTTTTATTTATTTAGAAAGATAGAAATCAATTTAATACAAATATAAGCAAAGGAAGAACTAGAGTCTGCTCTCCCATGCGTGGAGACCAAGAGTAGAGAAGAGAGCTTGCAAAAACAGTTTGAGGGAAACTTGGTGTCATCCAGAAATAACACCTTCCTCTTTAAACTCTTGAAATACCGTATTTCAACATTGCCTTTTACTTCCCCCACCATCACCAGGAATTTTACCATCTCTTATAATTGAAGGTTTGCCATCATTTAACTGGCAGTGTATTTTCTTTCAGGTTAGTGCATAAGATAATGGTGTACCTTAAAACGGTCTTTGTTTTAATAAAATATGACAATCCAGCCAAGGAAAGAATAGAAAAGATTTCAGATTAAAATACAGGGGTGTGAAGAACAGAGCAGAAAATAGAATTTCCTCTCCAGGACCCTTCCAGGAGCGAACTGCTATAACCAAGGTTTAGAGCGTCAAATTGGAGGCCACCGCACATATTTTCTCTCCCCTATTGCAATTTCAGGCATATTGACTGCATTTAGGATGCGCCCTGAAAGACGCTATATTGAAAGTGTAGCTTCCTGGTAATAAATATTGCCATCATCCTGCAGGTATTTGGTTGGGTTTCTATGACACAGTTCTCCTGTCTCACAAAAAAAATGCCTTTGGGTTTTTCATTCGAATAAGGTCTCCAAGACAGGAGTGTAATGATTCTCCAACTTTATTGAGAATAATCTTCGGAACTTGTTTAATATATCAATCCCAAGGCTTAGCCCAGACGCTCTGATTCGGAAACCCTGAGGGTAAGGGAATCTATTATGTGATTAACAGGCCCTGCAAGAGACAGATGCACACCAACATTGAACAACAGTGCCCTGGGGTTAGAGCTCCGGCACACCACATTCTGCAGATTGGCACGCACTGGAGGAGAGATTTCCCAAGCACAGCCCCTGTGCACAGCTGATGCCCAAATGTCACCTGGCTGTGCGGTCCCATTGATGGTAGGGCATATCTCAAGAATTTCCCTTTTCACACTGTAGTAGATCATAGATGGAGATTATGTACCCCACATAGACATGTTCTTCATCTGAATCCACATTCCCGTGAACCCACTGTAAATAAGGACCTCTTTAGGGTGTTATTTTTAGTTCAGATGGAGCCCAACTGAAGCAAGGTGGGTCTTAATCCCTATTAGTGGAAACCTTATAAAGAGAGGAAACCGGAAGCCAGATGTTGGAGAAGCTGGAAGTGAGCAGAGACCAGAAGAGTCGGCACAGAGAGAAAAAGAGTGCCAACGTGATGGGAGAGAGAGAGGTGCAAGTCAAGGAACTGCAAGGACTGTGACGAGCCAGCTCCAGAATGCTAGTCTTCAGGAAGAAAGAAAGTTCTTACCAATGCCTTGATTTTTAATTTCTTGCTTCAAAACCATGAGCCAATAAATGCTTGCTGTTTAAGCCAAACCAATTTGTGGAAGCAGCTCTGGCCAATAAGACACACACCAACGGTCTTTTCCCAGGGATCTGTTTTCTCTCCTCCATATGAACTCCTGTCTTCCAGAACGTGGGCAGTGCCTAATATGTGACAATTGCTCAAAAATGCTTGTTCAATGACTTTAAGGAACTGAGGCCTAAAGTTGCTTACTTGGGAAGCAGATGTGGCTCAAGTGGTTGAGCATCCGTTTACCATATGGAAGGACCCAGGCTCGATCCCCGGGACCTCCCGGTAAAATTTTAAAAAAATAAAATAAATACAAAGATAAATTCAATCAAAATTTCAGGAGATGGGAGCAGTGGTTTGAGTGCCTGCCTCCCACCTAGGAGGTCTGGGGTTCAATCCCCCCCCAAAAAAAAATAATAATAAAGTTACTTACTTAAAATCGTGGAGGGTCCAGCTTTGGGTTAACATTGATTTATTTACCAAATAACTTCCATGCTCAACAGCCACCTGGAAGCTGCCTTTTTCACTAAATGTGGATTTGTAACCAAACTCAATACTCAGTGCCTGCTCCCCCACCCTCTGTTTAATACATATTACAGATAGTGGGTGCGGTAGACTGGAAAATGGCTCCCCAAAAATGTCCACATCCTAATTCCCAGAAGCTGTGACTATGCTATTTTACATGGAAAAAAAGGATTTTGCAGCTATGATTAAGTTAAGGATCTTGCAATGGGGAGATTATCCATGAGGGCCCCGTATGACAAGAGGGTCGTTATAAGAGGGGGGCAGGAGGATCAGAGTCAGAGAGAAGAAAAGATACTACACTGCTGGCTTTGAAAATGGAGGAAATGGCCATGGGCCAAGGAAAGGAAAAAGATTCTCCACCAGAGCCTCAGAAGGAACACAGGCCCACCAACACCTTGATTCAGTCCAGTGGCACCTACTTTGGATTTCTGACCTCCAGAACTGTGAGATAATAAATCCGTGTTGTCTTAAGCTGCTAAGTTTGTGGTAATTTGTTATAGCAACAATAGGAAATTAATACAGTGGAATTCTAAATCATCTTCCTTACACCGGATCTTAAAATTCTCTGAACAAACAATGACTTATGGGAGACCCAAGAGAGAATAATGCTTTGCACGGAGTCTGAGACACCCTAACACTGATTTTTTTCTTTTCCTATTTCTTGAAAGCAGATGGGATCAACCAACTGTGACTTCGATTCTTAAACAACAAATGCCAAGGTCTCTGGGAACCTTCCAGGAGATGAGCCACATTTCACAACCATGCAGGAGGACGGTAGCATCTGCAAGTCTCCCCTTAATACTCACTTGTGTTTGCAACCAAGCTTGCCTGCTTCTGGGATACATGTAAATTCCTACTAGAGTTGAGAGGAGAGCTTATCTTTCAGTGTCCCAAAGAAAATACATGGAGGTGTGGGCAATTAGTGACTGCCCTACATGAGAAGATGAAAGGGGCTAACCACTCCCATGCCTGAAGGTCTCCAGGTGTCCTTAGAAGTACTCTGTTCGAGACCACAAGCAATGCTTTTTCTGTCCCATGCATTGTACTCTCATCCTTTCTCCCTTCCCTGAATTGGCTGCCCCAGTCATATCATCTTACATCAATTCTGTGTCCCAAGACTTCGGATAATGTTTTCCTTCAGGGTGAGGGAGGTAATTTGGAGGTTAAGTACTGGATAGTTTCTGTTTTCTCTCAGCCCCACACCCACCCTTCAAGACCTTTCTCTCTACTGCCAGGGCAGAAAGCCAGCAAACTACATTTCCCAGACTTCTTTTCCAGTTGGCATCTGTCAGATGCTACCAATGGGAGGCACCAGAAGGAGTTTGGAAGGTGAGAGGAAAGAAGTCTTTTTTTTTTTTTTTTCTTCTGAGATTTGGCTGTACTTCTTGCAGAGGCAGGAGCAAGGGTGAGGGCAGGGGAGCAGATAAAGCTCAAATGGTTGAGCACCTGGTTCCCATGTACAAGGTCCTGGGTTTGATCCTGGTACCCTTTGTATTTATTAGTCAGCTAAAGGGGTACTGATGCAAAATACCAAAAATCTGTTGGCTTTTATAAAGGGTATTTATTTGGGGTAGAACTTTGCAGTTACCAGGCCATAAAGCATAAGTTACTTCCCTCACCAAAGTCTATTGCCACGTGTTGGAGCAAGACAGCTGCTGATGTTTGCCAGGGTTCAGACTTCTTGGGTTCCTCTCTTTGCAGGGCTCCATTCTTTTCTGGGCTCAGCTCCTCTGTTTCCTCCACAAGGCCAGATGTAGACTATCAGGCAAACAGCTCATCTCTTTTCCCGGGTCCTTCTCTCCTTCCTCACAACCAAGCTCCTCTGTGTGCTTACTTCCCCAGGCTCCAGCATTAAAACTCCAACATCAAAACTCCAACTAACTCCTCTGCTCTGCCATGTAGTTTTATCTCTGAGTCCCTGCCCACCAAGGGGCAGGGACTCAACATCCTACTGACGTGGCCCAAGCAAATCCCTAATCATAACTTAATCATGCCCAGAGGAACAGACCAGTTTACAAGCATAATCCAACATCTATTTTCGGAATTCATAAATAATGCCAAACTGCTACACTCCTAAAAATACAAACAAACAAACAAAACCTCTCATTGGAGAGCGGATGTAGCTCAGTGGTTAAGCGCCTGCTTCCCAGGTACAAGGTCCTGGGTTCAATCCCTAGTACCTCCTAAAAAATAAAAAATAAAAGACCAAAAAAAAAAAAGTGAGGGCAGGGGACACAGCAGCAAAAGCCAGAGTAGCTGTAGGCAAGGCAGGCTTCTGGGTTTCTGCCCAGGTACTTGGTTCCAACAAAAACACACTGTGGTCTCTGATGCCCTTTTTGACCCAGAGGTGGTAGCAGCTTCCTGCAGATACTAATCTTTGGGAAACCTTATCTGCCCAGTTTTTTTCCTCTAGCCCTTCTAACACCATTATAACCAACTCTCTATCTGAAAACCTAGAAAGGTTTCTGTTCTCCTAATTAGATGCAGACTAATAAGACTGTATCTTTTGCTTTCATTAGCAAGGGATAAAGGACAAGGGTAACTGGTGACTGCAATTTCAGTGGCATCAAAAGAATGAAAGTAGGGTCCTGCCCAGAAAGGGGAGGTGGCTTGAATTTGGCAGAGCCTTGGCAAACCAGGTTGAAAGCCAACGTTTTCTTAGATACTCCATGGTTTTAGGTTAGTTTCTTCTGAGGCCAAGATTCACACAATGGTGATTTAGGATGGGAGTTCTCCCAAGAACACAAGCTCCCCTACAGGGAAGCTCTCTCCTGATTCCCAAAGGGGCTCTGGAGTATGTTGAACTTCAGAGCTTTCATGACAACCCTACCAGTCTATCATTGTCTAAGAACTGCCTTAAGGAGACATAAACTACCAGGCAATTTTGACTGGCTCCAGTAGCTTGAGAACTGTCCTCTGAAGAAGAATAGCAGGTGTGGGCCTCTGTAAACAAAAACACACTGAGCCTGAGGGAGGGACACACAGAAAAGGTAAAAGAGACCAAGGGCACCTGGTCAGAGCACTGACAGAGTCTGCTACACCCCTCAAGCCCACCACAGTGAAGTCACATTAATTCAAAGCCCCCTCTTTCATTCCTTCATTCATTCAGCAAATCTTTATTGAGTTCCTATTCTGTGTCAGGCATTGGGGACAGACAGTGAACTGGAGGTATGGTGTGCAGCCTCTTGGTTCTGGCAGTGAGGCAGGGGGTGCAGACAAGTAAACAGTCTATTACAACAGTGGGAAAAGCTCTGTGGTTGGGGGTGGGAGATCCAGGATGCCTAGAGAACACGTCACTGAAATATCTTAATCAGGATTTGGCAAGTAAAGCTAGAGTTTATCTTTGTGGTTCATGGAGACAGAAGTGGTAGGAAGCTGCCAAGAAAATATTGTAAACAGTTTTAATGGGGAGGATCTCCCAACTCTATACTCTCCCAAGTACCAGGATTTAGGCCTTCTTCCCCACATTTTTGTGGTTCCTCTGGATATCAAGAAAATCAGCCTCTGATTTGAAGGGTTCACATGGGCTGGTATGTCAGTCAGGGTTTTATTCAGAGAAGCAGAGCCACTCAGGGTGTGGTGGAACAAGTGGTGTTTTAAGGAATTAGACCAATCACGGGAGAAGCTTGGAGTGAAGGTCCAGAAAAGAAAAAGTGTCACTCAATCAGCCCTCCAGAAGCACTGGCAGTAGTGGACAAGTTAGAGCCTGTAGGAAAATCTAAAAAGCCAGAGATGTCCAGCCACTAAAGTGAGACTATGACAGGGAGCTGGTGGAGCAGCTTATGAGAAGCTATTGCCCTGTGCAGCTACCATCTTGGGGATCTGCTGCCAATCAGCTGTTGGTCAGCAGGGTGAGCAGATGGGAAGGAGAGCTGACCGCAGAGTGGAGGATAGTTGAAGACAAGCTGGAACTCCCTCTGATTATGACTCTGACTGCATGTGACTGTGAAAAGACCTTCAGAAGGGATGACCAGTGCTTGCCTTCTGCCTCTCAAATTTCATGCAAGTTCCTTTTTTGGCCAACTCTAACCCAGAACCATAAACAGAAAGTAATTCTGGGAAGCAGAGTTCCCAACTTAACCAAGTTGATGACAGAATAATCCAGCACACCTAAGCCTGACTGTTTAAATAAAGCCCTGTAAAGTTCCATGATATGGGTGGGCCTCCTTTTGTTACAAGATCCATAGTCAACTATTGATGAAAGACCTATCAGCAACAGGAAGAGTTGTTGATGTGGGCCCATGCAACATGTTTGATCAAATGGCAGGAGCCAGCCTGCAGATGGAGGATACACTTCCACACAGTAGTCTAGTGCTAGACTTGGAAAGTTTTAGGTTGACTCCACCCATCTCCATGTGGTCACCCAGTTCTGGTCCTCTCACCTTAGCACTCCTAATCCCCAGCGCTCTGTAGCAGAGCTCTGTGAACTTCCCTGTTAACTAGGGAAGAAGGGACATTCATATCAGTGTAAATGGGGGGGTTCCTAGGGCCACATATGCATGCCCAAGACAAGAGGCATGCTCAGAAAGGATCAGGAAGGCCCCTGTGCTTTGGCCTGGAGCCATTCTCTAAGTTCATTGTATGGATAAGCACTGAAGGAGAGCACTGGCACAGGTGAATTTGCAAAGACTGGGAAAGGTGTTTTCTTTTTATCCTTTTTTGTATTAGAATGTTGTTAGCATTCAAGAAAAACTCTGTCATAACCTTAACTGAATACAAGCTTAAAGAATAGATGCCTCAGAGTCTAAATTCCAGCAATAATACATTAAAATATGAAAAGTACAGATTTCAACAAAAAGTTACAAAACATACAAAGAAAAAGTAATGATGGCCCAAGCAAAGGAGATTAAAGCATTAAAAACTATCAATGAGGAAGACAAGACCTTGGACATGCCAAAGACTTCTAAAAAGTATGTTCAAAGAGCTAAAAGAAAACATGGACAAAGAACTAAAGGAAATCATGAAAATGTAGATGAACACAAAGAGGATGTCAATAGAGAGATGCAAATTATGAAAAGGAATCAGAGTTGAAGACCACAGTAATAGAAATTTAAAATTTCCTAGAATGATTCAATAGAGAATAGAGTGGGCAGAAGAAAGAATCAGTGAACTTGAAGATAAAACAATTGAAATCATTCAGTCTAAGTAGAAGAAGAAAGAATGAAGAAATGTGAACAGAGCCTGAGTAACCTGTGGGATACCATCAAGCATACCAATATATGCATTGTGGGAATCACAGAAGAAGCAGAAAGAGAGAATATTCAAAGAAATAATGGCTGAAAACTTCCCAAATCTAATGAAAGACCTGAATATACATATCCAAGACACTCAATGAACTACAAACAGGGTAACTCCAAATAGGCCAGGGAGTGGATGTGGCTTAAGCAGTTGAGTGCCTGCCTCCCACATGGGAAGCCCCAGGTTCAGTTCCCAGTGCCTCCTAAAGAAAACAAACAAACAATGAGCCAACAAGAAGCAAAAACAATAAGCAGACAATGAGCAAAAAACAGTGAGCAGACAAAGAACAAGAAAACAAAAATGAGCAAGCAACAAGCAAACAACAAGCAAACAGACGAGGGAGCCAACTCAGGGGAGCCATTGTGGTTCAGTGGTTGAGCTCCAGCCTCCCACATATGAATTCCCAGGTTCAATCCCTGGTCCCAGTACCTCAAAAAAAAAAAAAAAAAAAAAAAAAATCCAAATAGGCCTACACCACAGCATACTATAATCAAACTGTCAAATGCCAAAGATAAAGAGAATTCTGAAAGCTACAAGAGAGAAGCAATGTGTTATATACAAGGGAACTTCAATAAGATTAAGTACCAATTTCTCATCAGAAACCATGGAGGCAAAAAGGCTGTGGATGACATATTTAAAGTTTTGGCTAGTCAGTCACTAGCCACATTTCTAAGTGCTCAGTAGCGACATGTGACCAGTGGTTACTATATTGGATATTGTAGATATAGGAAATTTCCAATATTGCAGAAAGTTCTATTGGACAGCCTTGGTCTAAAATTTCAAGATGAATGTTTAATCTACTTATTATCTAAACTGTTTTTGAGGACTGGAATTAATGTAGGTCAATAGCATTAATTATAAATTCAAAGATTATAAGTCACTTTTATTTAAATGTTTTTTCTTATCTATTGTCTTAGTTTGCTAAAGGTTGCCAATGCAATGGGTTGGCTTTTATAATGGGAATTTATCAAGTTAAAAGCTTACAGTTCTGAGATTGTGAAAATGTCCAAATCAAGACATCCTCAGAGATGCTGTCTCACCAAAGGTCGGCTGCTGGCAATCCTGGACTCCTGCCACATGGCAAGGCAAAATGGCAGCCAGTCTCTGCTTTCTCTTCCAGGCTCACTTTCTCTCTGAGCTCAGCTGTGGGTGATCAGGCACATGGCTGTCTCACTACTAGTCTTCTGGTCTCTCCCCTCTCCTCCAGGCCTCATCTCTTTGCTTCAAGCTGTTCCACAGGCCTAGCCTCTCCAGGGCCTCTTTCTGTGCCTCTGTGCTCCATTGATCCCAGCCTCCAGCCTCCAGGACCTCTCCTTCTCTTTCTGGGGCTTTTATCTGTGTCTCTGCTTCTAGTCCTCCATTTATAAAGGACTCCAGTACAACGATGGGAAATGGCCATCCCAGGGAATGGAGAGGGCCTGCATCTGCAGGCAGGATCATCCCACCCACCATATCCATGGGATATAAGCCCTCTCTCACTTGGAGTTGGAGTGGACATCACCATCCCAGTCGCCTCTGGATTGGGGGAAGAACTATGGACTAGAGTGGACTTGATGGTATTCTCTTGCTCACATATGGTGATTCTTGCAATGCAAGAAATTATAACAATGAGGTGGAGCCAGTGGCCACTTGACAGTTTTTTGGGTAGGGAGGGGATGAGCAGTTGAAATACAGGGGCTTCTTTGGGAGTTGGAGGTTGTCCTGAGTACTGTTGTGGCAATGGATGTAGCCCATTTTAAATCAGCATACACCACTCAGAACTGAGTGGGAGAGAGTGTGGTCTACAGTGTGAACTGTGGTCTATGGTTGGTGGCAAGGCTCCAGGAGGTGTAAGTTCATTGAGGTTGGTGGGCCACACTATGGGAGATGTTTGTGTTGGATGTGGTGGGAGGTGTGGGAGGTGGGCAACTTGGGAATCCGAGTGGGTTCCCTATAATATTTTAGGTAATCTAAGCACCTCTTAAAATATATGTATATATATATATAAAAAATAACATTTTTGTAAGCAAATACACATATATGCATATATATTTATATATCATTTTACAAATGAAAAAAAAAAAAAAAAAAAAAAAATAAAGGACTCCAGTAAGAAGATTAGGGCCCATCCTGAGTCCCACAATCTAATCAAAGGCTCTTAACTGAAGTGATCTAATCTAAGGGTCTCTTAACCAAATCTAACCAAAAGTTCCCACGTACAATAGGTTTACATGCACAGGAATGGTTTAGCTTAAGAACATACTTTCCTGGGGTCCACAAAAGACTCAAACCAGCACATCTAGTCTACTAAAGCATTGCCAGTGGGATTTGGCCATGCCTTTAAACAAATTGGCATTGTCACAGGAAAATTAAAGCCCAAGTATAAGGCATTTGAATTCCTTTCATTTCCATCAATAGCTGGTAAATTTCACCAACAACTATTCACCTCAGTAGTGGGAGCATGGAGCCATAAAATGTTTTGCAAGTGTTGGCTTCGTTTGAAGATCTCAGCAAGAATATAAATGTATCCTCCCAGAGGCATATAAATAACCTAGGAAGTAACTGGTATACACTAACATTCTGTATGATGAATCATCATGGTCAGAATTATCCCTCCGAAAGCACTTTCATTCATTCCTGGTGGGAATGAAGATTTGGCACAACCTCTGGAGGAAAATTTGGAAAATCTGTCAAAATTTTAAATGCTTATACTCAATGATGTGCTGGTAAATGTTTAACAACTAACTCTCCAGGACAGAGTAGAGAAGCCCTGGTTTGTAACGATTGCCAGTTTCCATGGTGTAAATTCTTTCACTATGGCCATTTTTAAGTTACCACAATATGATGTCACTGATCACAGCCTCTGTGAGCTGACTCTAGCACACCACTGTTCGTAGTTTTGTTTTTTTTAAGCTTTATTTTTTATTTATTTATTATCCCCACCCCCCTTGCTGCCTGTGCTTGCTGTGTTCATTTGCTGTGTGTTTTTCTGTGTCTGCTTGTCTCCCTTTGTTGCATCATTTTGCTATGCCAGCTCGGCCCATGCCAAGCAGGCCAGCTTGCCTTCACCAGGAGGTCCCGGGAATCGAACCTGGGGCCTCCCATATGGCAAATGGGAGCCCAACCACTTGAGCCATGTCCGCTTCCCACCGCTTGTACTTTTTGACCAAGCAATTCCATTTTTAAAAGTGTGCTCAACAGCTATGCTGGCACATTTACCCCCACCCTCAAACCTGTACGGATGTTCATTGCAAACTTGCTTGTATTCATAAAAGATAAAAAACAAGTTATAGGTCCTTTGATAAATTGAAACAAGCCATAGTACATGAATAAAACAGAATACTATGCAGGTTTTAGAAAGAACAAGACAAATCTATGCTGATATGGCATAATCCACAGACATATCAAGGAAAAAACAAGATGCAAGACAGTATATAGTTTGCCACCACTTCTTTTAACATAAAGGGAATATATGCTAACCTGTCTACATGCATAGACTATCTTGGGAAGTAATATACAAGAAACTAGTAACAGAAGAAGCTTGGGGAAGAGAACTAGGAGATTGGAGAAAGAAGAGGCTTGTTTTAAAAAAAAAAAAAATTATTATGGTAATACATATACCACATAAAATATCCCATTTTAACCTTTTTAAAGTATACAATTCAGTGGTATTAATTACACTCACAATGTTGTGTCACCATCACCAACATCCATTCCCAAAACTTTTCCATCACCCCCACAGAAAGAAACTCTACCCATTAGGCAATAACTCCCCATTCCCAACTCTCACCCCTGGTTACCTATGATCTATATTCTGTCTCTATGAATTTGCATATTCTAGGTATTTCATGTAAGGGGATACTTACTTTTTCCATAGATCTTTTGGTACTGTTTGAATTTCTTTTAATGTCTATTTTAAAAAGTAAATGAAGCACTAGGCAATGGTGGAGAGAAAAATAGAGTAGCCAAAGTGAATGACTGAATGAATAATGAATAAATGACCTCAGCTTTTTTGTCATAGTTAATGTACCTCCCCACCAATCTCCGTACACAGCTCAGTTCTCAAGTCTGCTTCAGGGAGATGGTGACAAGGGTTCAAAGAGAAACTACAGGGCACTTTGTCTAACAATGAGGTCACACACGGAAATGCCAGCAGGAGCTGGGCAGGCACCAGGAATGCCCAAAGTGGTCCAGGTAGGGACCGTGGCTCAAGTCCACCTAGAGGGAAGCCCCCACCCAGCTACAGCAGCCCGTAGCCTAGGAAAACACGGGCCAGGTGTTAGGAGACCTTGTGAATTTTCGAGAGAATTCAGAAATTGCGATGTGAAATGTCTTTACCTGTTTAAACTGAACAACTAATACAAATCTTTAAATGACATAGTGTGGGGCCAAGGAGAACCCATTATAACTTTATAATTTAGTGAGGATGGCTCTGTTTCCACCAACAAAATATGGGAGCTTGCTTTAGGCTGAATGTAGGTTAGTAGCAAGGATTTGGCTTTGGTACTTTTGAGGAAAGGGATTCACCTTTTTTCCCCCAAGTCCAGACAATTAAATGTAATGATGATCTTTGTACAGTCGCTCCAGTCTGAAAGCTATTCCTCTTATTAATAGCAGTAGATGTTGATCAACAGCTTTTAAGCGCTCTGAAAAATCTGTCAAGTCCGTACAAAATGTGAGGGATGGGGGTATACAAGGAAAGACTCTGAGGGAAACACACACAGGGAGGCAGCCAGAGAAGGGAGCCCGGCAGGAGGATGGTGAAAGGAGAAAGATGGACAAAAACGAGGATGGGAAAGAGGCCATAGCTGGGAAGTCCAGTCCTTACACTGTTGTTTTTCCAGTGGGGTTTCTTGTTTATCAATCTGCCTTTCTAAATCCCCTGTGTTCTTACTGTACTTTGATTAGAATTATGAGTCCATCAATATCAGATTGTAGCTAATTTATCCCTACTGACTTAGATTCTCCCAGCATCGTGTTGGCTGAACGTATGCTGATTGCCAGTTGCTCTTGCTTTTTGAAAACCTTGTTTTCTTGGGGGCTCAGGCCACAAGCCCAGATGGAAGTGAGATTAATGTGAAGTGAGATTAATGGCAGTGTCTAGTTTACTGCAAAGAAGGAGAAAATAATGGCATTAATAATAATGACGACGATGGTAGCTGTTGCCCCACTGAGCATTTATTATGGACCAAGATGCTTCACAGGAGAAATAACCAGAAGTCTCACCCTTTTACTACATCTAGCTCCAAGTCCAACATCGCTGGACAACGTGCATTCCTCTGAGTCAGGTCCAGGTGTAACTTCCCAGAGTCCGGCAACATAAGGCTAAATGATCAATTTAAATATTTCCAATACACCATACTCAACAGAACAATGGTAGAAAGGAAAGAGGGTGACTACATCGACTCCTTTTTGGATAGAAGTAAATAGGGAGAACAACCCAGCACAACCAGTCCTTAGCATATGCTGTATTCAGGCAGAGAAGACTGGCAGGAGCTCCCTTTCTTGGCAATGAAGTGATGGCCTTGGTCAGCCAATCTGGCTGTCCCCGGTTCTGCAAACAGAAAGGACTCTGCCCAGCAAGGTTATATCATGTTCCCTCTTATAAGAGCCAGCTTGGACTAGACGCTGTCCTTTCCTTTCAGGATTTTGCTAAAGGCTATAAGAACGAACCAACACACTTCAACATTGAGTCATTTTCTACTTAAATCAAGGTTAAGGTCCATATTATTGTCTCCTATCTACAGAGCAGGAAGCCAAGGCTCAGAGAGATTAAATAGCTAATGAGTCAGTAGAAGCAGAACACAGATATGAATGAGTTTATCCAACTTAAAATTATTTTTCTTTCTTTTTGTTTCATTGTTCCTAACTCTCTCGTTTCTAACTACGCAAGTCAATGCGTGAACATGGTAGAATAATTGGAATGTACAGAAATGCATTTCCTTCCAGTCTTGCTCTCTCCCTTTTATTATATCACACACAAAAACATACATAGTATCTCATCACAAGTAGTCATTACATGGTCTTTCCACTTCTCTACAAAGATACAGAAGTCTCACTCTTGGGCAGGAAAAAATAGTCCCAAGATTTCCAATATGCTGAGCAGTATATTGCTCAGGCTGGAGTAACCTCAAAATGACCTCAGTGGGCTTATTATATTTCAATGTGTAGATTTTTAAGTAATACATTAGAATTTAATAACACAAGCACTACATAAATTGGGTTTTAAAAAAATATTTCTGTTTTGTGGCTGATTTTAGAATTCATGCCGGGGTATAATGAATACCATGTTTACCTAAAGTAAGAACAATCCTGGCCCCCAAGGTGACCATTAGGAGAAATGAAATAAGGTCAAGTCACTGTCCATTCATGCGTCATTCAACATATACTGTTGAGCACCTGGTATGGGCCCAGTCATGTTCTTGGAGCCAAGGACACAGCAGTAAACCAAGCAGACACATTCCCTATTCTCAGGGCACTTGTGTTCTAGAAGTGGCACAGACACTAAACTGAGAACCTGGCAGGTGGTAATAAACACTATGGAGAAAAATAAAGCAGGATAAAAGGGATGTGAAGGGTTGAGGAAGGAAGACCTCCCCACAGTGAATCAGGGCTGGTCTCCATGCACGAGAGCTCAGCAGAGGTGAAGATGTCTGTCTTCTGGAGCTCGTCGTGAAAACCACTGAAGCTTCCACTTCTCTTTTTTGGATCACTCATTCCAGGGAAAACCAGCCACCATGTTGTGAGGATATTCAGGCAACCTTGGGAAAGGATACGTGGGGAGGAACCGAGGCCTCCCACCAACAGCACCAATTTGTCAGACATTTTAACGAGCCACCTTGGAACGGGAACCTCCAGCCCAGTCAAGCTTTCAGATGACGGCAGCCTCAGCTGATGTCTAGACTGTCAGTTTAGGAGGGCCCCTTAGCCAGACCACCCAGCTAAACTGCCTGCAAATTCCTGGTCCACAGAAAATATGAGATAATAAGTGTTTGTTGTCGTTTTTAGGCCGCTGTGTTTTGGAGTTATTTGTTATGCAGCAGGAGGTAACTAATACATAAGAGAGACCTGAAGGAATTAAGCGAGTAAACCATGCAAACATCTGGAGACAATACTTTTCAGGTAGAAGGAACAGCAAGTGCCAAAGCCAAAAAATTGGAGCATGTGTGGCATATTCAAGGGACAGCAAACAAAGATGGCATGTCAGGAGAAAAAGAGCAAGGGCTAGAGGAGCAGGAGACTGGTCAGAGAGGAACTATAGGTCAGATCATATAGGGTCTTCTGTGTCTCCATCCCTACCAGAGTAATGTGTAAGGAGACATCCACTTTAGGAAGAGCATCTTATTTGTTTAGATTAACTATTCTGATCATTTTGAATCTCATGTCCTTGGACTATACCAGTCACCCTACTGATCTCAATGACTCTCACACTTTTAACGATTATTTATATGTTGAAACCCCAAATGAATAATTCGAGACCAGACCTCTTCCCTGAACTTCATATACCCAAGTGCCCAGTCAACATCTCACCTGAAATATTTAATAGGTGTCTCAAACTTAATATGTCCAAAATCAGATCCCCGGCCTTCTTCCACCACAGCCCCCACAGTCTCCCCCATCTCTGTAGATGAAAAGCCATTCTTCCAGTTACTCAAGCAAAAAACCTTAGCATCATCTTTTACTTCCCTTCTCTTTTTTTTCTGCTCCCCCATCCAAATTATCAGCAAAATCTATTAACAACCCCCCAAAATGTATCCAGAATCCAACACTTCTTACCACCTCCTCCTCGATCACCTTTCTCTAAGTCACTGTCATTTCTAGCCTGGATTATTGGATTAGCCTTCTAACCAGTTTGCCTGGTTCAGCACTTTACAGTCTATAGTTATTCTCAGCCCAGCAGCCTTAGTGAGATTAGAACATATATATCAGATTATGTCAAGTCTCTGCTCAAAATCCTCCCACTCTCTCCCTATCTCTGTCAAAGTAAAAACCCAAAGCTTTATAAGAGAAGGCCCTTTACCATCTTGCCCAAATTACATCCCTAACCTCATTCCATTTAATCTCTTGCTCTTGCTCGCTCAGCTGCAGCCACACTGGCCTCCTAGCTTCCAAAAAAACAAACCAGGAACGCTGTGGAAATATGGCATCCGAGCCTGTGCCTTTGCTATTCCTTTTTACTTGGAATGCTCTTTCCCCAGATACCTTCATGATTCATTTCCTCACCTTCTTCAGGAATGCTTAAATGTTACCTTTCCAGCAAAACGTTCCCTAACCATCTATGAAAAACTGCAACTCCTCCCACCCAGATTGCCTTAGCCCTCCCCTGCCTCAATTTTGTACATAGCTCTTATCATGATCTGACATATTACACATTTTAATTATTATCGGTTTGCTTTATTTATCTTCTTCTGCCTCCTCCCACTAAAATATAAACTTCTTGAAGGTCAGGATTTCTGTCTGTTTTGCTCACTGCTGTATGCCCAGGATCTAGAACAGTGCTTGGGACACGGGGCACACTCAAACACTTGTTGAATGAATGAATCAACACTCCCTTGGAGTGGATGTAAGAACCCCCAGGACATGATCAAGTAACGAGAAATGGCAACTAGCCTGTTATTCATAAGATAATGAGAAGAACTTGAGATGCTCTGAAGACTGAGGAAGAGAAAAATAAAGGCAGGGTATTGAGAGAGGGACCCAGAAAGGCTGGGCCCAGAGAGAAATTTCTTTCATTGCAGGTAGGCCCCAAAGATTGGAGAAATCAGAAATCTTTATGGGTGTGTTTTTTTTTAACTAGTTTGCTGAGGGATGTGCCATGTAGACCCCAATCCTCCACCTGCATTACAAAATGTTTGTACCAATTCTTCCATGCTTGTTAAAGCTGATGGGTGAGGGGATTCCAGCTGGGGAAGCAGAAGAGAATTGACTTCTGCATGCCCAGCTAGCAGAGAGGCAACTTGTTCCTATGCGGGAGGCGAAGGCCAAGGGTGCAGCCGATCTGAATTGCATGTGCAGCCTTGAACCTCCCTGCACATTTCCTCAGCTGGCTTCAGTTGAGTAGAATGGTGATGTTAGCAAGGACGAGGGTTTTTAATTAACCAGGCACTGAGCACTATGGCCCTGGTCCAATTCATCGCAGGGCAGATGCTTTCCTGCACACTCTTCGATTCTTACGTATAATTATTATCAGTAACTACCACATAAATACAAAATGTGCCAGACAGTATGGACAAAGAGAAAGATGGAATCTCTGAGCTAAAACAGCTCAATTTCTGACTATTTCAATCATGTCGTCCTAGGAGCTTACTCTCCACTTTTTCTAACAGGCTTAGCTTATTTAAAGAAGGTAAGCTCTCAAATTTACCTCTCCCTAAAATTTTCCTCGAACCTGCTATTTGGGAGGGCTGCAGGCAAAAAAAAAATTTCTTGGAGGAACAACAAAGGTGATCGTTGCCACTGGAGAAGAGCCAGGAATTTAAAATAAGGAGTTAAGAATCATGTTTTTTATATTGTTTATGTAAAATCACATTGAAATAGTACATATGATAGTCAAACCTAGTTACAGAAGGTAAAAAAATATATATAGCCTAAAAATCCCTATTCACAAGAGTTATGTACTTTTTAATCTACATCCTACCTGGTTAAAATTTATCTGCCTTTATTTTATTTCCATTATATTTCATTGAGTGTTCATAGTGTGCTACACACTAAAAGAGCCATAAGGCTCCTTTACCTTCCGGATGTTAATTATTTTGGGGGTCTGTTTGGGCCCTGAGACCCCAGCTTATGACCCACTCCTTTCTCACTTCGCCTTCTCATCCAGCTTCACTAACCGCTAAACCCTGTCTCCGTAACCATTGTTATCCTCTCGGGGTCCCTAAAGTACTTCTCATTCTCTAGGTGTCCCAAAATCCCTTAGATTTTTAAACTCGATTTCATTTCATTCAAATGCCAGAAGTGATAAAAACCCAAAACAATGCCTTTGATACAAAATGAATGTATAATAACGAGAAGTCACAATGATATATATCTATTAGATGAAATTTAATAAAAGTTCCTGAAACCAGATCAGCCAAGCTCTGATGACATTTATGATTGGACTTGAAAAGAGCCTTCAGAGGTACAACACTGATTCTCTCTGCCACACCTTACTCACATTCCATCACAAGCAATATGTAAACCCTATGTTTAAAATAAAACACAGTTACCGTTGCAGAGATGGACAAATAAGCCAAGAGAACAAAAAAGACAGCCCAGAACGGGCTCTGCCTACGAGGACACTTGCTGTACAGCAGAAGTAGACTTTCACAGCAGGAGGCAAAGACAATCCTTGAACAAATGGTGCTGGGACAGTTGATTATTCATATGGAAATTTTTTAATTGTATACCTACCTCACCACATACAGTACAATACATTCCCGGTGGATTAAGTACTTAAATATGAACATGGAAACTTTTAGAAGAAAATAGAGACTATTTTTATGACCTGGCAGGTGGTATGGGAAAGGAATTTCTTAAATGAGGCTAAAAATCTACAAATCTTATAGGAAGAGATTTATTGGTAAATATGTCTGTTAAAATTATAAGCTTATGTTCATCAAATGACACTACTTAAAAAGTGAAAAGGCAAGCCACAAACTAGAGAGAATATCCTCAATAAGGTAATCAACGAAATATTAGTATCCTGAAAATACAAAAAGTCCCTGTGAATCATTGAGAAATCAACAACACATAGCTGAATGGGCAAAATATATGAACAAGCATATCTGAGAATATCACCAACAAATATAAGACATAATCAATACATTTTTAAAAAGATAGGGGAGCAGATGTGACTCAAGCAGTTGAGCGCCTGCTTCCCATATGGGAACTCCCAGGTTTGGTTCCTGGTGCTTCCTAGAAACAAAAAAGACGAACAACAAGCAAACAAATGAAAAAGCCAACTCAGGGCTGCTGATGTGGCTTAGTGGTTGAGTACCAGCTCCCCACGTACGAGGTCCCGGGTTCAATCGCTGGCCCTAGTACCTCAAAAAAAAGGTCCTTTTATAGTTATCAGGAAAATGCAAATTAAAGCAATAAGATACTGCTTCATACCCAATGGATTGGAAAATAACTAAAAAATCTAACATCAAGTATTATGAGACAATGCAGAACAACAGAAACTCCCATTCACGATGATGGTAGAAAACAAAGTTGAAGCTGTACATATTCTCTGTATAAGTCATTGAATTCATTCCTAGGTATAGATCCTAGAGGAGGTTCTCAAAGTAATAACAAAATTGTATAGCACTTTACAGTTTATGAAGCACTGTGTTGGTATATGTAGTATACAAGCTATTTTATTTTTACCTCCCTGGAATGGCTCCCTCGTCTGTCTGCTTGCTGTGTCTGCTTTTTGTCTGCTCATTGCATCAGCTTGTCTTCTTTAGGAGGTACCAGGAACCAAACCTGGGACCTCCCATGTGGAAGGCAGGTGCCAAACTTCTTGAACCATATCTGATCCCAAAGCTATTTCTTTAAAACCATTATTTTTTTTTTAAGTTGGCATTCTTAACTACACTTTTCACAGAGGGTTAGTGATCTACCCCAGGTCATACAGTTGGTAAGTGGCTTTGGTGAATTTTGTTGTTTGTCTCTCCAGTGTCAATTTCCCCTTCTCCTAGTATCAGTCCCACTTTTGATTGGGAATCCATTCCTCCCCACTCTCATGGAATCTGTATGTGGCTCCATTCTGATATGACCAATAATCACCACCTGATTGAGTCAGGAATAACATGGGACCTAGGCCTGTCCGTTCAAAGTTGAATCTTAAGACCACTAGAAAAGACCCTTGCCCTTTCAAGCTGGTCTTGAGCCTGAGAGAAGGTGAGACCTGAGCTACTATATGCAGCCATGTGGAGCCTAAGAATGAAGCAGATGAAACAGAAGATAGAGTTAAGAGATGGAAAGACATTAGGTTCATAATGACATATAATTTGCAGTTCTGAAGTACCTAGAGCCAAATCTGCTCCTGAATTTCCTGAACATGACTGAGCAATAAACTCCCTTTTTGTTTAAGTCATTTTCAGTTGTGTTTTCCACATTTTACTACCCAAAGAATTCTAAATGATAGACAACGACAAAGCCAAAACCACATAAGGGTCCTGGTGTCCATTGCTGTTTCAGTCAGCCAAAGGGGTGCTGATGCAACGTTCCAGAACTGTTGACTTTATAAACGGCATTTTTTGTGGTAGAAGCTTACAGTTATTAGGCCTTAAAGAGTTCAACTCAAGGTACCATAAGAGGTACTTACTCACCCAAAGTCGTTGGCCACGTGTTGATGCAAGATGGCGAGTGATGTCTGCGACAGTTCAGCCTTCCTCGTCCTCTTAAGGCTCCGTGGTTCCAGCTTCTTTTTATCTCAGCTGTAGGCTGGCATAAGGCTGTTCTCTCTCCCTGGGGCTTGTTTCTTTCTGGGCTCAGCTATTCTGGTCTCTCAGCAAGTCCACTGTAGACTATCAGACTCATCTCTCTTCCCAGGGCTGTCTATGGAGCACTCTCTCTTCCTGAGTATCTGCTTCTGTGTGTCTACTTCCGTGTGAGAGTTTATCAGCCCAAGGGGGCTGAGACCCAGCACTGAGTCGCGCTCTAATGACGTGGTTGAATCAAAGCCCTAATTTTAACATAATTTAATCAGATGTCTCAGCTGAATCTAACACAAGCAAAGGGTATTAGACCAATATTAGACAAGAGAAACAGACCAGTTTACAAACATAATCAATATCTCTTTTGGAATTCATAAATAATATCAAACTGCCACAACTGTTCTTTTCATAGTACTACCTATCAAGATGTGTCTGAGCTCCAAAACCAACGTGAAAAAACTAAAACAGTATTTTCCTTTATCATGACAAGAATCTTTAAGGTTTTTTTCCCCCAGCCTATTATACCAAAAGATATTTCTTTCTCTCATTTCTATGGGTGCATATCTCTGAGTTTGAAACTCATCCTGTTCAAGGTCAACAACAACTTCATAACTCAAAGTAGTTTCTTTGTCAAAAATTCCCCTTAACGTGGTCAAGGACAATATTCTGTAATTATAGATAAATTCTTTCAAATCACCAATTGCATTTAAATGTGACTGAGGTAAGGATATATATTAAAATCGTATCATTAAAGGGATTTAGACTGTTGGATTAAACAACATAAATTAAGCATAGTGGCATTGCAAATAAAATAACCAACACCACAGAGTACTAAACAACATTCCCTCTCCACAGGATAGTGCGAGATTGTCAGAGCGGTCGCCAAGATACATGCATCTTCTGACAGAGGCCAACTACACTCAGAGACAGGATCTAACTTGCCAGCTGGAGTCAAAGAACTAGAACTGAGGGACTCCGGAAACCCTGCCATAATTGTAAGACCATGTGTCTTCGACTTAGTCTAACAAATGTGAATGTACTTCTGAGGACAATGGGGAATGGTATATGAAAGCAGGATTTCCCAGGAATTCCAGAAAGGTGATCACCAACATAGATAATAAAAGCCATTCACAGTCACAAGTAGGTTCCAATATCAAAGGATGATCATGAAATATCAGCACTGTTGCCAGAATTACAAAGCATTCAAAGTTGGTCTTTCACAGCTTATTCTTCCCTCTTGCCCTTCTGGTTTCCCTCTTCCTCAGCCCCCAGACCCTAGCAGCCCAATTCCTTCATTTATGGAAAGCCCCATGGTTTAGTCTGCTAGGCTGCCAAAATGCAATATACCAGAAATGGGTTGGCTTTTAAAGCAGTGATTTATTAGCTTACAAGCTTACAGTTCTGAGGTTGCAAAAATGTCCAAATCAAGGCATCATCAGGTGATGCTTTCTTCCAAAGCCCTGTTACCAGCGATCCTGGACTCCTCTGTCACATGGCAAAGCACATGGCGGCATCTGCTGGGCTCTCCTCTCTCCTCTGGGCTTCCTTGCTTCAGCTTCCTGCTTCCATGGTTCTCTCTATCTCTCTCCCCATATTCATCCAATTTATAATGGACTCCAGTAAGAAGATTAAGACCCACCCTGGGCCATACCTTAATTGAAGCAAGCTAATCAAAAGGCCCTCAACTGAAGTAACCTAATCAAAAGGTCCCACCCACAATAGGTTCACACCCACAGGAATGGATCAGCTTTAAGAACATGATTTTCTGGGGCGTATGCAGTCTCAAACTACCACACATCCAATCATATCCTTTAAGGAAGGGCTTAAAGTTCCAAAATTAAGTCTCCAACTCTATTAGTCTGCCAAAGGGAGTGCTAATGCAAAGTACCAGAAATCTGTTGGCTTTTATAAAGAGTATTTATTTGGGGTAAAAGCTCACAGTTACAAGTCTGTAAAGAGTCCAACTCAAGGTTGATTTCTCACCAAAGTCAGTTGCCACATGTTGAAGCAAGATTGTCGCTGATCTCTGCCTGGTCTCTCCTTTCCCTCCAGGCTTCCAGTCCTCTCTCTCTCCTGGTTAGGCCTCATCTCTCAGGGCTTCCTATATCAATCATGGCTGTCTTCCCAAGGTCAGCTGTAGGTTATCAGGTAAATGGTCCTTCTCTCCCTGGGGCTCCAGGATCAAATATGACATTGCTGTGTCTTCTTGAGTATATATCAGCCCACCAAGAGGGTGAGGACTTAGCCTGAGTCATGCCCTACTGACATGGTAGAATCAAAAGCCCTAAATTGATTTTATTGAGTAAACTTAAATCTTTTAAATTTAATACAATCAAAGGGTATCACACCCAGAGGAATAGATTAGTTTACGAACATAATCTTTCTCTTTTGGGATTCATAACTAATCTCAAACTGCCACACTTTCTCTTTCCATACCACTCATCAAAATTTCCATTCCCTCATAGAATCATGAGCATTGGAGCCATGCAGCACTAGGTTAGAATCCAAGCCGTGCCACTTACTAGCTAATGAAATTCAGCAAGTTGGTTAAGATTCTTAAGCATCAGTTTTCTCATTGGAAAATATGAGAGTAACAATAGTTCCTACTTCATAGAATTTTTTGAGAGAATTCAGTGAGATAAATCACATAATGCAGTTGACTCAGTATATGACCCAAAGGAAGAGAGCAATAAATGTCAACAATTATTATTGCTGCTACTACTACTAATAGCAATTGATTTGGGAGTGATCAATAGGTTTAACCATCTTGTGGACATTTGCCTATTTGGGGAGCATAATTGTCACTTGACAACCTTTTGGAAGTACTCACTTACATTTGCATTTTCTATCAATTGTTTGCCTGTGGGGCTTTCTGTACAACAAATTGCATATCTCTTCCTATAGTAAATTTCACAATTCCCTTTTCATAGCATCTATCAGATCTGAAATAAGGAACTCTTTATACATAGCATGTAATCAACATAAGTGATATAAAATGATACTCTAACCCAGAGATCCTATACAAGCAATATGAAAGAAGACCTTCCCCCCTTCTCTTTGGTGCTTTATTTTATGAATAAATTGCTTTTCTTTAAAGGTCACTTTGTTGTTTTAGAACACTTGATATACCTGATGCTATCCTCTTGCAGGAGGATGATGCATAAAGGATATTTGAGCAATATTTCCCAAGAGTTTATCCATTATATTATCACAATCCTCCTAGAGGAAAAGCAACTCAAGATGTTAACTAAGTAAGGTAGTTTTCCTGAAAAATGCATGTTTTATTTTTAAAAAATCAAAACAATGAAAAACCTATATTTTTGTATCTCCCACCTGGGTAAGGAACACTAGTTAATTACAAGGCATATATATTGAATATTTACTTTATGCCAGGCAATATGTATGAAAGAATTTTCATATATATATATATATAATCTCACTGAGTCCTGACAATTATTTTATGAAGTAGGTTATTATTATTCCCATTTTTCAAATAAGAAAACTAAGGCTTAAGGTTGTTAAGTAACTGAGCCAAACTCATACACCTAACAAGATGTAGCTTCAAAGCCACACAATCCAAGCCAGTTGATCAGATATTACCCAAACTCTTGATCCTGGCACTTCCAGAAGGAAAGGCTAGGAAATGTAAAGTGGGATAATGATAACTTTGAAAACCTGAAGCATAAGACCAGTTCCAGTAAATCTTGTGGACTCTACTTTCTTAGTCTACTTTGGAACTTCCCATCCACTAGGGATTTGAGAATGTCCTGATTCTAAGGCAGATTCATAATTTTTTTAAAAATCAGATACAATAATGATTATTGACCTAGGACATACACCGTTCTCTCTACAGCTCTGTGAGTGGGTACCATTCCTACGTTATAGATGAGGAAATAAAATGCTGAGAGATTAAGGCAGAGAACAGAGCCTGCTTTCAGCGCACAGGAATGTTCTTCTTGGCCCACATAATAGTATTAAGATGCTTGAGCCAACACTTAAACATTAGATCATATGCTCAAAACCCTGATTTGGGGATTCTATTGAAAATTTCAAATTCCTAGAAACACTAGCCACATTCCCTCATGGCAAATAACAGCCAAAGCTGAAGAACAGTTTCCCAGGACCCATTCTTTCTAGCTATTACATCCCCATCAGCCAGCATCACCCATTTCACTTTAGCATGAGTATCTACTGGTTCGCACCTCTTATGAAAACAGGCAGGCCATTATCACCATTTGTGGACCGATCCTCAAAATGTTCTGGCCATGTGAGATATCCAGTCTGACACTGCTGCCACCTTCAAAAGATACTATAATGCCAGGAAATTCAAAGTGAGTTGGGAGGTCATTCCAGAGGTTATGCTTATGCACACCTCAGAAGGATCTCATTGACTACCAAAGTAGATACTACCTCAAATAGCAGGGCTCCTGAGGGCTCTGGAGACATCTAGACACTATAGTCAGGGAAAATAGCTCAGGAGTTTGGTGCCTTGCCACTGGGGCCCTACTTTGGAATTTATGCTCCCCAGTGTGACAGAGTTAGACTCATTGTAGTTTCCCTACACCTGGCTCTTCTGACCCTTCTATTTGAACCTATGATTAGTACTAGAGTTGGTAGATGTACATCCAAGAGACTTAAATCTTTGGGCTGTCCATGTACCAGCTGGGCCCTGAATCTCAACAGTGTTGCAACACCTACTCTCCAGTTCATTGGACTCACCCAGGACAACTAACAAGGAGATGATGATGGACAACAACCATCCCAAGCAACCAAGAGAGCCTACAACCGCAAGCAAGAGAGTCCCATCCATCTGCCCTATGAGATCGAAGCTCCCTCTAAATTAGAGGTGGAGTGGGCATCACCATCCCAGAATCCTCAGGATTGGGGAATGAACTACGGACCAAAGTAGCTTACAGTTACTCTACTATAGACTTATTGTGATTCTAGCAATGTAAGAACTTATATTATTGATGTGGAAGCAGTGGCCACTGGAGGTTCTGAGGGCAGGGAGAAGGAAAAATGGGTTTAATATGGAGGCATTTTCGGAACTTGGGAACTGTCCTGAATGACATTGCAATACAGATACAGACCATTCCACATCTTGCCATAACCTACAAAATTGTGTGGGAGAGAGTGTAAACTATAACGTAAACTATAACCCATGGTTAGTGGCAACATTCCAATATGTGTTCATCAATTGTAACAAATGTACTACACTAATGAAGGATGTTGTTAATGTGGGAAAATGTGAGAGGTGTATGGAGCAGGGCATATGGGAATCCCCTATATTTTTTATGTAAAATTTATGTAATCTAAATATCTTTTACATATATATGTGTATATATATATATATATATATATATATACACATATATACATATTAAAATTTTTAAAAATGCCAGGAAAGTCATAGAGGAATGATACAGGAACAAGGACAATGAATAGATTTTCTCATTTTATTGGAAATATTATTTGCCTCAGAACATATTTCTTTAATTATTGCAGAATATTATTTTCATTAATTGTTTTGGATAAGTGTCCAATAAGCAGGCAGCCTTTATCATTATGCCACATGACTTCCCTAGGACCAGTGAAGTAAAAACTTAGAAAGATCATACAGTATCCATCTCTTCTTCCTCTTAGTAATAGAACCCCTGAGTCATCGCTGACAGGATAGTGACCCAAGAAGAAACTACAATTCCCAGCCTCCCTCGCAGTGAGATGTTGCCATGTGACTTAGGTCATACCAGTGGGATATGGGAGAACATGATGTGTCCAATTTCTGAGTCTTCTCCTAAAAGTCTGACCCAGGTTTTCTCTTATTCCCTTGCTCCAGGCTAGACCTCTATGGAAGTGAGCTAGCATCAGCCATGTGGACAATGACATTTGAAGAAGTTACAAAGCAGTAAGATGGAAGGAACCAGGTCTTTTACTATCCTTATAGAGCAGAGCCACACCCACTAGCCAAAGATAGCTCCTTCTGGATTATTTCTTGAGAGAAAAATATTTAAGCCATGATAGTTTTAGGTATCTTTGCTACTGTTTCCTCCCTTTACCCCATTCCCACTCCCTCCATTCTCCCTCATTCTTTCTTCTTCCTCAGATATCAGGGGATAAGTTATCCTTTCCTCACGGCACAAATCCTGTTTCTTGGGACCAGTATGGCCTTGGGCAAGTTACTTACTTTCTCTGAAACTGATCCGCAAACTAATAGTAGAAAAGATTTATTAAGAGAATTAAATATCCAAACTGTCCACAGTCCCTTGCATTTAGAAAACACTAAATAAATGTCAGTGTCATTCTTTCACTTTCCTAGTTCAGATCTAATCCTTCCACAGACACTCTGAAATTTCTTTCTGTTCTGCAAGCTCCCTCTTGCCATCAATTACTCACCCTCCTCCATATCTTTAACCTTTCTGTCTATTGTTCTGCCTATTGACATATAAACAAATGAAAGTTTCTCTCACCCTCAAATTAAGAATAAGAATTCTGTCAAACCAATAACCACCCTGCCTTTCTCGTCTTCACAACCAAAAGTCTACAAATGCTTACCTGCTTCCTTACTGCCCACTGATTCCTCAAGCCCCCTTTGCCAACTTTCAACCTGCTTAACAACAGGTTGGCTTAACAACAGGAATTTATTTGGCCCACAGTTTCAATTTTTTTTTCAGCCAGTTATTAAACACAGTTATTATTAAAAATTAAATTATATAAACTCACAATGAAATAAATGATAAATAAAGGTGATGAATGTGTAATACTCAGAAATAAAGAGGAATGGATGTGCAGCAACATGGATAAACCTCAAAATAATTATGCTGAGGCCAAACAAAAGAAGAGTACACACTACATGATCCAATTTATAAAAAACAACAGAAAACTCAAACTAATCTATAGTGATAAAAAGCCAATTAGTAGTTGCCTGAGAAAAGGATAGGGAAGTAGGGGAAAGGGAAATTACAAAGCAGGATGAGGAAATTTTGAAGTGATGGAATGTTCATCTTTTTTAGTGTAGTGATGATTTCATAGGTATACATGTGCATCAAAACTTATCAAACTGTACACTTTAAATATGTGCAATTTACTGTACATTAACCATATCACATTAAAGGTGTTAAACGCTCAAAATCCATCATTTCCAAATATTTTACTACATTTTACTTTTATCTATACTCTTGAGGTTTCTTTACATCTATTGTTCCTGTATGGTGGAAATATCACATAATGGTGCAGCCTGGCCTCTCTTCCCAATTCCATGGTCAGTGATGGCACATCAATAGCTTGAAATTGGCAACAGTGGGAATATTTACACCAAAGAAATCAGCAAATACCACAACTCAGAGCTTGATTTATTATGCTTATTATATTTATTATATTGTTGATTGTCTATACTTAAGAAAGTCATGGAAAAGTATTAATAAAAATTAATGAGCTGACGCAAGGGGCTGGCGGGGCGAGCTGATGCAACAAGATGACGATGCAACAAGGAAACACAATGAGAGACACAACAAGAAGGACGCGGAGGTGGCTCAAGTGATTGTGTGCCTCCTTCCCACATGGGAGGTCCCGGTCTCCATTCCCAGTACCTCCTAAAAAAGAGAAAAATTAAGATGAGCAGACAGCAAGCACAAAACAACAGGGGGGGAGAGGAACAAACAGACATACTAAATCTTTAAAAAAAAAATTATACTTTTAAGTGTGCCACATCTATATGATTTGTGAATAACACAAAAAAACTCAGAAAATCTTTCAATATTCAAAAACTATGGATTCGGCAAAGTCAACCACATCATTAATGATGAAAGACTCAAGTTCCAACACACTCTTTATTGTTTCACATTAAATATTGAATGTATTTTATGATTGTTTGAAAATTGTGCACTACCCAGGACAATTTATAATACATTTATGTCAGGGTACATGGACACTGCCCCCCCTCCCAGAAAGCCAGCTATTATTAATGTCACTATGACATTGGTGGTAAGATTCCATTCCATTTCCTCGTGTCCCCTGCCCTTCCTTCACCTCAGTTCTTTAGGTAACTTCCAGTTAAGGGCGTTTTGTTGTTTTTGTTTGCTTTTCTCTTGTTTGTTTATTTAGTCCAATACCATAATTCTGGATAAGGAGAAAGAAGCAAGAATTCTTTCTCCCAGTGAAGAGCGAAAGATCACAGCTACTCCAATATAATCTACTATCTTTTCCTACATTTCTGTCATGTGCAAATTTTTTTTGGCATGCTGCTTTAGAGCTGACAAGGTGCTTACACATAACTACTCATGCTTTAACATAAGCAGGCTGCAGTCACTTCAGCATCTCCATTTAAGCTGCCTCTGTGGAATCCTGTTGTAAAAACCAGCACGTGTCTGATAAAGGCTTTGCAAAGAGAAGTACAGGTGTTCATTGCACAACACTGAGCTCACAGGTGACAAGCCAAACCTTGAAACCAAGATTGGCTAACTGTAAAAATTATATCAACACTATAATTTCAGAGATAGAAACCCTTCGTAGGCTTTGAAAGACACAGAAATGAAAGTACTCATTTGTTGGAATAGGGAGACTATGGGTGAACTTGGTCCTTTGTTTTGAACTCTGCTAATGTCATTATGATGTTTGCAAGATAAGTATACAAATAATTAGGGGATTTATTTATATGGAGCATATCAAAATAGAGAAATAACGTTCTTATTCCTTTTTTCCCTGTGCATTCTAAAACACAAAGCGTTGCGCAAACTTCCTCATGTTCACTCTTATTCCATTACCCTGCCCTTCCCACCCCCATTATCTGTTGTTTTCTCTCCATACCTGTCTTCTCACCTCCCTCCCCAGCCATATCTCTTCTCCTCCCAGCACCCAGGCATTGAAACTGCTTCCTGACCTCAGCATGCTCTCCATGAGCATACCCTGCCCTCCCCCCAGCACCCCCATACAGCCAGTGTTATGGCTATATCACGCACTGAAACATCCCAAACACACAACACTTTCCTGGGAAGACAAGCATTGAAATCCTTTTGTGCCTTTACTTGAATTATTCCATCCACTCGGACTGTTCTCTGTCACTGGCCATTGAAACCCTACCTATGTTTCCAAGAGCAAGAAAATGACACTTCCCCAGGTAAACCAAGCTTCCTCTGAGGCCCTGAGGGAATTAACGTACCCATTTCTTATGCTTCCCTAGCCCCTAGCTCTATGGCCATGCTCCTTTCATCCTGCTTTCCCCACGCCCACTCTACCTGTCTGTGTGCTTCTCAGAGGATAAACTCTGTTCCTGGAACAATGCCTCACTCATAGGAGGTACTCAGATTTGCAGACCAACTCAATGCCTTGTTCTACAATTAGTTCTTTACGTTAATTCAACAAATAGTTACTATGCACTTACAATGGGGCAGATAGTAGGGTAAGTGCTAGGGGTCATATAAAATAATTAGGCTCCGTCCCTGTCCTCAAAAAGCTTACAGAGGGAAGGAGATGTGGTTCAAACCGTTGGGCACCTGCCTATAACATGGGAGGTCCTGGGTCTGTTTCCCAGTGCCTCCTAAAGAACACAAGCAGGACAGTGAGCTGATCCGACGGGCTGGTGCAACAAGATGATGCTGCGAGATGACACAACGAGAAAACACAATGAGAGACAAAACAAGCAGGGAGCGGAGGTGGCTTAAGCAATTGGGCACCTCCCTCCCACATGGGAGGTCGCAGATTCAGTTCCCAGTGTCTCCTAAAAACAGAAAACCTAACAACAAGCAATCAAACAAAAAAACCAACTCAGGGGAGCCAATGTGGCTCAGTGGTTGAGCGCCAGCTTCCCACACATAAGGTCCTGGGTTCAATCCCCGGCCTCTGGTACCTCAAAAAAGAAAAAAAAAAAAAAAGGCACCAAGAAACCCTTACATTCTGGCCTTCTCATTCCAGATGCCGTTGAGACCAAGAAGCTCCTCAGTTAAAAACGTTTTTTAAAAAGTCAGTCAAGAGACCCCATTCTCTTTACACCTGTACATCGCAGGCCTATCTTTTAGATATGAAACCATGGATAACTCGAAAACACCCGCATTTCTCAAAGCAATAGAAGCATTTTTTAAAAGGGGTAGGAGAAGGAGAAGATTCAAACGCCCATTCCTATCCACCACAAGTCGTTGCTAATTATAATGTCAAAGGTGGCCTTTTCTTGACCTTGTCCCCAATTTCAAGGGCCCCTCTGCAATTCGACTATTAACAGTATGGCCCAAAAGCAAGGCTGGCAGAGGCAGGAACAAGAGTTTAAAAAAGAAAAATAAAGAAGACGGAAATTTGATGTCTTCACTTCTCTAGGTATGTGATGTAACAAAGACAATTTATCATTGCACTTCGTAAAGAGAGCCTGGTTAAATATTAATACTTTTCTTCTTAATAAGGAGTCCTTTTGTTCCTCGTTAACCAACTCAAATGTGATCAAAGCATTTCTTTTCTTATTCTAGAAGGTATTTGTGGCAGAGTATCATTGTACTGAAGACTCTATTTTCCTCGAGGAAAGCATTGTAGTATAATGCAAAACTTGGCTGGTCTTTGTCCCCTGGTCCCTGGGGAAACATCCTCTGAATCTTTGGGATTTCCTGTGATAGGCGTGTCTTTTGTGTCTTTTGTTCTTCATCGTGGCCGCAGGGGCACACCTGAAGTTAAAGGGTGGGACCAGCCCTACCTGCAGTCTCAGGAAGGGGGCTGACCACACCAAAGAGGCCAACCATGTCATCAGGGCATTGGGGGTTTGAGCCCCATCATAGCCCCCCTCCCCAACTCTGGGAGGGGAGGGGTGATATAGATTGAGTGTAGCCATGTGAACATTGCTTTTATCAATCATGCCTTTGTAATGAGACCCCATATAAATGCGAAGCCCCAGAGAGGTTCTGTGATTGAGAAAATACATCTCCATGCCTGGAGGGTGGCACGTTCAGTCTCTGCGTGGAGAAGACATAGAAGTTGGTATCTGAGAGTCTCCCAGACTTCTACTCTATGTGTCTCTTCTTTTGGCTTCTTATTTGTAGCCTTTTACTATAATGAAACTGTAATCGTAAGTATAGCGCATCCAACGAGTTCTGTGTCATTCTAGAGAACTATCAAACTGAAGCGGGGATGGGGGGGTCGGGGGGAACCTCCAACTTTGTAGCCATTTGGCCAGAAGTGCTACTGGTGCCTGGATCCTCTTCAATTAAGAAGATTGCCCTTAATCTTGTGGGGTCTGACCTAACTGGGTGGTTAGAGTCAGAATTGAATTGAATTGAATTGAATTGAATTGAATTGAATTGAATTGA